>JAUJYV010000031.1:0-178166 GCA_033995625.1 Ophyiulus pilosus | reverse complement strand
GGAATGCCATGCTTCGCATAGGGTAGTCCTTGACATTCCGGGTCGCCAGCGCTGTTTCTCGTTATCGTTACCGTTATAGTTTCGTTAACGTTGGCTGGCTCAAACTCTCTATTAACTAGGAGTGTCTAACCTTTTTAGTAGCGGGCCACAAGTCATCAAAAAATTGACCAACGGGCCAACAGCTCCCCTTACCTTCTACAAAACCAAGACAATTTAATTCATAATTTCAAAGTTATCTACTGGTCTTTATAAACTTTAAATATAAATAGGGCTTTGGAAGATTTAAGATAGTATAGGCAAAAGCTTAGGTTTTTCATATAATTTGTGTGTGTGCTAAGGGGTAGGGTGGTGGGTCATCGCAGAAGGCTCCGCGGGCATGGAATTAGACCCTCCTGCTCTAAACGTTGAGGTTTTGGGGTACAGGGGTACCAGGGATAATGGCGTAGAGGTGCCAGTGTACTGATTCAGATCGTAAGCTTGAACAGTATAATGTGAGTAATGTCCTGTTGGATGCTGATCCCGATTCTGATCGTTTGACTGTAGTGCAGACCAGTGTTGGCACCTTCCTCCTTCCCTCATCGTCAAGTCAGCTTCATCTATGCGGGGAATCTTTTCTGAGGAGAAGGAAATACGCGTGATCGTGGCTCTGCGTAATGATGTCTGTTAGATCCCGTGTCATAAGTGGTAATTTATTGGTCTATTGTGGCTAAAGTTTCTATGGATCGCTCCTTCCATACGTAAGATAGCGAGGTTAACCCTTTGCCAATAAGAGAGCAACGCGAGTGAAACTCGGTAGACTTGTCTGCTCTCTTTCAATTTTTCAAAGTCTTCACATTTCTACGCTTCGTGTCTATACTTGAGTGGCTTTTCCATATACTATGTGCAACGCGGAGATAAAGTTTGCGTATATAATGCAATTTTAACGTCAAAATGTTGGATTTGATGTTGGAAATTATATTTGAAACTCGTGCAACGAAATCACATGGGCTATAGAGGAAATCATTGACTGAAGCCCATACGGCTGCCATTTTGTTTCCCACGTCTAGACGCTGTTATTGGGAACACTGTTGTTGTATGTCATCGATGTGTCCAATTCTGGTTCGGTAATACGTGCAATGTCAATTTAGCTATTTGAAAGTTTTGCACCTGCAAGTACTGCACGCCTATAAAGTTGGTGTTGACTTAATACTATACGACTATACGCTTACGCATCTGTTAGGATGGTAACTTTAAAAAACAAAAGGGGTTTAGCAAACATACCCCAGAATGGAAGCATCGGATGATTACTATTATTTATGGGTACTGTGCCAGTTTCATATTGGCAGGGAATTCAAATATGTACATCCAATGTAGAAATTCAAAGTTGATGACTAATGTTAAATATGATGATGTTGCTAAACGTTTGCTATCAGGTGATGTGTACTACATACATTTCCTCGATGTCGAAAGGACCTATAACCTATGTTTTAATAAATATGCACAGATAACAACATTGAAAATTACAAAATATGTTTAGAATCATTTGAGACATGGAGTTGATTCTGAATGGAAGTTTACAACAAGTAACTGTTGGGTATATTCCTAAGTTGGTAATTAGAATAAGATATAGTTAAATATTTATGCACACATTTTAATGAAAGATTATTGCAACGTGACAAATTTGAAATGTATGATTAATCCCAAATGTACATGTTCTAATAAAATAATACAAACATGTCATTGAAAAATACTTAGAATAATGCTTTTAAACTATGAAACACGGTTCATATACTACATATTGATACCATCAATAAGATAACTTAGAAAAAAAAATGGGTGTCTGTTGTTCCATGGTCCTCCAAACGTTATGCAAAAATTTCCAATTTTGAATACAGACAATCTTGCATAATGTCAGTTAGATATTCATTTGTGGACACCTGCTTATTACGAAAGCAATTAGAAATTGTTGACTTTATAAATTCCACATTCAGATATGATAAGTTGTTGGTTATCTTGAAAACATCAAATACTAAAGCTATTAGCATCTGAGAGTATTTATAAGCTAATTATTTCCATATGTTTGCATTTTGCACCATGAATAAGTTGCATAGGTAATATAAAAAACCCATGTATGACTTGAATAAAATACTTCAGTTTCGGGAAAATTCCCTCCGAAGTCCGTGGAATTCATTAATATACTGGTTATTTTTGGTTTCCTAATTTGTGAAAAGATACAAGCGATAATACGACTGTTTTTGTCCATAATCGTTTCAACTTCAAAGATTAATGCTGCATTCTTAATTCATGTATCAAGATATAATACACTGTACATATACTTCAACAATTAACGTTTTCTTAAATTATTACCTTAAAACAGACGAATTTATTCAGGTAACATGCAATCAATAGTGCTAAGCACAGCTAAACAAAGGTATCTGATCGGTTCTTCTGACAGTTTTGGCATTGTTACAAATCTGTTATAGCGTTATCCTTTAAAACAAATGAACCTGTTAAATGTAATTATCTTTATTGCAAATTTAACGCCGTTCAAATGTTTAGACTTCAACTAATCTGTTAATTTTGCAATTAATCATCCATACTTATTTGGTTATCAATCACAATTTATAAATATTTCATTGCAAACATGTGGCAACTTTTTTCATTCAACATTTAAAATTTTGTTCATCTTCCAGTAGTAGAATTATGTCGCTAATTTATTAAAAAAATCTTTCCCGAAAATAATTCAAATAAACAGCAATTTGAAATTATAAACATAATGGATTATGGACATGTTTTAACATTTTTTGACAATTCAAATCTCCATGTGTACCCAACGTCATGTTGATCTTCAGTTCTTCACTATCATTATTTGGGAAACTTATTTTTTAAAACCCACAGTAAAATAAAAATTTCTCAGAAAACTTGATACAATCACGTTTAATGTTAACATATGGTGAACTATCAGTCATGACAGTATATTAATGTGTATACATGCAGTTATCTATATTATTCATAATCTGCGGGGAATTCTATTTGTGTATTTGTAGTGTCTTTACAAAAAAGCTCCCAAATTGAAACTTGAAAGGTAAATGATCTCGATTTTACAAACGGTTGGTACATATGTAGACATCGCCTTAGACATTGGAGATAAATGAAGGCACGTACAGGAATGTGTACGAGTTCAAAGGATTACTTCAAAATCCAGGGTGAATATTTCATTAATCTAGTCAATGTGTCACCTTCTTACGTTTTTAAGTAGACTAAATTGGCCAAATATGGCTTACAGCGAATACTAATTTATTTACAGCATGTTATTTTGATACCTAGCATATGGCGAGCATATTTCGTAGCCTAGTGAGTTTTGCAGAATATACACTTCCCTATTTACAAGAACATAAAATATATTCTGATATCAAAACGATAAAAGCAGTATAATTACCAATTATATTTTTACAATTCGCTGGAGTTCAGTGCATTCATGAAGATGATTGGATTAATAATTGTTTTGTTATGAGTTAAGAATTCAATAAATGGTCGTCTACATTGTATACATGCATGGCTATGTAGAAATCATGTCTACATGAAATATACATACCTGCATGCAATATATGCAAAATCGAATTTTATTTATAGGATTTTATTTGATATACATAGTATACTTGTTAGCATTATGCATTTGTACTGCTACCTAACGATATTTTATACACGTTTACGTTTATTTGTGCAAAAGGTTCAATTTCAATTTTATACTTCTAGGGGTTTCTGTTAACATGTTTTATGTATTAACTATTTTTATACTACTTATTATTATTATGTATATTTGCATAATTGCATACACTTTATATGCTGTATAAATATAGACTGTCTATGCAGAATTAATTATCATATTAACTTGTGTACTTTTAGGATGAATGATTAAAATGATACATACATTTAAAATTAAAAATGACATGAATAACATTTAAAGACAGCAAGGGATTCATCGCTGTAAACTAAACGATTTTAATAATCAGGTTTATACTTGTTATCTTTCCGAAAATTAACATAAGATTTTTAACAACCTGTCCAGTTTAATTGAGTTGCCTAACCAGATCACTCATATACGTACAGAGTATTTAAACAAATACTATTTATTCGACCTAGTTTTAATTTTATACTGAAATATGGCCCGGGAAGTTTAATAGCTTGGTCATGGGCATAATTATTTTGAATATTTTAAAATTTAGTTAGATTAATATAGACAACTCCAAATTTGAAGTATTTAAAAGGTACAGCTATTTTCTGACACGGCTACACATTGCACCAAACTAATTTTAATTGAGAATTAAAACAGGTTATCAGGAATATTAGGAAAAATCGCTCATTAAGCCCTATTACTTTAATCTCCGATTAAATTAAATGGAGAGTGAAGCCGGTCATCCATGTTACGAATTAAGAATTATGACATCTACTGTTGATCCTTCTTTATAAATGAAGATTGTTATGCATGCAATTAATAATTTATTAAATACACAATGGTGTTGATTGATAGACTCTCGTATAAATACAAAGATTTTATAGCGTGGCATAAAAGCTGCAGAAATTTAATTACCAAGTGGTCAGCGGCAAATTATAAACGGTTTAAAACAGTAAAAATTGTACGCCTATTTCAAACTAATTACGTGTGTTCGTAAATACGAATTTAATTCAATTACAATGTACTGATAATTGCATTGCGAAAATATTTTAATGGGCCGTGAGCATTGGGTTATTACAACGGGTCCCTCCCATGGTAAATCTCAAAACGCATGGAAGGTATAGAAGATATATTGGCAGTGAGTTACTGTATATTTTATCAATTTTTATACTGTGCATACACACGCATGGTTGTTGGATTTTTGCAATTTCTTGGTCTGCCACATATACATATCAAAACTTTTACAGACTTGTGATATCGAAATTTAAATGTGCACTTGCGGATGGCCCATTCTCAAAAGCAAATGGCCTCAATGAAGCTTTGCATAAGAATGTGAACTGGGGACTGTTAGAAAGACATTTGCATGTACATATATGTATGATGGCTACGATAATCGAGTGTTTTTATTATCAAGTTAATAAGAAGCTTCGTAGCAATTTTGAACTGCTATATAAATATTTGGTGCAATTATTAAAATTAGAATTCATTTTATGCCTTAGGTGTGCCCTATAAGGCGTGTGTGTTATCCAAGTCATTATAACGTTGAAAAATGCGTTTTTAATAAACATAAGTACTCTTAAATTAATGCTTGTTCCTGACATATATCCCTTCCAGCTTAAGTAATTATTTCAATTTCAACATATCAAAGATGAAGCATCAATTTTAGTTTTTGATTTGTTCAGCATATGTATTTTCGTTCTTGAATAGCGTTTCTCCAATTTAATTAGGATACGGAGCCCTTTAAACCAGAAAGAGAAGTTACAAAATCGCAAACAATTTTGTATAAAAGCTATAGATGATAATTAAACGAACAGAACCCCAAAACTTATTTCTCATCCAACCCTCCTGCATTATGTTTAGATTATTAATAACTGAAATAAACATACATGTATTCATACAGCTGCATTTTCTTAAAGTGGGATTTCGTTTTAATTTCGATAATCGTTTTAATGGCTCTAAAAACGCTGCTCTAATAAAATATACTGTATAACTACAATTTAAAAATTTCTCAGTTTTAAATTATTATCTGGCAAATATCGACATATAAAACTTGTATATTAAAAGCTAATTTCTAGTGAAAGAATCCTCGAATATTTTTAAGAGTAAAAGACCCTTGAGGCCCAAACGTTTAAATAAAAATTTGAACGACTTTGAGCAATAAGTTGAAATGATTGATATATAAATTGCACATGAAACATATTTCTTTAACATAAATAATCCTTGAATGAAAATATGTTTTCTGGAATACCACCTGCATGGTGTCCTCGGATCACAGTTTGAGAAATGCTGCATTATTCGTTCTTTTCTTTGACTTACATGCATGGATGTTTAGTATCTTGGGCTCATCAAAAGGTGTAACTTCTTTACATGTTCAAATTGTTGAATAATAGACAAAAATGTATAGAATTGCAAGACCAAAAGTTGCTATAAGACTTAAATCTATAAAGTGCTGACGATGCAGTAATATATTTTTCCTGACACACTGTTGGGGATCTTTATTATCTGTTTTACTTATATACCACATGAAAATAGAAAACGTTCCACATTTGCATTATTATCTGCTTATGCGTTTAAAATGTAGACATGCGCACGTTTTTTTTTTATATACAAACCTACCTTGACATATAAAGAATTAACATAAATTTACCGACTGGTTTTTTGAATTATTACCTGCAGTGATAATAGATTTGGACACAAAAAATTCAAACGTGATATTTGAATGTGTTCGAGTTCGACGTAGTTGACCTTATACACAGGTTATGATATTAAAAAGCTTAAAACAATCAGTTTGCACAGGTAAAGCTAATTAGAAGTTTGAACACATTTTGATGAGCAATTTTCGTAGGTATCTCACATTAGCTTGTTTTCATTATCTCATAACTAAAAAAATATTGAGTATTAAGTAAGTTTTATATTTATTTCCTGAAGCGAAAAAGTGTAATTTATGCTGTTCATAATATCCAAATTGACGAAATTCTTCTTAAAGACATTAAAGATGAGTTGGAAAAAATTACTTTTACTTGGACACATGAACATTTACGAAACACCTGATTAAAAAAAAACGGATAATAAAGATCCTCAGCAATTTTGAAGATTTACGAAACACCTGATTAAAATCCCCATTAAATGACCATAAATGTACAATAAAAGTTGATGAAATAGTACTTCAGATGCAAATCAAGCATAAATATAACCATTTACCTCTAATGGTTTCTAATTTCCTCAAAATTACATTGTTTTTTATATTTGAATTTTTCTTCTTTACATTCATAAAACGTTTTTTGCAAGAAACGTTTATACGTTTACAATGCACTGATTTGATTACAATTAAATGATATATTGTTTGTAACATGATATCCATGTTATTATTTAACAGATTGTTGAAATTTCAAGTTGAATTAATGCTCAACATTCTCATGTGCGTATATACAACTTATGGTACTGCATTCATGAAGTCAAAAAATTGAATTGCGGTTTATGATCAAATTTAGATCAATACAATTCGTCGGTGTTACACATCGTATATCAATTATTTAGCATGTAAGACTGCAACATATTATACATACAATACTTATTGAAACCCTTGAAACGTATAGGTATTGATGTCAAGAACGAGGAGCATTACATATAATTACTGTTACTGTATACGAAATAGTTGTAGTACAACCGCCATCCCACGCTTATACGATATTAATCCACTGGCGAGACTGGCTGAGTCCGGTAGTGCTAATAAACAAAGAATTTCTACAATAGTACTATAATAACATGTAGTAAACGTTAAGAAATTTCAGGATACAACATACTTTTGTTGGCTACATCCTTTAGGGTCATACAATTTCAAATTATTTTTTGACAACATTTTTCAGATTAACATTTTCAATCTTTTTAAATTGTTCTCCAACGTCTGGTAAATAGCGAGGTCATTTTGCTCTTCAACTGATATTAAAAAATGAAATTCCATTTAATGATAAATTACAAGAATATATGAAGTACTGGCAATATTGCATTTGCTCTAATTCATTTTTTATTACTAACCATTTTCCATTTGTAGAAAACAACTATACAAGATGATTATTATGCATCCACAGTATATAAATAGATGCATAATAATGTATAAGTATGCACAACCATGCGCACTTAATAAGTAAGTAATTAATATCAATCTGTTTTCTATTTAAATGTGTCTGAAATGCATCCTAAGGAAGCATGCACGTGGATAAAGTGCTTGATACCAATTGCGTTTCATAATTGGTTACCGCCATTTGATTATACATTTTCTTTATGTTTATTTAAATATCAGATTTTGCATATATTTGTGCCTATGTTTACATACATTCTGTGTGTGTTTATGAGCAACATACCTTTTGGCAAAATTATCCTCACCTATAGCCCCTACACATACTATCTGTCTTTCACACGCGCATCTCAATTAGCAGCATCTTGAAAAGATAAGAAATCAAACTTATATAAAGCTTTATGGGTAAAACTACATTTATTTGCATCTAGCATATATACATGTGCAGCTGTTTACAGTATAGAGCACTATATATGGAATTTAGTTTGCATGAAAAGATGTCATTGGCAGTTCAACGAGTCATTTTGATGGTCATCGTTATGGCCTTTGGCGCCCTTCTCTGATTAAAGATAAAGATTCCTGTTTGAGTAAATATCTTCTTAACGGATCGTTAGCTTATTTAGTTAAATTGCAAATTTGTTGCACCTTATGCACATTTGTAGTTAAATTTAAACCTTTAACTTGAGCATAACACGAATATATATACATGTTTCTAAACAAGTATCCAATTAAAAGGATGCACAACCTGAATGTCAATACGTGTTTTCCAACTGTTCTTTTAGTAAAACTAACTTGCGTATCCATTCTGAAAATGTGTCATATATGATCAAATAAATGAGCATAAGTGAGAGCATGATAAAATAATTTCTAAACATGTTCTTCAAAATTTAAAAACAAACAGATGGAATAATATAGGGTTTAATATGAATAGTTAATAATGACCGACATTAAATTTAATTTAGATAATTTTTTATACAAAGTATGCATGACTTTTACTGTTATGTCACTAATAAGTATGTATATAAGATAGTCTTCAAATGCAGAATTTTTTTATTTATGGCTTACACAAAGTTCATGTATATGTTACATACAGTATAAATAACGCGTCATTATATTATTATGTACATGTTATGCGCATGTGCCTGTTTAACAAATTTGTACAATAATATTGTATTTACATCCTTGTGTTAATGAAGCACCATATATAGCAATAGTTGTTATTATACTATACATAATGCTTTACTGGCACTTTACAAATATTTAGGACAGTATTTAATTTTGTCTCTTTGGGAGTAGGATATGGGTGTGAACTTCAAATACGTTTTTATACTCATTTATAATCTGGACATACTATCGTAAGCTGCACAAAGCCAGTATGACAAGTTTTATTTGACACATAAAACACTTCTTTTAAAAATATGCTCCCACCACTATACGTCAACAAATACGTTAAATTTCTCTCTTGAAGAAATGTCATGCCACCTCTATAGTGTTTAAGTAATTTTCAACATAGCATACTGTATACATAAACACTTGAGTTACCTTTCTGCGTGCATGTTTTTAGCATGAAATTGTCATCTTGTTTAGGCCTAATTAAAGCTCGCCAAGCTTCAGATAACAGCCTTCTACACTTTTATTTCATGCCGCAATAAATATTCGCCCCGTGTTACACCTGAGACTAGCCCAGATGCTATAATATTATTTAATTATTGTCCATATATTTAAATGCATTTTTTTTACACGTGCTGCAACTTATTTATAGAGTCGTCTTTTGGTGTTAACGAGTAAACACGTTGCTAAAGTCTGTTAAAGTTATTAGCAGCACGTACGGTATAGGCCCATTAAATGCGTTTGCAATTCCCTGGAAATTCTCGTCATTTTACTTCATTGGAAAAAGGCATCGTAAATAATACAGTTTAGTAAATATTAATTACTTTTTTATAACCGAGAATATTGTTCCCCAAGCCGTCGTCCTCCTATATAAATGTAATCTCGCGCTCTGCATCCACGCAGATACACAACTTTGATCCTAAAAATTATGTTAGGCATCTTTACAGCTATAAGGAAAAGTTATTAAATATGCAACGCCAGCTTATTTATAATTCATGTTCGTTTCTTATACCCAAAACCTAAATCTTTGATTCAGTCATGGATGCGGCGTATAAACCGAAATTATCTTTTGCCGAAAATCCATTTCACTTTTTTTTTTCACTCTCTTCTTATCTTAATTAATTAGATGTATGGTTTTGGAGATTTTCTATTGGTGTCTTTTCAAGCTCCTCCTTCGTGACGTTTTTCCACAACTTTTTAAAAAATCTTTTGTATTTTCATTCGTTTTAGTCAACTTCCGACATTGTGAAGATGAATATCGAAATAGTGGGCCACTTTTATCATAATTGTGCTATTTTTTTAATTCTAATCTTCAAAGGCCTCTCTATAAATATCAGTTTGTATATTGCAATCTCCACGGAAATATATGTGATCTCAAAAATAAAGTCATAAATTATTTGCACACAACAGTCGTACAGCCATTTAGATGAAGATGATTGAGCCGCACTTAAAATGTGTCAAAATCAATAGAGAAAGTGGACATAAATAAAAAATGTCTTCACCATCAAAGACAATCTCGAAGAGTTTATGAGTTTGCTGCCTTGGGTTGATAGCTTGCCTCTATGTTTGTGCAAATAATTTATAAAATATGATCCAAACTCACCCATTTGTCTATATGCTTAATACTAAATTCCAAAAAAAAATCTGGGTCAACAATTTTATTTATATACTTGATTTTTATTATAATAAACCTGCACACCCTATGCTATATTCTTCGTTCAGATTATTGAAACACAGACAATGTGATGTAGATAATTATCTAAATACAGGACTTAAAAAAAACTGATTTCAGAACGAACGTTTATATTTTAATTACGAATGATTATTAAAATAATGTAAACGACATCGACTCCTTCGAGTCCATATGCGATGAAGTTTAGAAATGTAAAGGTGATATTTAAGACTCTTTGAGCTTGAAATGAGGATGGACAGAAAAATTCATAATCGTACTCACGAACATAACGTTTGTTAGCACGTGACCATATATTTGAATACGACTTTTATTAAATTTCTGCTAGTTACTCGTAAAAGAGCCCTACACGCACCCTATTTGAATTTCCAGTTATTTGTAAACAGCGATATTACTTTGAGCAATATGAAAAAGGAATTCGTTATACCATTGAGACATCAACATTTGAGGAATGTTATAAAATGATATCAAAATTGCGTTGATTAAAAAATAGCGATCAACTGGATTCCACGCATTTTCTCGATCCATGGTTTATTATCTCAGATTTGTTTTTAAGGAAGGCATGCAGGCAGCATCAAAGAGCAGAAATGATATTACATATTTTAGAGAAAAAAAGTATAGTTGGTAAACAACTGGAAGAAAGCCTATTGAATTTCGAGTTTAGTCTTATATGCATGTGATGCAGTCGTATATAGGTGAAATTGCCAAAACAAGAATTTATGAGGGCATACGCTCTTAAATATTTCAACACATTCAGTACATATACAGTATATATTTTACAATTAGACATTGTGAGTTAACGCATATATACTTAGCTGATAACTTGTTTGGAAACCCATACTTGTCTTCTGTGTGTGTGAACTGCACTAATGGCATCATATACAAGTTGGCGTTGTGCCCTTGGTTCTTGGTGTTGATGTTGATTCCAAGCAAAAACAACAAAATAGAGAAATATGCACAATATAGAGGTGCTGCAATGGTGAATTTGTTGGTGAACAGTTTATGATGTGCAAATTTAACTGAAGATGATTCAACTGATGCAGTTGGAATTGTTAAAATGCAAATGAGAAATTTAATGTGGAAAACTAAGTGAAATGTCGACGTTTGAAAGAAGTTTGGGGAAGATATTTTTAATACAAGTAAGAAATATTCGTAATAGTTGATTTATATACAGAGCTCAACTTATGTATATAGGGAAAAAGTTAATTACTAAGTAATAGGTAAGTTTTGTTGGCACACAAATCTGTCCATATCGGTTTACACCTGCAGATAGCTACGCTTTATACATGTAGACAAAAGGACCGTCAATGTATATATTTCTGACAAGAAAGGGGCTTTGTTTGGGCATTAAGGACTGAGCTTGGGCTGCAAAGATTTTGTAATGCGTTCGTTGGTTTTATCCGACTTGAACCAGTCCTTTAATAACTAAAATTATTTGCGCCCAAATGACCGTCTTTGGGATTTAACTGCTGAATAAATGGCTCGCAATTAAGGGAGGGTATTTTTGCTAAAAAGCTAATAAAAGTCGATTTTTGCGTGCGTGGTTGCGTGAAATAACACGTCGCAGTCCTATTGGTGGGAGTGTTATGGACCTAAATCAGATATGAATGTAAGCTCCTCCCTCGCTTTGTTAGGAGCTTCATTTTTATTGGAGACGGTGACTTAATTGCAATTTCTGCTTTTTACCTGAGCTTTGCCTTCTTTCGTGCAATTCAAATAAACTGCTTTCTAGGGACGAGCTTGCATAACTTAGCATCCTTTGTTAGCTTATTACGTTCAGCCACCTGTGGGAGACTTTTACAAACTATCAAGGGGCTTGCATGCAGATTAGCAATGCGTGAAAGAAGCAGGATTTATTACATGCAATTGTTGCCGTAATTTTTATCACTTTTTAGGCCAAAATTGTTGGCAAAGATAAAGCTGCAATGCTGCATAGTTTAAGTGTGTTACACTTTTGTTCAAAATCTGAAATTTTTCTTGCATCATGCACACTGCATATACTGTAGAATTTATGCCAGCCGAGTATAAGAAGAATTTTAACCAAAAGGGCATGAATTGCTTGCCTGTTTCAATGATGTGCAAGCATGCAGTGGACCACATGAATATAAAGAGTAAAACTTTGTTATACTGACTGTATTCATGCACTCAGTCAGTATATATACACACGAGCACGTATACAGTCAGTTAGAAATATGCAGACATTCTAAGAATGCTACAACAACAATTTGCTCTTTTTATATGTATACGCCTAAGTATGTGCTTATACATGTATATTGAGAGCCGATCCTCAAACGGGTTTCTGAAGGGATCATCTTTGTTAACAGTGGATTCCAACTGTGCTTTCAAAGAGCCATGTATTATCGGGCCACTGATATATGCAAATATTAACATCTTTATATTACTGCCTGCAATTACAAGCAGGTTTACAAATAACCTCGCGCTACCAAGTTGCAAATTTTAAATGTTTATAGTTTGTAGTCTGTCAAAAGTAACATATTTGAAGTATATGTTGTCATTGTAAAATGTACTTCAAACAAATAAAACTATATATCTTGCGATCTTGACATACTCAGAAAATATTCAGTTTTATTTGATGGCACTTTTAACCTTACTTTACAAATTGGCTTTCTTTTATAACTTATAGCTTTCAATTTAACGAGTAGGTGGGATTAAACTGATTGGATACTTATCTTGCAATACTTATGCAAGTATATTACTGTAACTTACAGTATAATATTTGCACTTGTTGGTCATTTTTGACTAGTTCTGCAGTTGATAGGAAGGTAATGCTTTATATTATGCTCCGTATTATTCATTTTACATGTGCGTTAGTCGCTATGAAACGAATTCAGCACATATGTATTGACATTGCATGCTTACAAATAACTTTGCTTCCACCTGTATCCACCTGTACCCAACTGGACCTGATCCACTAGAATCTAGTTCCTCTACACCGAAGTAATCATCTCGATTTTTCATGTAAGTGTATGTGAACTCCTATTCATGTCCTACTTCAAATTTTCTTATTCGATATTGTGTGGATACAACAAGATGCTATTTCCAAACGATCAGTTTACGTGGCATGTCTCGAATCGACATACACAACAACATATTAATAGTAAAGGTAAAATAATTATACCCTATATATGAATAGTCTATTTAAATTTGAGGATTTGTAAATTAGTTTACACGCTCGTTTATTTTAGAAAATTTGTTTTACTGGCATTACAACAGTTTTGTAGAAGAAACTATTTTCTTATTTAATTCTTACTGATGTTACATGTATATTGACATTGGACTTTTAATTTCACAGAATTTGCACATTTTTATTTTTAGTTTAAATAAGCAAAAGTGGCAGTAAATGTCAAAGTTAGCACCATCCATTGCTAAATATACATAGAATAGCAGGTTTTATCGAAGATGTTGATTAATTTTATTAACGAAAATCGGACCAAATTCTTTGTGGTGTCGGTTTACTTCAAGGGAATATGATAATGATGTCATTCTTGGCATTCTAGAACATGCTAGGTTAGTGATCATTTAGACCAATTTCATACGACTACATATCTAGAACCATTGCAAAATACTGGAATGCTGTTGGAATGCACACTAATTTCATATTGCGGTTTAAAAGTTATGTTAAGGATAACGTATACATACATGTAATGTACATATATACTCTTCATTGTATATTCATGTATTAATGAGTACTAGTGAGGTCTTCTTTGACGCGTAGGTCTTATTGGTTTAGAACTGAGGTATAGATTCTTGGTTTAATTCATACATTGAATATCACCATATGTTTCTGGAATAATGGTCGAAAATTTACCTTACAGTCAAATGACATGACACTCCATAATAACAGCGATCTTAAGGATAGTTTACAGCTGGATTTATAATGGTCTTGCGTACATTATAGACACAGTTGAAAATCTAACAGCTGATTAAGTCCTTGAAGTTAGTTATTCGCACCAAAAATCATCTGATATTATATAACCTTATTATCAGTGATCTAAAAAGGTGATTTTAATTCACACTTTAAAATGTCTTTCGTGTTTTATAAACGGTTGAAAGCCCTTAGACAACACCAAAAATATAATCCCCAATTGTTGTTTATTTCATTTATAAAAAGAGAGAAAACCTATCTTAAACTGAAAAATTGAAAAAACATTGCTATAAATTGTACACTTTCATTTTGTACATTTTGTTTCAATTGCATCATCTTTCTTGAAACTTCAATATATAAGGTTGTGAATCATGCTGTTTGACCTTAATTATAACACGTACTCTATATTCACTGTTACCTGAAAAATTACACGTGTATTTATTACTAAAACGAAACTTTAAATTTTAGCAAAGACATTCACTTTGAAATTTACATTAGAAAGCATTGTTTTCATTACATTTTAAGCCTCGGCTATCATTGCTAATATTAAATAGTCATATTAGCTAGATCCAGCACTAAATAAACACTGTGTTTAAATGGCTTAATAATTGGAAATGATATTTTCTTTATAAATTATCTTTAGCTGTTCAGACATCTTCAGCTATCTGTCTCTTTCCCATTAAAGGAAATTCTTTGCATGCAGACGTTATAAGATAAAACTAATTTGGTCCATTAAAGGTACTTGTTTTACAGTTATGACCAAATTGACGAAAAATTAGATTATAATTTCTTTATTGTGCAAAGCAATGAAATTTCAAGAGATTTTGGCTTAAGCGTATCTGCCAAGGATATGTTTGCTATATGTATATGAGGGCGCTATTCGTCTCGGCGAATGTCTATTGCCTTATGCACGTATAGCCTAACCAAATTGTGTGACCCATAACGATAAGGTCTATACTTGTGCCGTTTTATTAGAAAGATCCAACTCGATGTAGAAGGGTCTATATAAAACTTGCCGCAGGGGGTACACGCGCCTAGCATTATTTGTACACCAATCTAAATCCATATCCAAAGTTGACTTAAACAATAATAACCAGTTATAATGTCCTAGATGGACTAAATTCAACACGCGAGTGGATAGGCTAAGAAATTATGGCGTCTTCTTGCGCCTCGTCGTTGGCAATTATTTTGCAAATTTTGCTAACATTCATTAATATGCATGGTTATTAATATTATTATATAAGCGTGCTTTTGCATTATTAGATTTGGCCAATGCCGAAAGCAATTTTGGGTTCATGAAATCGCGCGACGACTTTTACCCGCAAGTGTAGGGCACTTTGGAGTTGGACCTACATGTGTTCGCTGGATAGAAGTCTCGCAGCTGGGGTCAAAAGAGTCGGAGTGACCTTTGACACCGAGATGCTCGAGGAACTTACAGCGTGACATGTCTTATATAGGTGCGTGAAACTTGCTTGGCCAAAGCACTTAAGTTTCAATTGCATCTTTCTATGGCCAGTAATTAAAAACCTTCAGGGCAGCTCTTGCCTTTGTATATAGCGTATGTTTTGTTTTTCGCTGAGAATTATGCATAGGGGATTTATAATCCTGAACTATACATAATGGACAGTGTATATAAAATGAAGCCCTAATCGTGAGAGGAATAAAAATGGTAATATTAAAATTTCATAAAAAAATATGCCATGTGTGGTTTTATATTTTCTCGGGAGTTTCGTGGATAATTATTTCTAATGTGATCCCGCACACGGTTCTATTAAATGGTTAGAATAATTTCAACTGTATAATTGACTGTATAACTGACACAATATATGTCAATGTTATATTGTATGCAATATTTTGCTTATTAATTTGTTTATGACCTATAGCCGATTGTTTATCTTGACTCTACTAGGCTCATGATAAATTTCATGAAAATCTTCACCAGTAAGACTACGACATATAATGCATTTTATATATACATGTAGTTCTATAATTATTTTATAATAAACATATCAGGGTAATTATAATTGATATAATTGCTTGAAGCGAAAATATAAGTGCTGTAAATAACAGTGCCATGATAGTTTCGAGTTGCTTATTATGAACCATTTAAACACCAATTTTTTACTTTGTTTTTAAACACGTTTAGCAATATTTTTGCATTGTTTACATGACCGAAAATGGCAACCAGGTTTATTCGAGGGTAATTGGGGCCCAAACATTTAAGCATGAAATAATGTCAGCACACGATGTACATGATCGTTTAGGAATACCTTAAGACAATTATTTTATTTATTAAATCCTAAACTATAAGGTTAAATTAAATAAGGTTTAAAACAGAGATATTACGATGCTTTTCAGAAAACATGTTATATGACGATGTGCTTAAAATTGCAACACATATTTACAATGTAAAAATTTGCCAAATTATATATTTTTTCTATTAAACAGTTAAGGACGAAAAAGAGAAGTTGCTCAGTTTCTATAATTAGTTTGTGTGTCCATAATTTAGCGTATTATGAATAAACAGCTGCAGTATTTTGAAACCTCAGGTCTAATTTTAATGTTACGGAATTTGTAGACTTTGTATTTTTTATAGTAAAGCTACTAAGATGCTGAATGTCGTCTAGGATCTTGGATGTATGATAATGTTGTCTTGAAACTTTCTTTCGTGAAATAACGAATCATACTTGCTTGAATTAACATGGCTAATAGTGTATATCATCCTAGCTGCATGGGGGAAATAAGGACCTAGACCACGTTGCGTCTATAGGCATTTCTTAAAGCAACTTAGGTGCATCCTCTACCTTAATATTAAGTGCAGTTAACGGTGAATTTTCGTAGACCTACATTGCAGGTTGATTATAAGTTACCCTTTGCAGGTTAGCTTTCTTCGAAATTTGCATAAATATGCACCGGCTACTATTATTGCCTGCATTTTTCTTCTTGACTATACCCTTTATCACGTGTATGGCTTTTTTTTTGTCCCATAAAAACGCCAGGTATGCCCTCACATCGCATTGAACACAACCCCAAGCCACTTTTATGAACAGGTTCCCAAACAACTGCGTGCGGTTCTTATACTATAGTCTGTGCTTCTTGAAAAGTCGAATGTTTGGACAGGTTGAATTTCTTCAAAAATGCACTTGTTGTACCTAAAGCCAAATTTAATTGTATACCAGTGCAGGACTTCTTAACTGCTGTTCTTTTACTACTGAATACTCTGGAAACAGGGAGCAAAGAGCACATTTATGCTCGAGTATAGACTGCTATAGCAATAATGAGAGGCATTACATTTCTAATAAGCGTTTAAATATACATGTAATACCTATGCACCTGTGACGATGATATTCCACAAAGCATTTAGATATACAGGTACAAGAGAAATATCTGTGGATAAACGTTGAGTTATATATGCCAATATTGAAGGTAGTTACAAAAGGCATCACATGTCAAACCAAATAACAGGATTATGCACATTTGTCGTGATATTCTAGTGCTCTTATATTCCAAAATCATTTAAATTGGTTGATCAGAAATATGTTAATGTGCAACATTGTTAATAAATCAAACTATGCTATATGAAAACAATCCAATGAGATGGGATAATATTGATTAGTATCAGTGATTGCCAAGCATGGTTCTATAGTTAGTATATTTTAAGAAATACAAGACGACGATGCCTGCAATATTAATGATAAACTGTTTTATCTTGAGGGAGGAATGGGAAAAGGACAGTTAAACAGTTTTAATTCAAAATTTACCTAAAATTTGTTTTTGGGAAGCTCTCCAGCTTATTCGTGTAGAACAAAGAATGCATTGCCTCAACTGTGGTTTTGAGGAATTCCCTTGAGGCCATTTGACCAAATTCGGTATAAATATATATCCAGTGACTCGTTCGGTATAATATTCACGTACATATACATGTAAATCACCAGACATTGGACATTAGTTATATTCGACATGTTATACTTTAATGGAATTATGTACGAGCACAATATCCAGTGCTTATTCGATTTTATGAGTTACTTTTATTCCTTTCAAATAGAGACAGGATCCCATGTTTTTTTTGAGTCGGGTATACAACTACAAATTGTGCCTCCACTTGCGTGAACTATATGCTGAGAAAAATCTGATATGTAGCCATCATATCAGCGAAAACTGATATTTTTAAAAAGACCAATATGTATACAGCATAATTTTGTTTTGAATTGGCAGTGCTATATGCATGTGTATATGCAGGTTTCGAAAGTCAGATAATTATGCCCTTTACAGTTATTAACCTATAAATTTAATTGTGACTACCAAACCCTAGACTTTAATAAACTTTCCCCATGCAGCTGAATTAAGGGCAGATTTTGATAGAGCTCTTCAAAACGCAGTCATAAAGGTCAAATATATAGAGCGCCCAGCGTGCACACAATTAATGTAAATGGCTGACCGTGTGATCAACGCTTAATTTACAATCGACCGGTTGCATAGGTTCTCGTTTATGTTAGTCGATGATTCTGGTTTAATCTAAGAATTGTATAAGGATGCTATGACTAAATGGTTATGAACAAATGCCCTAGTATAATTATGAGTCATAATTTCTGACTCTTGGACTATGAACTGTTTTGACGGTTTCGAGACAAAGTGAATTTACAAAGCAGCTGCAAAACGTAACCAATCTTGTTTAATAATAACAATTAAACTTATTTTCCTTAATCAATTTTCTTTGCATCATTTACCCAATACAGTAATTATTATATCGATCACATTCCATCATGATAATTCACATTGATTATAATACAGATAATACAGATATGGAATCATAATCTATAGTTTTATTGCGGTGAAATGTAGCTTATTTTAGGCAAGGAAAATAGTAAAATTATACTATATATAGTTGAATATTAATTCAAATAAGTTTACTTAAGTATTCGTGTTTTGGATTAACCTCCCTATTCAACCACATGATAAAATAATGCCACAGTGTTGTCCTCACCTCCCATGTTTGTGGCCGTCGTGTATACCCGTTATCTTAATTAAACGACCAAAGCCTACCGTCCTTTAAACTGAGTCAAAATTTTGATATATATTGACTAAAAAATATGAAATTACAATTTTTAAAAAAATTGTTCGTTAGAACTGCAAGAAGATTTTTTCCACTTTTCCTTATTTATGGCTAAGGCAGGGCTACACGACAAAGCCATAGCTTTGCGAAAGTGGGTAGATCTACCAATTTTAATTTATTTCGTCGTTTTTCACTTTCATCTGCATCTTTGCATGAAAGATATGCCCAATTTATGAATTATTTGATAATTATACGTGCATGAGACTTCGTTGTAGTTTTGTTACTTAACGCTATTGCACATCCAGGTGAGTGTATAAAGCTTGCACGCGATTATATTGCATGCAGCTATGCAAATTATAAGTACATAATCCATTATCTAAAGTAAAAGAATTTTTATGATTTTTACCCATCAGACATTTTGCTTATCTGCAATTAAAAAGAGAGAAAAAAAACCGAGACATCATCTACAGTAAATTAACGCTTATGCACAGGTGTGTGATAAACTTGTCTTTTGCAAATTAACGCGCTTTCCATTGTTCGCTTGACACAAATTTAATTTTACTAAAAAGGTCTGCTTCATCTTTTCACAGAAAGAACGACTATAAACGCTGATTAACTTGTCTGGTTATCACTGATTAAACTGGGTGCCACAAGCCATAGAGGATTTACATTCTCAATGTCTTGAAGAAATTCATACCTGAGATATACGTTCATGGTGAGCTCAAGCACTTTTAGGTGATATGATAAAGCCACATGTTGTCATAACATCTAATCTAATCTAACACCATTTCATAATAACTTCATCAATCAGTCAGTGTCGAGTAATTGCGGCTTTATCCAAATCATGCAGATTGTCTAAAAACTTTTTACACTGTAAAACATATCTGCCAGTTAAACTGCTTGAATGGTGGCCCTATACTTGTACTGTACATTTTTGACAGCAAAATAAGCTAATGGAATTTTCAATTTAGGGAATAAAACAAAATATTCGATGAAGCAGTAAAAAACAATGATAGAAAATTGATTAAAGATTGACATCGTGCAAATCTCATTCATTGAAATTATTAAGGCTTTTGCCCATTTGTGGTGAATTTTAGAATATTTATATGGGAATAAGTATACATTTGTATAGTGCGTTAACATTCTTCGAGTGTACATATAGAATTGTCTATGCATTTCACGAGGGTGAAAATAATATACAAGCATATTTTACAGGCAACTTAAGCTGTTAAATCACGAGTTTAGTAAACATACATTTTCGTTGTCAGTCTTGTGTAAACTACCTTAAAGAAATTCTGAGAACATCCCATATACAGCAGTTGACTAAAATATAACAAGCATAAGTACACTTCAGTGCAAAAAATCGACTCACTTGCATGTATCAAGTAGTAAAAATGTGTTTTCTCATAAACCAAGTGTCCGATTTAAAATCGGAAAAATGTGTTTTGTAGACAATTTATTCCTGTTTGTATTCAGTTGGTGAGCCACAAACTCTCTGGCTATGCCCAACTTCACGTAAAGCTACAACTTGTGCGGCTACTTCTGGTGGAATGGTCATTTTATAGAGAAACCATTAATTAACAATATGTCTGAATATGTGTTCATCAAGCTCTGAACATCAAATTGCATTCAGATACACTTGGTACAACACTGGGCACAACAATACATAGTATGTCATAAATAAAAATTTGGGTTGATTTAAGTTCAACATTTTTCGCCTCAAGGATTCATCAGGAATTTTATTCAAATTAGACGAATTATAAAGAGGAATAAATTGTCTACAAAACCCATTTTTCCGATTTTAAGTCGGGTATTTGGTTGCTGAGAAAACCACATTTTTACTTGATTCATGCAGGTGAGTCGATTTTTTGCACTTAAGTGTTTATACTGTGTACTTCAATGAGAATTCTAAGCTGCCTGATTGTGCTCTGGTGCTGTGTGTGATTGCCTACTCGTAGGTATCTTCAAGTCGTCTCGTAAAATTCGTTGTAATCTTAGTTAGCTTCATCACTTTGTAACGCTGACTTATAAGTGCTCCATAAATCTGATTATTTTGTATAAGTTGGCGATAAAACTGATTTAAGGTAGACAACATTCAAGAGATGCTTCGTTTCAATTTAGGATTAATGACTAATCTACTAAAATGACACTCAATGATTAGCATTCAGAGTGACAACACGGCATTTACAATGGCGTACAAATAAAACCGATACATAAAATATGGTGTGCAGTTTGGTTCCAATTTTATTGTTTGTGTTATCATTTAGGTTGACATTTCTCATTGAATTTGGGAACTATACTCAATAATCATGTAATGAAGCAAAATATACATTTTTCTATATAGTGCATTCCGGATAATGGGATCACTGGATATTAAGGCCAAATGAGCAAGAACCACGTGGGACCTACCGCATTATATAGTATCGGATTTCATGTTTCACGATACATAGTATATGTTCTAAAGTATTGAAATATAGTGTGCAGCTTCATACATTTCTTCGTCCTTATCGAAGCTTTCAAGTTGAACTGCAAATAAAAGGGTCAATGTACGCTCCCATAATTTGCTCGTTTTAGTTTTGATCAATATGCGCAGTCTGTTTACTTTTTTATTGTTTTTTAAATACATGTTAAAAAATACTAATTTCCCATGTAGCGAAATGAGACAGTTTTCCCATTGTCAGCGTGCTGGTCAGCGATCTATAATGCACTTTATCAGCCCTTTGTCTTAAAACCATTCCAAATATGAGCAGAGTTTTATATGGAGCTTAATTCGACAGGCTCTTGCCATTGTTGATTTTTCTGTATAAAAGTAACTAATGATACATTAATCGAAACTTGATACAATTCGTAATTAATAAATGTAGTTGATATAAGTTAACAGATGTTCAGTAGGTGTTCTCGGATGCAGATGAACATACTGAATCAAAATATATTTGGTTTTTAGTATTTTCAATTATTTTAAATTTTAATGATAGTTTGATAGATGGACTAGTGAATTTATAATCATTGGTTTGCCACTCCATGTGTAGTATATGGCTAATACAACGCAATATATTAATACCTTAAGAATGCTTAATTGATGGTTGACACTTGCCATATATGGTAAAAACTTTACCATAAATGCAGACCATTGTATAGTTTTATGCATTTGCCCATGCATTATGGTTAGGTATGACCAACCATTGATTCCACTTGTGTTGTTTCCAAGTTGCTTCGTGTACTATAAGTCTTATACAATTTAAAAAACTTGTATGATATATTGTTAAACTTGTTCGACTGCTAGAGCTTCTATGAAGCACATCAAGGAGGCAATAGTGAACTTTCTTAAAATGGTGCCATTAAGTTTAAACTTCCATTGGTTGTCTTTTATAAAACCCTTTCACAAACGAGTGTAGACTTGTGTAGTAGTCTTGTGAGAATCTAATGTTGTTTGGAACTTTTGAAATTTTATTTTTATTTATTTTTTATTTCAAAACTTTGACACTATGAATTACATATGTTGTTGTTTGATTATTGCTAAGATGCTATCAACTCATTTAACATATGGATGCACATATTGACACCAAGTTACTGTTTTCTTTTAAATCAGCAAAATTTAAAACGCCAAAAATTCCGATATCAGCCCATTCCAAAAGTTTGTTTCTTCAAAACGCGTTTTTGCTCTTGAAGCACACTGTATGCAAATCCCAAGTGACGTTGTCCTACCCCATCCAAACCAGTCGTGGCACGTACCTCGTGTCCCCCTGGTGGTGCCAGAGTGAGCCATCCACCCTCCCCTGGCTCCACCCCTGCAAAAAACACGCTGTCCTCCTATTGGCGCACAAAGTCGTCCCCCTCGCCCGGGCAAAAAACGGACTCTCTCGTCTCCCGCACGGGGTCGCCGTTTTTTCCCCCTCCCCGCCCTCCCCACGAGCGGCGCGAACACGTGGGGAGAGAACCAATCATTCGTCCGTTCGTGTCCCACCGAGTGAGGCTGCGGTGCTGCTCCTCACCCCTGCCCGGAGTTTACCCGTCGCCGCTACCCCCGAACGCCTGCCCCCTCGTCCCGCTCGTGTGGGGACGGGATAGCAGTCAGTGCCGCTCAGGGAGATGTACTCCTCCCGAGAAATGTGCGTCGATGTTTTCGTGCCCACGTTCTGAATCGTGTTCAGCTTTTTTGATTACTTTCAACCGAAACGAGATCCGTGTCCTGCTGACCCTGGTAAGTTCACCAATTTTTTTTGTCAAAAAATTGTGGACCAAAGTTTGACCCCGTTCACCCAGTTCACCACCTTGACCTTATGGCGGGAGATGGTGATGGTGAATACACTTTTGTGCATTCAACTTTATGGCACCCTGTATATGCTTGAAATTGTAAGGCGATGTAACTTTTGACTATGTTTAAACTAAGTTTAAACTATGTCTACAACAAGTGTTATCTATATTCTGTATCGGCGATATTGTGGATAACAAAATTCAATCCATGGGGTATATATAACGTTCTTTTAAAAGTTTTAAAGTTCTAATGGCTTGAAATGAAAAGATGGGATTCTGTCGTCATAATCTGGATGTCGATTAATCCGTCCAGTGACCATAATATATAGCCATCACTATCAGAGTTGTGATCAAGTAGCGTTGCCAGGGTGTCCAGCAGCCTTGAAAATGGGAAAATGTACTTGATTTTTTTCACCTTGAAAATCAGCACCTTGAAAAAGTCTGGAATATGCTTGAAAATCGTGTTAAACGGCGGTTTATGTTGTAATTTCCTGTTCGTGTCGACACATTCCTGTTAATCAGAAAAAATTCAATATAAAATATCCTACAAGTTTTGACTCCTAGACAAATAGTGGTAATTAGTCGTGCGAGGGGTCCTTGACAATCTAGGGAATGAGTCTTGAAATCCTTGAAATCTGCTTGATTTTTTTTCGACAAATTTACTGGTTGTAGATTTGGGGAAATAGGTTTCCAAAAATATCTAAACTTGTGTAAAATTTAAAATCACAATCACAAATTCACAACTCTGAAATTCATGAGTTGTGAGTAATTGTGTGAACAAGTTAATATGTCACACTTTAGCATGATACTCTTTCGAATGGTCACAGTTGCATGGATCGCAAGTTGCAATGACGTCATTGACGTCCATAAGTTGCTACAAATATGTTTGTCAGATATTGGAGTGACGAAGTGCTTAAATCTGTTGTGTAATCGCAGTGCTTTAAAATGAACGCGTTATGTTTTTTATATCTATACATTTTGATACGTAAATATGAATAAGAATTGAAAAGCGAAATATAATGCAATGTTCGATTATTATGGTTCTCTTATTTTTTTTCTAATGTTTTTTTTTAAAAAAAAAAAAATGGCAAATTTTGAAATTTTACAATGGCAGGGATGCAGTCAAACTAAAATCCTAATTCGCTGTTTTTATCGATTGGTTTTTATTCACAAATGTAGTTTACAAAATATATTGAACCAAATAGATTTTTATTCAAGATGCTATGAAATAATATGAAACTAGAATACAAATGTATATTTAAAGTGCACATCAATAAAAAACAATAACCACTGTATTGCAATGTTCAAACGGATGATGACAAAATTCACATATAGAACTTCATAGAACTCATTTTCGTAACGTATAGCATATACATGTGTTGGAATCTGAGATTACCTATATTTGGGACAAATTTCAAAGAATAAAGTAAAGAATGAGTGAATGACAACTTCGTATAATCGGAACAACCGTTTAATTGGGCCACAGCGATGTGTTCCAATTATCCAGAATCCACTTATGCGTTTTTCAAGCTATACTATACCCTATAATTATTTTTTTATATGCCCTTCCTCGACCCTGACTATACTATACCGCCGTATTCCCCCCCTCCCCACACGCCTCGCACTACACTACACGACACCGCACTGCTGGCGGCCTCCTCCCCCGTCAGAATCGCTGCGTCGATATCTAGCGCTGTTTTTCATGGCGTCTGAACAGCTGAGTTGTGGGGGTCGGGACTCGCCAGCGCCGACACTCGGCGAGTGGCAACCGACGCAGCTTGCCTATTTCCCCACTCCACGCGCAGCCACACGCACGTAACCCCACGCTTTTCTCTCTCCGCGCTGCTGCTGCTTCTTCTTATCTCGCTCTACTCTACTCTCTCTTACTCCCTGCTTCGCTCTACCCCGACCGTGCCTGCGTCGCTTCTCGGCTGGCGGGGGCGCTTCGTCCCTCGGACTATTCCTGTACCGGTAAGCATTTCACTGTTCACTGCTCGTGTTCACTAGCTCCTTTACCTGTGCCGTGGGAAAGGGAGGGGGGGGAAGAGGGGGCGTGTGCTGCTCCCCACGAAAGGGTTAGGCCTAGCGTAGGCCAGCGCGTGCCACTCCGCTCTAGGAGTCGTGCTCACTCGCTCTCTGGCGGCGGTGGCTCTCAGACGCTGCCATGCTTTCTCTATGGCCTACGTATCGCAGTCGTCGCAGCCGCTGCTGCTGCTCGCTGCTGCCGCCACTTCCAACCAGTGCTACTAGTGCCGCTCCTCGCGCTGGTGTTGTTGTTGTTCTCCTTGTTTTCGTTGTTGTTTTTGGGTGAACAGTTTTTTGGTTTTTCTCAAACTCCTTCTTCTACTATCTTCTCCGACTGCGGTGTTTTTTCTCCTCCTCTTTGTTTTCCACGGTTGATGTGACGCCTTCGCAATTCGTTGCAGGTAATACTTTTTTCTTCCACTTTTCTTCCATGTTTTTATGGGCGACCACGTTTTTTTTATATATTATTTTTCCACTGGCGCCCTTCGTAATATCGATGGTACCCTATAGGTGGCTTTCTTCGCTACTTTTGTCTCACCCTATAGCCTCCCCCAACCCACTTTGCTAGATCCCCCACCACATGATGGGCAAATTTTGGACACGATATCTGAGATGGGATGATGCTAAATTAACAAGTTTTTATCGGTGCTGTATAACGTGCTCATGTAGTAGAAATGATAAAACGATATTTTTGGAATATTTTTTGATTTTTGGAAGGGAGTTTTGTATACTTTTGTTAGCTTATGTATAGGTCTACATTATGAATGTGCACTTAAAACTTGTATGATTACAAGTGAACATTATGAGTAATAGCACTCACTAAGTTTAAATTCAGGTTTGTTTAAGGAACTTCTTAAGAACAGTTTAGAGGAAGAGCTATCACCTCATGATTTTACTTTACAATTTGCATTTCTGTACTCGTGTGATAAATAGCAATCAGTTACAATCATATTCTGACATAGGGAAGACAATTCTTTTCACGTGAATGAGCTTAGAGAACGCTGACATTAAGACTTATACTGCATGTGTAGGCTATATTCGAGACAGCATACTGATAGCTAATTGCGTGAATGAGTACAGGAAAACATACGTATAATAATCAGTATATAAGAGAACCAAACAAAGATTTTTAGAGCCTATCAATAGGTCAGCCTTTATGTATACAGCGAATGGCATTTATATATATATATATATATACTCATTCACGTAATTAGCAACTGCTGTAGCTGATACAGCAGTTGCTAATTACGTGAATGAGTAAGAGAAAAAAAATGTACAGATTGGACCATGTCTTCAGGCATTTTTTTTTGCTCATTCACACGAGTGATTGCACCATCAACAGCATTTCACTGAGCTTTGCTATTTAATGAATGAGCACATACATGGAAAGCGTGTGTGGACAGTCCACATACATACAGTTCTTCTGTTGTGTTAAAATTTTTTTTTTTTTTTTCAAAATCCATTTTTTTACAACCCATGTTGCCTATGGAACAGTGATGCGCGGGTGGGGTTTTTCCTAGGGCCTTTACCTCCCAGCAGTTTTTAATAGATATATAAAAAACACCGGTTTGTTAATCATATAATTAACTTGTATATTTGCAACCGCTTGCCATCGTCATTTAACGGCGTTTTGTGTTGGCGAGCTTTTTCGAGCATCCATTGTGATGCTGCGCGGCGTAGGCTTAAGCCTATAGGCAAAAAATGGCTGTGCTTTTTCTAGGCCTAAACTCGAATGACACAAAAAGGTGATGCCCTTTTAGCACCCTCGACAAGGGAGCCAAATGGAAACTACAGGCACTGTAATATGGCGAGACAGTTTCGGACAAATGTCCGATACCATGTATACACACACGTGTTTATTTTTTTTTGGCCCCAAAAAACGATATGTTTGAAATGACGATACGCCGTTTGTTGCACCATTTTGCGAGGGTGGGTAGAGGCCATTGCAAAAACATGTCACGCTTTTATATAATAAGAAACGACGGATTTTTCGTGTAGTATAGGATCCACTGAAAACTATACCAGACCACGTTTTGTTAAAACGCGTTTTGACGTTATTTTTGTGTCGGTAGGAGGTGCTGTTTGTAAGGGGGTCAACTAGGGACGCGTTAGGCTTATTCGCGTGTCATTTTCGTAGGCCTACGGGTTTATTGTTTCCCCGGTGAGGTTTTTATACACCGTTATAGACGCGATGGCGGATGCTTTTAGATACATCGGCTTCTTAACATTCGATGTTGACGTTTAAAAGGTTCCAACGCAAGCTATCGTGTAACCAGTACCCAAAAACATGTCATTTTTTTTTAAAATAATTAAAATAGAGGTTTTGGAATGATGACCGTGTCAACCTGATGAACGGAATCAAATACGTTTTAGTAAATCACCTTTATGTCCACATTTGAAACTTTATAACAAACATATAAGGCGTTTTGATACACGTGTGGGATGTTCGCAACGTGTGTGGATGTTCACAACTTGTGCATATCAAATGCACGTGCGAAAAGTGTTCATAAATATTAGCTGATATGCCAAACGGTATGGTGTTGTCAGTAGATTTCAATCACGTTCACAATCGTGCAAACACGTTTATACGTTTTAATTTAGTCACATTTCAGCCTCGTTATAATGCTTCATGCGTTGTATACTTATGATGAACATGTGCAAATTGTTGAAAAGTGTATGCCATCAAATGTAAAGTAATAGCTATACATGGAAACACTTCTTAAAAAGTTATAAAGCAATGAATATTCCTATTGTGATCACATGTTTATTTATATTATTAGAAAGATGCACAAATGTGAACATTATCTATTAAAATATAAGCTTTATATTATGCATAATCCAATTAACATATTCATGTAATGTTATCATAATTGATGTGACCTGTTAAAATAGTACTGACAAACGTGAATTAAGTTGGTATTGTTGTACTAAAAACATCTTTGAAAAAGTTAAAAATACGATTAAAACTGATTTTAGTTATACTGCATATATATAATGCTCATTATCTGCTAAAACATAACTTTTCTATTATGCATATTTATGTAATGTTAAAGCATATTTATATAATTGATCATCTTAATTCCTAAACAGATATCTGAATGTTTGAGAATGGTGGCAAGTTGTTTTTTCAACATGTTTTGGTCAAATTACACCTCCAGGACAAGTTTGCTTTACTGTCTATTCTGCTATAGAATCTTCTGCATATTTTCGAGGTTTCTTGGTCAGATTATACAAACGTCATGTTACCAATACATGTCAAATAAATTGTAAATGCCTAATTTAAAAAAACCAAACAGACGATAGGGCCGGGCCATAAGGTATGGATTATACCCATTTATGGGATGCATTTCATGCATGCTGTCTGCAAATTGTATATTTATTTTGGTAAATATCGAATTAGCCATCATTATTCGGTGCTTGCATTTGCATTTTGGCATATTCTAATGTGCCTCCATCTCACCAGGGGACAGGGTTGACGCCATTTCGATCACATCGTCCTCTTCTTCCTACGACTCCTTCCTTTGTTTTTTTGGCATGTTTAATGTAATAAGCCTGCGATGTGTAGAATACTGTGTTCAATGCACGATGTTTGGCACAGAATCGTACCGTTAAGTTTTCGGTGTTTAGCGCACGGAATCCCCTAATCAGAGCCCTAGGTGGAATAAGGATGACGATGATGTAACGACGTACGGACCCTATGTTCTCGTTCGGGATTTTCATGGTCGCCATTGGTGCCGTAAAAAGCCCGTTTGCAGACGCATCTCACAGGTGCTGCCTATTCTGTCGGAGAAGGGGTTAGGTATATTTCACAGCCACCATTTTCGATTTTCAATATATTTCTGCATGTGCCTTGTTCTGTGTATATGTATACGTTTGTGTGAATGTGGGCTATAGGAACGGTATCGTTTCACGTTGTTCGTGCTGATTTTTTGTCCTTTGTATGCGATGTCCTATACGCAAGAATCCAATCCCTTGCTTATAGGCCGTTTGAAAACTGAATAATAAATAATCAAACTTGTGATAAATATATGCAGAGTTCAATTTGTCAGACATGCAGACCTGCGTGACTAAATTGTAAATTTCTATATATTCGATAGTTCAATACATGCGAAACAGTGGATGGCGACAATTTATGTTTAGTATTTGTGAACTATATCTGTCTGTCTTCAGATGATGGAAATAATGAAAATAGTAAAACGAGTTTTCCTCGTTATAATTCGGTTATATATTTCACCCAATGAGTACGTACACGAAAATGTGCAACTTGTTTGTATAAGACATACAATTTGCAGAGATACAGTATCTCTATCATTTCACAAAGATTACATGATAATTTAGGATGCTGGTTTATATATAAGAGTAGATGTTTATTCAGAGAATGATTGTTGGCTGTTTGGCTTGATTTAATGTCACAACTTGCATTTTCGAACTTATATCAACTCTTCTTGTTTTTTGATGTCAGTGCTGATGATTTATTCGAATTTATGTCCTAAATACATGTAATTTGATAGGCGACGTTCAACTCAATTGTTATATGGGCAGTAATACCAATTGCATTATTTATGTATTTAACAATTCACATGGTTAATTGAAAGTGCATTATATGACAGGAATTAGAATGTGATATTCGCTAGCATTCAACTGAAACGCTCTACGAAATGATATTTTAAAATTGTTTCCACATTTACGCTGAAGTATTTGCAGGGCATGATCAAATAACGTCCTACCAATTAACCATAAATTAAAACCATACTATATATTACATCAATTTAATGATAATCAATGTCCAATTGGTACAATTTGAGAAGCATAACTACTTGTTTATTTTGAGTACTAAGTATATAAGTTTATTATATAATCCCTTTTTCATGAACGACGGCTGATGGTCCAGTTTTTAGAAGAACAACTATTATGCTAAAACTGTTGTAAATAGGGTACACACAATACGTGATTAAAGTCTGTGTTCTACCCACTTGTAGAAGACGGGAAACTTGTCTTCATGTAATTCAGCTTATCTTGGTTGAAACATGCAGTCATTTATAAAATTCATTGCATTCACAAAAATGCCCACGTTAACTTGATGTTTTGACAATTTGAATGTCCGTCCTGTATTTTCTCAATGGATACCTCTTTCTTTTTTATCTTTGAATTTGTGCGAACTTTAATGCTAAAATGGTCATAAATATTCAAAACGCATTTCGAACCAGTTGATACTGGATTGTTAATTCGTTCTAAATAAAACACCATACGTGACGTTGTGAAAGTTGATGATAAATCTTAGTTGAGACAGTGCAAAAAAAAGCATTACCTTCATGAAGAAATTTTGAATTCCAAAATAGATATCAGGTTTATATCGTCTCCAGAAAAAATTACCGAGAGAGCTAGTTGACCATTGGCTATACAAACATTGACATTATAAAACTGAAATAATTATTATTCACCTCTTAACCATCCACACAAGGAATGGAGGGGAAAAATGAAATTTGACTTAAACAAAATAACGAATTTGAATTTAAAAATCCTTGAATCGAGCTGGTATATGAAACAAGTTTGGACCTACCTGTGATCCTAAGATTAAGCTGTAGTTGAAGGTGTGTTTCGCCAACCACCTGCGGGTGACCTTCTCCAGGCCCCACCATCCCCATTCAGCTGACCATTCGACACGATGGACGTTTGGAAACAGTTATCTTATTGGGCGAGGACGAAGCTGGCCATTGGTGCTTTTCCACCCTCTGTTGTTTTGCAAACTTGACAGGAAGATTTGGTATTTGTGTCGAGTTGTAATTGCCGTGGTCATCAGTTCTAACACTTAATTAGATCCCCTTTTCCACTCCGATGTATTATTATGATTGTAATTATCATTCTCTGAGCCAAATTGGCCTGGACACGTCTAGTGTATAACGCGTGTGGAATAAATGGCAAAGTTTTAATACGCTCTATAATATTGTGCCGGATGGACAACAACTTATAACAATTTGAGAAGCCTGCTGCACTTTTAAGAGATTATGAGCCTACTTAAAATGAATTCATTTCTATGCATAGACTATTCTGTAAACACGCTCTGATGAGTTATTATCGAAGTTATAGTGCATCCCAGTTCTGTCCAGCATAATTCGGTTATGCGTGGCCATAATCTCTTCTTATTTATCGTTTTGTTTATAAGAACTTGCTACCTTCACAAATTTTAGACTGAACGTATAGCAAATAGGCCACTTATCTACGACGTCGTATACAACGCTGCAGAAACGTATATTATTGACCATTTTCGTTAAGTTTTATTTCGTATATAAGGAGAGGAATTTAAGGTATAATATAAATTAGGAGTATGAGAAAGTTGTTTGTTTTCTAGGAAATAAGCGCTTCCTTTATCCCTTAGTTTAAAACAAACAAGGACAATGAGTCGCTGACTCGGAAACTCTATCATGAAGTATACATGGCATTATAATGAATTTTTTATATACGTATTTTTTTTTATCAAACCCCTTTTATGACGGAAAGATGCGGAAAAACTGCCGAAACTCCCAGCTGGTGTTATAAGAGACTTGCATAGCCAGGTGCGAAAACAACGTTTTTTTGCTGGTTTTTTCTGGTTTGATTGTTCCACCATTTGGAAGTCTGTGTGCAATTTCTGACATATGAAAACTGTTTGCACGCTTGCATTTTTTGGGTATACGTGCCCAGTTTATTCACCAAAAACTGCATATTCTGCCTACAAGTTGACCATGACGACAGTTGGCGTTGACTGTCTTCTATAGTCTTCTCAAGTGAATACTTTTAACTTCAAAATTACAATGTTTGCAACGTTATCTTAACTTATACACATTCAGAATCTAGGCAATATATACATGTTTTAACATGTACATCTTTGATTATATTTCTGGACACAATATACTGTCTAGTTATCGTGGATAGTATATGAACTCAGTTATTAAACTTGTAACTATTGCTAAATATGGTGATCGTAAGCACATGTACATATTATATGTCATCGTGTTGTATTGTTCCGGTGCAATTTATTAAAAATATTTGCACCATATTTCATTCCACGTATTTAAGACGTTCCTCCATTCTTGGATCAGGATTCAGTGGAGGGAAACTTGAAAAATCTATAGTTGCATGCCATATAATGAATATGAACTTTTGCAAAATAAAATACATCTGCCATAAGTTTTGAAAAACACGAGTCATGGTGACATTTCTTGTTGGTTTAGATTTGATATTGCAGATAACATTATATATTTGTATAACTGCCTTTTATATTATAGAGTACTACAGTGTATTAAGTGTTACAATATCTGCAAAAACATCTTTGACACTTTCATTAAGATTTTCGGTCACCCGACTCTTTCACCCAAATCGCAAAAGCCCTTTCAAAAAATGTGTTAAGATTTCGTTTTCCTTTCAATTGCTGCATTTCACGACATCAGTCAGAAACACTTGAAATGTCTGGTCGACTCTTGCGTGCACGCATTGGTTACGATATATATATATATATTATGCTTTGCTGAATTGCGATTTATTCTCCCTTTCATATAAGCGAGGATAATCCATCATACTTAATATTTATACGATGCGAAGGTATGCAATAGTAAGCCCGTTTGACATCCAAGGAGGTGGAGTATTTGGCAAAATAGCAAAAAAAGCATATAAGGCATCCCTGATGGGTTGACAACAAATGAATTTTTTTGAAAGGCGAGGGGTTTGCATCGTGTGACAAGGAGGCGGGAACATTCAGACATTTTGGTTTCTTTGGTTGCATACATTCAATGTCACAATTTTAAGCATGCAGATATGGGCAATGAGTCTTCCCTATAGGATACGTGAACGGAATTTTCACTCTTTTCTTAGATCTCTTTCACAATAGGCGTTGATATATGATGCGAACATACTTTTGCTGCACCCTATGAGGTTATGCATTCTATATACAGAATACATAACGAACTTTTAACATTTTTAAAAAGTGCATGATGATGCCTTTAACCTTTTATGGCCTTCCTTATGAAACGCTACCACAATTTTAATACAGAAATGTGTTTCCTGAACATCCCCCCCCCCTCCCCCCCAATTTTATAAAATTGTTTTTAGTCGCATATTCAGTGCAGCCTGTTTTTATCAACATTTTTGTATCATACATATTCAAAGTTATCCTAGTTTTGAGTTAATGTTGCATTTGATGACACAGTATTCAAATGTTGCTTGTGCTATTACAGCTGTGCTTCAAAGGGTGTAACCTAATGTTTTTTAATTTGCAATTTACTTTCACCCAACGTATAATGTTCTTGTATACAATACATGTTTCGTAGGTTTCATATATCATCACCTGGTTGATGCTTATTATGTCAGTGATGCACGGTATTATGTGTATGATACACATTTTAAGGTGCAATATGGTTGCACTGCAATATACTTGTATTTTTACTCTGCATGTGGTGCTATATTTTTTTTTTAGTAAACCCAGTCTAATATATAACCGGAAATTTCATGAAGAAATTAATAATTTTGTACCACTCCCTCAAGTTGATTGCTTTGAAAAATTCTGATTATGACGGTTATCTGTCACGTGGTGCACTAAAATGACTCCCACTGACCATGATGCATATATCGAAAGTACGGAAGGTTCACTAACTGATTTTCATTCGATAATATAAGAGAAACGTCGCAGTTGTATGTGAAATCATTTTCGTCATTAACTTTCGAAATACTAATTTAGGTTTTCGAGGAGGACTTATTAAAAATGGTAACGACCGAAAACTGGTATACAACACTCTCATTATAGCTATTCATTAAATTCTTATGTACAAACCAGAACAATTTAATCATATTGTGCAGACCACGTGAAACTGAGCATCAGGTTTTTTACCGTGATTGAGTATACTTCAACAATATAGAAATGGCAGTGAAAAAGTCAATACTTTAAACTTTTAGAGCCTGTAACTTGACTTATTCAGTTTTCATTTTGTGGCATTGCATTTCAGTAATTATTATGAACTTGCAGAGCGAGGTAATTAAAACTTGAAAAAATTATGGAATGCAGTCAGTCTTTGCAGTTAATAAAATTGTATTTTTCTAATATTTTTAAGCATTCACGAGTAAAGTCGCTTTTCCTTCCTTTGTTGTTGCTTTATGTTCGCTTCCTTTAGTGTATGGTATTTAAAAAAAAATTGCACGCCTATAGTATGACCATAAATGTTAAATATTACCATCTCAACGGATCTCAAAGTATGGTATTTTATTATAGTAAATTTCAAAAGTTTACACTTTATTTTTAGATACATGTTGTGAAATGAACAGAAAACTAGAATGTTGAACATATTTTGCTTAGATACGTGTACTATGGTAACAATAAAAGAAATTTATGTATTTTCCCAGTTAACCCAGGCAATGCTTTTTAAAAAAAATTGTTTACCGAATTAACGGTCTCTTTTAGAAATAAAACCATCAAAAAACTAAAAATAATGGAAAATTGAAAAAAGTTAGTAACAAAAAACAAGGTCGTGTCAGGTGGCCTGAATCATCCACCTCTTTTTTGGTGGCCTAATTTCCATTGCAGGCTTGTAACATAAGCAAAAATTGCTAGCAATTAGTGCATTAATGAGCTTACAATTAAAATGAACGAAATCCAATAGTTAGAGCGCCTGCGCAATAAAGCTGTATATACGGAAATAAACAGGAAGTGACGTACAGACGTATTCACATTACTGTTGATCAAACCTGTTTGTAAATGTTCACAAGAACACCAAGTTCTGTTTTTTTTTTCTCAGTTTGATCACTTTTATAAACATATTCAAGAACGTCTTGACGTGATAAGTTTTTGTGTGTGTGTCCTCAATACATGTTTCTATGTTACATCTACTGAATGTTGAGAGGAACATTTTATGCAGTACCTAAAATGTTCAAGTTTGTGATAAATAAACGCGTGATCTGTGCTGTAGCTTTGACACGTTAAAAATGAGTTGTGACACTAACCAAATGTTCCATTGGCGATTAGAGTAATCAATCATCAGGAACACTTTGAAGTTGCAAGGGCGATCCATAAATTCCTCATTCCTTATATGTGCCCACCTATATATCATATTGACCATCCTAAAAAAAATCGATGAGCAAAGCCACCTGTGTGTACCAAATATAAGTCTATATAGTAGTTTTTAAGTGTTATTTTTTCGATTTTTCTGTGTGTGTGTTGACGGGGGTTCCAATAAACGTGTATGTGATATTTCCAACTAGCTGCATAGGCTGCGGGTGTCCGAAGTGTGTTCGTCAGTGGGTCCACCCGACTGGACACGGCTCCACCCGGCACGCACGGATGCGTGGGTCATTTAATGATACGTGCCTCGATTGGCTGCCAGCAGGGACCAGTTCAGATGGAACAACGTGAATATATGAACCACTGTCCACCCCCGGATCCTGGCACAGGCTGTAGTGTACCGGGCACTAACAAAGTGCTGTCCAGAAATGCCAATGGCACCAGTAAGTCCAAACACAAATTCCATCCTTATATATATATATTTTATTTCGTCGGGATGGTGGGAAGAGGTATAGAAATGCGACGGGGTTAAAGGTTATTACGTTTGCATGTGTCGTCTTGTTGTCATATCGAAATGATAAGGGTCTGATGTAATTCGAAGATGCAGCCAATATGGTTCAGCACCCTCTGGATGCGTATGGGAGTTTTCCAGCATGGCAATAGCACGGAGAAGCTTTTGCTTAAACGCTCGTACACCACCAGGGGGTGCTGAACTGAGATTATATTTTCAGGGAAAAAGCAAAAGCTTTCCCCTGCTGTGACGAAATCATGCATAATGTCCATTTATTATGTATCGTGTATTAACGATGCAGTTAAGGGCTATGAGCCTTCATCATGTGACCCATCCGTTTTAGATAAATTTATGCAGTCAGTCACGTGGGTGATGACACTATCTGCATCAAAACGTTAAGTGAATGGGAAACGTAACCAAAAATTTAAATCAATAAACCTCTTAACCCAACTTAAAAAGTTCGAAATTAACTTCTAGCAGTTTTGTGCATTCTCAGAAAATGGGATCTGTAAAATCCTGTCTTAAATCATTTCAAACTTAATAATGTTTATTCGTATCTATAAAAAACGAATATGACGGATTTAACTAGACACTATCGTTTACAATATTTTTTGTAATCTACCGCCCATTGTAAACGGTTAATAATCGTTTATTCAAGCCAAACCCTCATTCTTGCCATGGCTGCCATTTTTTTCTACTATTTCGTTTGGTATTATTAATTCTTCTTGCGGGACTATTAACCCTTTTAGCACTTCCAGTCTTACATCAGGCAGACCTCTTTTATCTCGTCGTGACTGTTTTTATTATTAGATTTTTTTTAGTGTTTTTTTTTTTTTCTGGGAAGGGGGGCTGGGAAACGAGAAAACTGAGAATATACATGTCCTCATTTTTTATTCAATCTACCCTAAGAAGCTGAACACGTACTTGTTTATTTTAATAAGTAGCCAATTTTAAACAAATGCTGCATATAGTTATCTCGAGACTGAACAATTTGTACAACAATGTACAGTGTGCTTAATTGTATAGGAAAAAAAAAACATTGGAAATTACATCTAAATACTTTTTACGCAAATTTGTATTTGAAATTTCAAAACCTAAACAACTCAGAAAGTATATTTTCTCAACGATTTGTCAATCAGAATTTACTGAAATTTTTACTCCATAAACTGTATATGGAGCTAAAATGTTTCAATGACAAACTGATCCATGTTTAGATGCTACATTTATGAACGTGGTTTTGAAATTCACATTTGGCAATATTCGTTATATATTTGAAAATATAATTTTAACACATATTTCGTGTGTTATTAAAATAAACATACCTAAAACATGTTTCTGTTTTCCAAGCTTTAGTAGAATGTTAGTAACATGGCATTGCTATTCGAATAGTATTTTTAAAATGGTAATGCTTTCTAAAATTGCTGAATGGCAGTAAAAACTACTAATTGCTTTTCATGTGAAAGAGTCAATGAAAAAAGCGTTTACTATCTTGGCATTCAATCTTTACATTGAATTTGCACATTTTTTATGGTATACTTGGGTATTCATATTTGCATGAAATTGATGAGTTCACCCGCATGCACTCAGAGCTTGCAGCCTTTTTCTGATATCATGACATGAAATGTTGCAAAGGAACATTTCATTTAACTCGTTCTTCCCAAATCAATTAATTACTCCTTATATAGTTTGGCTGTGAATTTAGTCGCCCAAACCGACATCTTATGGAGGGCCCATATATGTGTGGTGAAGCTGTATATGTAATTCCTAAATGTGCTTTTCATTGATTGGAACGCAGCAGCAGAGTTCACTTTGATTTGACATAAGGTATACGCATTAAAATAATTCGGCAAGAAAATGTGCAATGATTATGTCCCATTAAGTGTAAGAGGTTTATAATTTGACTGGGAAGTATCAATTTGGGATTTTTGTTCATTCCGTCTCGAAACAAACAAGACTGGAAATGTTGCTGTTTATTAACGATTTCTGCCCAAGGTGGTGCATACTTTGAAAATAATCGAAGTTTTAGGTGAGGGAAATTTACATAGATGCCTCTTCGGCTCGATATCGACTAAATGCGCGTATTTGCTAACAAGATATAAAACATTTCCATCTCGTTGGGGGTGGACCCCTATATATAATTGCCAATAAAATAGTTTGTACCGCTTTTATGTATACATATTGAAGGCATATTTTAATTTTTAAATTGTTATAAAGTCATGTCAATCGATTTTTTTTAATACAAAACGTATTGTTCATTAATAAATGCATACACGCTAAATATATAAGGAAAAATGAAGGAAAAAAAATACGCAAGAAATATGCTATTAATAATTCAATATGAAACCCCTCGTGTATAGGATAATTTGCTCCTTTTTAACCCATAGATTCATACCCTCAGTATGGATATCTTCAATGGTCGTACCGGTGTGTGTTTAATGCTATGCATTTAAAATTCTTTTGTTCTTTGTATGCAGTTTTTGACGTAAATGCAAATAGGGTATGGTTGGCTTCTTATATAGTATATTATTTCTTTATTGATATCAAATATGCCGGTGGTAGTCAAAAATGCACTTACTGCAGGCATGGAGAGGAATTGGGTTATGAAGTCCTAATACATGTATAAGTGTAGTTGATAGGAACTTAAAAATGGTTTTTTTATGTTAATAATGAAATTTTCTTGTTGGCAAGCTTTAGAATTTTTTTATTTTTTACTAAACCTGCGGCATGGTTTCGTTGAAAAACGTTTTGAGAAATTAAAATTTCTATAAATGGAAGCAATTAACATAACTCAGTAATGTCACAACAATGATTTGTGGCATCATAACGATTGAGGCGGTTCTATGCTAAATTTAAAATTCGAAAGGTGTGCAATTTCAATGTTGTAATTTTAGCGGGGTAAACGTGTTTTTGTTTCGATTAAAAATTGTTATTTTGGTGGAATTAACCCTGTAACCTGAATCTAACTAAACAGAAAACCGGTACTTCTTCATATCGTGGTATAGTGAAAGTGATGAATCAATTGTACACCTCTTTTGCACATACCTGATGAACGGAGGTGGACTCGTTTGACCCCCATTCATGTTTTGGTGGTGTGATGCGGTTTCAGTCTTAGCACTGAAGGTATTACTTCCTTATCGAATATATCCTCTCTCCATACCTCCATCACAGTGAACTTAAAATTTCGAGCCTGCTACTTTTACTCCTAATAATATTTTGTTATTTTGAATATTAGAAACCATTTTTTGTCATTCTATAAAATGGTTTCCTACTAGTACTATATGGAGGTGCTATTAAGCGATAACAACGTATTCGTGGCTCTGAGAAGCTATTTCATCTTAACCTTGGGCAGCCTTTTGCACTGCTTTTGAATACTGGAAAATACAATCAGTTTTTTTCTTCTGTGTAGCATGAATTGCAATTATTCCGTTATGCTCTTTAAAGCTGCCAATTGGTATACGTGAAGCAAAGCCAAAATAAAAAACAAACATTGGTTGATTCATTGAGTTATACGATATAGTACAACTTGTTACAAACTGTAAAAATACCGTTGAGATTTATTGAACATGTTCAACCTGACCACTGTTAGTAATGGCTTTTTTACCACAAATTTTAAATTAATGCATATAAATAATCATGTATTTTCCTAAGATATTACTAAATGAACCAAGATTTAATCATTTTGTGGCAGTATACACTGCAATGTTAAGCTTGTATTTTACCATTTTTTTACTCGTATTTGGTGATATACGTTTTCTTAAGATACGAGTAACAGTGTTTTCTTTGACCCCCTGCACATATTCTGTTCGTAAAGCATGTAGAAAATTTTTCATTTTTTGATAATGAAGCTCACGTCACGGGACGTGTTATAGTTTCTTTATCATGGCGTATTAAATACACTCGAGACTTATTTCGCATTTCATGTATATATCATTATAATACTCTTATACGTTTTAATTAGCAATATAGCACGCTGATAGTTGCCCATAAAAAGCATAGCTTTCGCCAAAATTTTTGCATTCGTTTCATTATACGTGTATAGGGCATGCGCCAGGGATGCAACAAAGCAATATGAATGTCAGGTTGCGAGCAACGTTAATATTATTCCCGTATTGTGGGTTGCTCTGTATCCAGTATATGCTTAAGATTAGGATCGTGAAATTTCACTCTGGGGCATATGAAGAACCTGTCGACATGAATCTCTTAAATAGACATAGCTCAGAATCCATGTGCGTGTGTATGCGAATGGTTGTGTGGGTCTTTATAGAGCTTGTCGATCCGAATATTACCTTTTTGTTTGCTCACAAAACAATGCAGGAAGAAGCCGGTGTTAAATAGAACTATGGATCGTTACTAGACAGGGTTTAGGCGTTCGTGACGACACCGTGATGTCACAAAGAATTTCAAAAATGGGTTAATCTCATAACACGTTGAAAATGTAATGTATAGTTTTTTATATATACGAGTGCTTCACATACAAGTAGGTATGCAACATAAATCAAAGATGGCGAGAAAATATAGTTAAGTTGTAAGTTTGGAAGATATACATTACTTGAATTGAGAATAACATATCAATGCTTGACATTTTGACGAATTTCTAGGAAATACAACGATAATGTATAAAACCTTTCTTCTAAGTTAATGGTGGCACTCATGAACAAATTGTCATTTTCTATTTTTAAAAATCCTCCATTTTTTAAATCAATGTGGTATATTAGCATCTAAAAAAGATGCTGACGTAATGTTTAATAAGGATATTGACTATACCGTACATGTTCAATTTCGATAACAAAAACGACTTTTAATTCAATTTATAGATCTAATGCGTGCCCAGTTTTTTTCCCTTAAAAAATCCCCTTGCAAATTATGCAAATTATACGGCGGGTGGGACCCCATTCGTATACGTGCATACATAGACACACGAGCAAAACTCATTTAAGTGTAGGAAAGATTAAACTCGGGGAAAAAATCCGATTGATGGTTATAAAACTGGCGCAGTTTGCAATAATTTATCACCCATAAAGTCTGGTCTCGCGCCATTATGCGCACGAAACGGGATTTAATTTATTCAGGACTATAGAGCTTAAGTATCCCAGGAAAAACTAGGAAAAAATGTTAAGTATGCAAAGAAAATCTTGGTGCATTTAAGGACTGTTATATGGGCTTCGTAATGGCGTTTGCACAACTATATACGCTATGTACGTATATAGAGCACCATAATGTTTTATAGGCATTTAGCGTGCGCTATATGTGGGGATGAAATAAATGAAAATTTTATCAACCAACTGCCCCCATTGGCTAGCGTGCTAAGCTTAATGCCATAGCTCACTAGCTGTTTTTGTGGAAAAGCACGAGCTCTATGCAATCAGTATAGAGCATAAAATGGCGAAACATAAAAAGTATGTACTCTTTCACTAGCATAAGCTTATCTCTCATTGCTCGCCTTTTGGACCAGATAAAATGCATTGACTCTTTTTAGCACCCATGAGAGGGGTATTGCGTGCTAACAAGCACCCGCAGATATAGAAACTGACTCTGAAACCTGGTTGAACATATGGGGGTTTGTTGACTCTTTACTCAGCTGTTTTTTTTAACTGTGCAGCGCGTAGGCCTATAGCGTTACATTTGTGCGCTTATGGTTTATTTGTGGATCTATTCTAAAACATAAGCCTGTAGATCATTTAACGAGTATGTATTCGAGCACACTGTAAATCACGTGACGGAAATGAAAGTTTCTGTGATGTGAGGCAGCGAATTGATTATATGCCGATTGTCAATTCGATTACAGTATAGTTCTTAGATGTTAGTATTAAGATGATCATGATAATTCCAATTTTCGTTACTTAATATACACAATGCTTAACGGTGGTTTCATTTATAAATTAGTTCCCGTTTAAGCTGCTTTTGGCATTGAATTCACTGCATGCACCATATACGAGGGGAAAAACATCGCTTTCCCAACGCTGTGGTATCTTACCTATGCGTGATGTCATTGCATTATTAACCATCCCTCGCATTGTTATTCAATTAACGGTATATTATTTGGCCCACGCTCATTTTTAATTTCGTGCTCTATAGTGTCAACTCGACGATACGTGAGATTAGCACAAAGTAATGCGGTGTGGGAAAAGAAATTTGCTTTGGCCTACCTGGCACAAATGTTTAATAGGCGCCATCATTCGATACCTGTGGATTACAACAGGCTGGTTTTTTTGTTGTTGTTAATGAAATGTCATTACAAGATATAAATAGCCTGTTGAAATCCACAACTGTTGGTCAAAATGCAGATTACACTTTGTTCAACATCATGTACAGATATTCCTAGATTATTTAATGGGGTAATTGAGAATCAGGACTTTGTGGAAAACTGGCACAAAATTTGCACAAATCTTTATATTAAATAAATTGCACACCTGATGTTCTAAACCTCAGAGCAGCACATGCACTGTATATATGTATGACATGGAATAAATTAGCGAGTTAAATAGTTAGGATCTATTTCAAAATATTCCAATGTCCATATTTCAATTGTTTAGTCAATTAACAGGTATACACGCTATTGATAACAGCGTTTCGTTTTAATTGTGACTGTTTTATATTAATGGTGGTTCTGACCACACAACTACTAAAATTAAAGGGTCACAGCAAAACGTGAGTTTTTGGCAAAGTAATGATGCAACAGGCAGATTCCTTGTCATCATTATGAATAATGGGATCACATGTAGGTAACGTGCTAGTATGTGGTCCTAGTATCCAGTGGTCCATATAACCATACTATTACTTAAGCAATGCATACGCATGCTATCTGGAATGCCCTGCATATAGCATCTCCTCATAGAATATTATTTCTGTGACAAGATTTGGATGAATGATAATGGTCATCCCTCAAACCTTCCATCTTGGCTTGACCACTTTTCAGATTGTAATGACACGCGTCGTACATGCATTGGCTGGAGCGCCGGCAATGGCCGTTCGATGGCAGATCGATGCATCCATCGCGCAGGGGTTACGTCATCAACCCCTCGACCGCTGATTGGTCGATCTGACAACTGAATGAGAGAATTTTGCGGGCAGTGCTCATTAGATATAAGAGTAGTGCGGATCAGTGCTAGTCGATAAAGGCACGTTTTTAAACAATACTGTGGAAATGTCATATTTTGCACTGCGTCATGCCCCATCCTCCCCTCCCCATATGCGCGTCCATGTGCAATGCCTGCATCATTTCTTCAACCCCCCCTATAGCTCCTAATTTTCTCTGCTCCCATGCAGCTCTTTCGCTTTTGTGTTTTGTGCGACGTTAATGCCGTTTCTTTATAAACATTACAGAGGCGGTAATTTATGTAAGATAAAAAAGCGTTATTACTGGATGATGATGATGATGATCCGTATACGCGTGTGTTGTTCCAGCATGGAAGTCGGTATTTATAAAGTTTTATGGGACATACGGGGTGATGCGAATAAGATTGGGAGGAGGGATGAAGGGGGGATGGGTGGGATGAAAAAGCGATGAATTTCTATATCGAGCTGGCGCTGTTTTGTATGTACATATGTATGTTTTAGATCGAATTTTTCTAAGCCTGGATGCAATTTGGATTAAGACGGAATCCAGAGATCTCCTCGCAAATACACTTAAATTCGATAATGTTTTTCCATTATTATAATTTGGCGCCTTTTATGCCAGTCTATATAGAGGTGCACTCTCGCACACGTTATAACGCGGATGAAAATAACTCATTAAATATTAAGGTTTATCGGTTGCACCGCGCATGTAATTACTGCAAAAGGCATTTTGCTTTCCTGTTCGTGATTTTTTACTGCGTCCTTTTTTTTTTTTTTTACTATTCCTATACGCGTTATATTTTTTTTATACAAATGGAATTAGGATAGCGATTTCTCTAACATATACCCTTAAGTGTTTTTTTAATAGGCGTATATTTTGCCCCCATATACAGTTATGTATTAACATAATCTTTTTTTTCCTCTTCCAAAAAATGCATTTTTGCAACGATGGTTATATACGTTGCACAGAAACATTCGCTTCATATATAAATTTCTTGCAATAAACCTCAATTTTCTCCTATGTTTAGGAATTTTTAAAAAGGCTTCATTGTTTTAACAAACGCTACTAAAATTATTTAATGTTTAAAAATACATTGTTTTATAGATTGAAATTATATATGATCTAAAATAATGTTGCTGATGTCCATGTCAGCTCAAAAAAGTCTTGATAATTTAGTATTATTGAACTTACTAAATTGCTCTGTAATATGGTTTGATAACATGTTTCCGCTGAGGTAACTTAATCGTTTTGTTTCAAGTATAATGGGCAGTCACATAATTCTGTTTATATACGTTGTTTGGTAATGAATTGGATTTTCCATCCAAGGAAGATACGCTAAACATCCCCAAATCCTGTGCGCCTGTTTTATAGAGGATATCTGTTAATTGCAGAGTGGCACGCTAGCGCCTATTGGTCCAATTTCGGGCCCTCTGTTTGAAAGGAGTAAAAAACATTGTTGTGCCAGTATAGAAGCATAGGGATTTTGTTTGCTTAGACTTGTGTCTAAATGTCTAATGTGAAGTTAAATCAAAATAAATCTGTGATGCACATATTTCACCAAGTTTGTCATATTTGCTTACATTTATTAAAGAGTCGGTGATTGGTGCATTCCCCAATATGGCTGACGTTGTATATTGTATCTCTATATATGTCAATATCTAATGCTTAATCATTCCCATTTTAAATTAATTCGAATGAAAGACGGTCGCAACCCAATCCCTCGTACATGACATACAACCACTTGCATGCTTAATTCATGAATAAATTACTGTTTCGGCTTTTATAATTGAAGGCATTCCAAACTAAAACGTTATAAATATTAATTTCGACGTTTTTTGTTTTTTTGCTGTTCCAGTAATTAGTGTATACCGTGTAGCCTTAGTTTATACCACATGCGATATAAACTGTTTCCATGATAATTACGTCTGTTATATTTATTAGAATTAGAGACAATGCGCGTTGTCTACGGTAGATTTTACTGGATAAAAATTATACCCAGTTTGGTATACTCTAATTAATGAGTAGATCTTAATTTTTTTTTTCTTTCGGTCTATCCTTTTTTATTGCATCTTGATAATACATTTGCATAAACAAGGTAGGTAATAGTAGAAATAATTAATTGGATTATAGATTGGGCTGGAGTCTAATTAAGAAATAATCTATATTCAGAAAATGTGGTACTTGTTAATAGCCATGCATTTTGCAAATAACGTTCACCATTTTAATACTTGGTAGGTGTGTTTTTGATAGCAATTTTTTAAAAACTATGATTCCCCCCTCACCAATAGTTGCTTGGCTTGTCCATTGTTTTGGCGACATGTGTAGGCCTATAATTAACGATATTTGTTTTTCCTCTCTCCTTCTCTATATAAATGTCAAGGATATATATAGTTTCGTGCCAAAATAATTTGGATAAATATTGACATTATTATAAGTACGCTATTTAATTGAATTTGGCTCTTTTCGTTTTGGCTTTTCTTTTAGAGTTATGGATCACTTTCTCAGAAAGTTTTTTTTTAAATATTTTTGTTTTAATTTTTTCCTTCAAAATGCCTAAAAAGTTCTGCGAAACTTCTTTACCAAATATTTAGCTGTTGGTTTTTCCGGATCGATATATGCTATGCTATATAACAGATGTGAAAAGCCCGTTATATATACTCAGTATACAACATAAGAATGAAATTTCATGAAAAACGTATATAGACTTCATTACATGAATTTCTGCACGCTTTTTTTTGCTCAAGTAAATAATTTTATGGTGTTTGTACGTCTTCCTCTAATTAAGTTTTATAGCTGCATAGTAGTAAAACGAAATACTTCATTAAGAAACTGGACTTTTGTTGTAAATTGTATAATATCAGGATTTTTTCTATATTTCGAACATTTACTTGGATATAAATATTTGTTCATTCACACAATTCAATTTGATTTTGTTTTAAAATCAGTCTTACACACGTTTTTAAGATTAAATTATGTAAATGAATTCTGATATCTTTTGGCTTCATAATACCTTTTTCATTAAATGAAGATGCCCAGTATCTGTTGTGTTGAGTTTTTATGTGTAAATTAACAATGTTAAATTCAAGTATAAATACTTGTCTTATAAACCTGATTTAACGAGTCAATATTAATTTATAGTAAATGAAACTTTTTAACTTGACTGTAAGCTCTTCAAAATTTGACTTTAGATTCTCGTTACGTATAGTGTGCTTCTATTATGCAATTTTTGCAGTGTGCATGAATGCAAATTTGTTGGTAAATGAACAATATTCAAGTATTAAATCATGGCAAAAACGTTTCCGTAAACAATAGCACGGTATTACATATCGTTCACCTTAGGCTTCATCAAACCTATATATTCTGTATAATGTACGTGTACCCTGCTTTTCTATAATGATTATGTAAGCATGCCTTTGGCCACCATTTTGAAAACAATATTTCTGAATGCGTTGCAATTATGCTCAGCTCATAATTATATACGCCGTGCAGAGCATAATCTAAAATGCTGATTTGAAATACCGTCATATTTCTGCCACGTGTCTTTTGGCCACTAATCATTAATGCCATTTGACATAAATATTATAATTTCTTGACATATATAATCCATTCTCAACACACTTTTCCCGTTTCAAATTTGTCCTAAATGCGAACCAAATCTAGTTTAATAACAATCTGAATTATGCAGTTTTTCCACAGAAATGCTTTTCATCTATTAATCTTTCTATTGTTTGATTGGATTTTAATTGCTGGATTCATCTCTTGCATTTTTACCTTTTTTATCCGCTAGGATTGGTTCCCCTAAAGCTATGAAGGTTTTTTTATATATAATCTTCCGAATGGGTGTATAGACCTACTTATGCTAATTGCTTTTTTTCGCTTATTATTTCTTAAAATTATTTCTTAAGATTTATTCCCAATTAAGTTAGGCCTAGCTCGTTCTGACTTTTTTGCAGGGGATTACGGAAATTAATGATCCGCAAACTTCTAAGAGTGTTTCGATATAAAGGAAATTTGAAAGAGAAAAGGATGCATGGTATACGCTCGTATATTTACTCAAAAACTGATAAAACATAGATTTTATTTATTGTGACACTTCATATTAGTTTATGAAATAATAGCAGCCAATAAAAATTCTCCCCTGCCTACATAAACTACGAATCTTAAAGCTTTCTCCCAATTTTCTCAAGCTATAACCATTCATCCCTAAGCTTATTACTTTTATGTGGATCGTGAATTAGTTTTCGCAAATACATAAAACTAATACGCTTGCAATAGCGAATCTGTGCACTGATTAAAAATCAAAAAGAATTTTTTTTAGTGATCATTTTTTATCATTAGTATAAAGAAGCAATTCGTTAAACATTTTTCTACAAATGAAAACATGCACTTTCCGTATTAACTTTGCAAACAAACAAAGTATAAAGTTAGATTACTTGTTTTGTTTGCGACATTCCTATATGCATATGAGCTAATGGTGTACGTAGATTACACAAAATATAGATTTTACACAAACGCGTATATTTCATCTAGCTACATATTCTGAATTGTTCATAATTATTAATAAGGTTTCTGCATGATTTCCAACCCAATATTTCCTTTTAATCGCACTTGTATACATTTCGGGTTGGAAATCTAGTATGCTTAATAACTATTATTACATTTATAATGCATTTTTAGAGAAATATATGCAATCCAGGAATAGTAATTGATATGTCAGCCAAGGGTGTCAGTAATATGCAGACAGTCAGGAAGTTGATTCTTCAAATTTACTACTTACTAATTACTGTGTTTTCTACTCAGAATTACAAATACGAGGTATGTATGTATATGGAAAACAAACTAAAAATATGGTATAAATGTGATTCTGCATGTGTATTTCTACAAGTCCCTGTTCACTTCCGCTTACTCAATATTTGCCACAGCCATTGTAGACGACATGGGCATCATCCAACCATGTTTGTTTGAACCCTTTGAGTATTGATGCAATTTTTTTTGGTGGTCCATGCCGGGAAACTTCGCATGAATAGCTCACGGTATATGGAAATTAAAAACCGTCTGAGAAATACCTATCGAGACAATGTATGCCTGAAGTTGCCGGTTTTTTTTTATCAGAGTGGATGTGGCATGCAGTCCAGTCTGTTTGTATGTTTGTGCGTGGACAGACTCGCCGATAGGGGGGAGGTGGGCAGGTATCGTGTGTCTGTAACCTCAATCGCAACAAAACTCGCTCACTCCGAGCCTAACGGGTGCACCGGGCAAAAAAAACCACCTGTTTTTTGCACCACTTTTGTGTACGTCGAGCAGGTCTGGTCTACCTGCCCATGAGAAAAGAATGTGTGCCCAAAGGGTTGGCCATTGTACCGCGGCGAGGCCTGGATTCGAAGAGCAGGTTATGTTTGCGGGTTTTGCTTACCTCTTACCCCCCCCCCCCCCTCTCATAACCGTATACATATACACTCGTTGCAACCAAAAGAGTTGTATACGGTTATTTTTTTTTACCCTCGCTGCATGGTCGTACATGCGTAAATCGCGACCGAGCCAAGTGTGGATGATGGGTCACGACAGGCTAAAAAAAAACAAGTGCACGTATCCACCCCGTTTACGTATGCAAATTGGCTGAGCACAGAAAAAATATACTGAGACTGACGGACGTTTCTAATGAATGCTTTTCTTGCAACGCGGCGATTAACTTGTTTTGAAAGAGCAGATTCCAGCCAGTTTTTATCAACGAATACTGGCGAGTCGCCACCCCTAGCGCCACTGAATGAATGCCCCACCCCCCTTCTTTGCTCGTCCGCCATCAATTCACAATTTTGTCCAATTTTTTATATATTCGCAGTCTGGAATAGCATGCTACCCGTTGATTGCAAATCTATTGGAGTCAATTTATGCTAAGCCGCCATCTTGTTTTGGGCAATTGCAACCTTTAACGTTGTTGTGTAGGAAATGCTGATTTCATCAGCTCACTGTTTTTGTACAGGCATGATATGGTTAATTATTTCCAAACGCAAAACACATGCAGTTGTATTGATAAAAAAACGTATATGCAAAATTGGAAATCAACGCTATATGCATGATCACAATAGCGCGTTTACTAAATACTGCGGAAGCATTATATAAGTATGGATTATTAATTCAAGACCATTATTTTTTTTACCTTAACTGCATGCAATTATAGAGTGCACTAAGAACAGCGAGTATTAAGTGACCATTGATACCAACATAAAAAGATAAAGACAAGTTTTATGTAGCATTCATTCATACACTTCTCTTTTTTTGGGGACTATTGTGTGCATGCGTTTATACATGCACATGCAACAAGAAAAGCCGTTACTTTCGGATTGATCGAAAAAAATCAATGTGTTTAGCGTTAGTTTTATCTGTATTTTTATTGTTCAAACTAAGCGTAGCAATCTTTGGAATAAATTAATGGCAATTTGCAACTTGAATGAATAACATGTAGATTTTTCTTGCATTTGTGGGGCGTACACTTGCAGATACATTTCTGCAGTGATTTTCAGACTTCAAACGATATCGAAATTCTCTTTTGAAACTGTGTATGCATAAAGTAGTAGAAAACCCAATGTATTTATTTTTTTGCATACTAATTTCTTCGTGGAATTATTCACCATCCATGGCATTGTATGACCAAGATGTATTAATGGTGGGAAAAGCAGTATGTCCACCTTTGTCCGTCCACGTGAACAAGACGACCACTCTTGCATTAGCATTCCCATAATTTGATAGCCTACTGGACATTATGCATTGAAATCATGCCCAGCGCCCATTAGGAGTGCTATAAATTTAGCACGGTGTCCAAAACTCCATTCAGAGGCAGACATTTTTTGGACGTTATGGGTGAGAGAGTGGCCACCACTGGGCTTTCCAGCATCCTTTCTTGTTATTTGGATACAATTTCCTTTTGTACTCTAATCGCAAAATGTTCCGGGGTTTCTGTTTCCAAGCGTCCATTTTTCAAAGTTAAATTTTTTATTTACGTATTTGGTTGGTCGACCGTTACCCGGCTTCAAAAACTCTTTTGTGAATTACTAGCTATTTATTTATGTGCAATTGCAGGTGTTTTGGATGCATTTTGGTGGGTAGTCCCATCCATGTACACATTTCAATGGATGTTGCATGCTTGCTGCGAGGGGTCCATGTGGGACCCACCATTGTGCACCCTAGTCCGGGACAATGGAGGATAGTGTGGGGTGTGTTCCCCAGGGTCCCCCCTTTTCCTCTCACTCACAAACACTATTTTCGGTGTTCAAAGGGTTGACGAGCGAGCATGGGATTTTTCATCTTGATGCTGGGTAACCAAAGGGTTGCAAGACAGTTTGGGGATTGGAAAACATGGCGGCTGAATAACCGTCCTACATATATGATGCCTTTTTTTGCATTTAAAAGGGATCCTACAGTATACCTCGTCCACTAACAATCCCTTAACCCTTTCTTTATTGCATGTGTCTTGTGTTAAATATTCGAAATTCAAAATTGCAATATATACGGTATTTCCCATCACACTCTGAAATCACTTGTACATACAACTAAATTGCTAATTGAAAAATTATGTATCTTAAAGACACATTTTCCAGAACATATGTTAAGTAACTAAGTGCATTTTCTTAATATTATTATTTTATATATATACAAAAACTCCGGATTAACCGTCCCTTCCTTAGCTCCTTCATTCATTCCCAACCAGGACGGATAAGAGGGTTTCTACCGTATTTAATAAAGCAATATTCCATCGGTGTTATGACGTCAGCATTGGTATAAGCCAAGGGGAGGCTTATACATTTGTTAATTGACGGTTTCTTTCATGTGGGATATGCAGGGGAGGTCCGCCATAAAATCGATATAACTAAATAGTAAAATGAAATGTATAAAGAGAGACGAGATTTTTGGCGGTTCTTTAACCCTTTGCCTACAATGTTTAAGTTCGAACTTATGTTATAACCACATGGAAAAATCTTCGCTACTATTACATTATTATTGTTCGCATTTTAAGTTTAGTAACATATCAGTTTTGGTTGCACGCGAGTTGGATATACATAGTCGATTGAAAGTTCATCAGTTGTTGCGAACAAGTACCATGTTGCAATTTCTTCATGAGCCAAATACCGAATTTTACTATACGAACAAAACAGCTGTTTTTTATAACGAAATTGTTCCCTTTTTTGCATTCCGAACCCCTGCAATTCGTTCTCATCCTGACAAATTTCCAGCAGGTCGAATACAAATTTAATATATGGCTAACCCCTTTGGTCCTGTATGCAAGGGTTTGGTATATGTCTATCCAGCGTCGCACGTATTTTTTTGTGCACCCTCTAGGCAAAACCAAGTTTTTTTTAAGTGCCAGTACAAATAAACCGTTTTTTCTCTGCATATTTGTCGATATTCAGGTCCCCAGCCGAATTGTTGTCTGTCGCGTCCATTTTTGTTGTGCGTGTACACATCGGTTGAAAAAGAAGGGGGTATACCTGTAAGGACCAGGTACACACTTTTGTGTACTTGCTTTTTTAGGCAGGCAAAAAAATATCTTCCGATGGGCCACGTTGAGGAGGTACCGCTTTTTTTTCTTTATTTTTTTGGGCGGAAAATTAATGCACGGAGGAGGGGGGGAAGAGCCTCTGTTTGCTGGCCTGTGCATGGAAGGGTTAAGGCGAGGGGTTTCGGACCGGACTTTCACACGTGCATTAGGCAGTGTGACAATAACCGGTTGACACCCTGGTCACACGTAGCATTAATCATTCGCCAGTCAACTTTTGCGCCACTTTCTATGGCGTGTCTCTTGTCTCTGGACCACGAGGGGGTCTCTTTGGATGCGGGATTCAAGATGCCGAGGAAAAGGGGTAGAAAAGCAGCAAGGGGTTTTTGGGATGGAGAAAAACATGGTCAAGTCAGTGTCTGCATGTGACGATATCTTACCCAATCTTGCTTATGTTTAGATGCGCAGACTCGAGGTATACATGACCAACCCCCAATATGTCTGATTTTTTTAAAAACGTTTACCCCCACCCTTGAGTTGGGCTTAAGTGTTGGTCTGCTTAAGTTGAGGGACGATCATAATATGAAGTCCAATTCTCAGGCCATCCCTGCTGCGTGACTTTGAAATTTTGGCCAATTTAGGTCCATTCAGGAGATACTTTCACCCGGGATGAATAGATGGTGGATTGATGATTAATGCTTTTAAAACTGCAAGATGGATAGCAAGGGCACTTAATTTACACATTGAGAAAAGTTGGTCCGTGGCTATTAACGCTATATACGTAGATGAAAGGGTTGAAATTATATAATAAAATATTCAGGCTTCGTTTCTATATAGCGCTCTCAGGTCTGGGTTTACTCACTGAAAAGTATAGATCCGAGCTTTATGTGAAAATTATATGTGAGAAAAATATGCACAACATATTTTCTGCTTTATACCATTTTTTTTTTTTCACAAACTCATTACAACTCGTTATGCATTTAGTCGGGTATCAAATAACGTATCATTTTGCATCTAAATTGAAACCAATATGTAAACGATGTGGACAGAAATGATTTATTTTTATGCTAATCGCACTATGCATTAAAATTACTTTCAAATGTATACTTGAAAATGTGACATAAAAATATAGCAATGGTGAAATAAAACATGAACGTGTCAAATAATATGCATGTTTTTCATTTGAAATCGGAGGAAGCATGACTAACGTATTATTGATCAATTATAAGTATATTCCATTAGCATAATGGCTGAAATAAATTTGTGTCTCAAATGTTCCCCTTGTGGACAATGTAAATTTTACAACTATTAAAATCCACATAAAATTCATGGATTTCTTCAATTTCGATCTAAATCGATCGCGGCCATTGCCCTGTTTTTAGATAATTTTCTCTTCCCCTCGTGGTTTTGCGACATTGGCGGCGGCCATGGATGGGGGCGTGGCTGTCGAATGCTAATGACGTAGTTTTGCATACTCTTTAAGCCTAGACTAAGGGAGAAAACCATAGCACACTATACTGGCTGTATGAAACAATGACATATTGATAAACTGGGCTTAAATGGTTCGCGAATGTCGATACTTATGGAAATGTTTTCACTTCATGTAAATGCGATAATTACGTTGACCCACGATAGCAGTCATTCTCGTTAATTTTTGTAATTTCTTAAAATGGTGTTGTACCAAGTTCCAGCTTTATAGTTAATCGTTATTCAAAAAGAAGGATTATTTAGTTTTGGGTTGTTTTATTCTACATGCAGTATGCATTGGTTTTTTTGTAGAATATATGATGTCGAATAAGTTTGTTTTGATACGCCAATGATCGTTTCATAATGGTCACTTAACGTAAAATTTCATCATTCAGTATGCCGTTTTCAAAGTCGACCTTTTTCTTGTTTTCATTTCTCCATTGCTTTAGGGGAAAAAAATACAGTCCAAAAACCTTTAAACATTCTGCATAAACACAGACTAAACATTCTTTAAAAAATATATACATACAAATATGAAACTTGGCTGCTTGCATTGTTTGTTTGCTCGTATATAAAATGTCTTTATATTTTTCTTAGATCTACGCAAATACATGTCGTATACAAACAAAGTCCACAAGCTTGAACCTTCTATCATTTCCATTTTTAAATTCGCGGAATAATCAATAACTGTAAAGCAAATGCCCAAATAAATGCTGTATGAGGTTGTTTTTTTTCCAAGTTTGAAATTCTATAAGGCACGATGCATTTCCATTGCTTTGGTTTCTATGTCACGAAACAATTTTTTGAGGTGAAAAACTGAACATGACATGTGTAGAAAGTGATATGAGAGATAAGAAAATGAAATATTTCTTTGCATGCTGAAATCCACCCAGTTAATTATGACATTCAGCAAGTTTTTAAGAAGAGAAAAAATCGATAATTTTCAGAGCTTCCTCATTGTTAAAACGGTCATGTACAACGCTTAATGTGTTATGAACCCCTTTTTATACAAAAAAAAATTAGCAATAATAAGGAATTTTTTTTCGGACGCTTTATGCTAGTCTTTTTGATGTCATGGATACTAGCGTAATGAAGCTGTTCATACAGGATATCTCACAATGCTCAGCGCTATAGTATAACGAAATGCACTAAAGTCATATCATTATGCAACAAATAAAATATGATGATGTTTGAGCTATACACCTCTTGTACCTTTACCGGTCGTAATTTATTATTTCATATTGCTTTATATAATTCAGTGTTAAGATATGATGCACATAAAACAATGCGCCTTATACGTGACAATGTATTCATACATTCCTGCAAGTATAAGCACTATAGATGTTTTTTTTATTATTCTAATTTCTGTAAGCTCCTAAACGTATTCATGTTTCTAGATGCAGTCCAGACATAAATAGTGCTGCTTACCTGGGCATAGCTAGACTGGGGTCTAATTTGAATAAAGACATTTATCTTACATAAATATGTGGGCCATCCACGCCAAGAATATGCAGCAAAAAACCAGGTTGTGTGTGTGCAAGGAGATCGATAAAAAAAAAACGTCGACTTCAAAGGTTCTATATATAGGGTAGCTAAGGCCCAAAAGAAACTGCTTTTTTGCACTGTCTCTTCTACTCGGGTTATGTATCCTGTCCCTTAAGGAGATGCAACAATGCGGAGGGGCGAGAAGCAAAGGGGTAACCTTGCCTGGTTAGGACGACGACTATAACCGGGGGGGACATCGAACCAGAAATTAAAGGTGGAGAACAAGAGATTATCACCAGTTGACAAAAATAACCATTAATCTTGACACCCTTTGCCAGTGGCGACCCATGCGGCTTGGACCTGCCGTGAAGATAGATGGCAGTGCGGTGCACATAATGCCAGAGTGGCAGTATGGGAGATCAGATAGGCAGGAATTCATGAAGTGACAGAGGGTGCACCTTATTCGGCGTGGACTCAGGTATTCAAAATGTAGGCCGCAACAGTTGTCACTCTCTGGACGTACATTTGGATGCCCTTCACTCGGACATTCATCATCCTCTTATCGTGCATAAGATAAATGGTTAGGAAAGTTGAGTTTTAGGGACCGTGTACGCTCATGGGACGTGAAGGTCGCGTTTTCTCAAAAAAAATCACTGGATGGCGCTGCGGGTGAAGGGTATTTCCCATATGTAAAATTGTGAATCTAATTTTAGTTCTGAAATATGTTAAATAACATTGCGGTGAGCGGTAACTTTTACTAACTGGTGCAAATTTGAAAGGGACAGTTTAAAATGGTGGAAGCTATAGTGGTGTTATATTTTGAGTATATTGGCATACATTCACATGCACACCTTTCTACGTTTCAATCTACGAATATACATTAATCTAATACTGACTTCTTTGATAGTCTTAATGAGCAATTTAAAATTCTCGATGGTTGATGAATTGGTGCAAGGGGAAGGTTTTGTTTCTTCTGTATATAAAACATATTATGAACATGAAAATGCCAATGGGAAATTTAGCGTCACGTGACCTTTACTTAAGTACCAGCAGGTTGATTATGAAAATCTGCAAAAAATGGAAATTAACGGCAGAAAATTGAGGCACAGTTAGGTATTCCTGAAGGTCCTATTTGTTTTATGGAAGCATGTTTAGGGACGATATTTTGCTCTTAACCTTATCAAACGCAAGCATAATGGCGCTATATACGGTATACCAGGCATGTACATAAATGCATTATTAAGCGTATGACCTACATGACATTATGCATATTGTTACGAGTCCCATGGGCTTTTAGGGAAAACAAGTTGTTCGGTTAAGTTTTAAAAAAATATCTGAGAATAAAAACTTGTTTATTTACAACAAATAAATGCCTATATACCCATTTCCCCCTCAAACGTTTTGGTTTTTCTAAATAAAGGCTATCATTGTAGTTTTTAATTGTTGCAAGTTGTCATTATCGTCTCACATTTATGTATGAAATGACAAGGCAATATGAGGAACTATTGTATTTTCCAGTATATCGAATACACGTGACGATTCGACGATCAATACTCAAGATCGATACAATAAAAGATCTTATGCTCATTTCTGATTGGCTGTAATAATATGTGAGATACTGGTATTTTGCACCAAATTATACGTATTTCAATAATATTTAACCAATTTCTTTTGAATATTGTTTGTGCATTTTAATTTAGCTCACAGGGCTTACACATTATTATATATTATGGAAGACATCATTCTCGTTGTAACTTGGGTTCTTACAGTATATACAATTACATTAAAGATTTCCTGAACTATTTCTTAGCAACGCATACACGATGTATTAATACATTTATCGGATAACCAATTTGCCTTAGAGAGTTAAGTTTGGCTTTTTAATTGTATTAATTCGACCTATATACATGCATATCGAGTTTTATGCATAAGTGCATAGAATGCTTCCTTGTTGTTGGGCCACAAAAAAGGGCTTGTTTCAATATGTATTGCATTAATGTTAAATTGTCTCGTTGCAAAAGTACCAGCATTATAACAAATAACCCAAATTATAACAAACATAAAAATTCAGTTATTAATATGAAGATTTTTGTTTTTATCAAATAAGCATATAATGAAATGAATATATTCTAAAACGATATACATGCAGGGTGAAGTATGTTGAACAGAGGTGCTTGCTGTCAAGATGTCACAATATTTGTGCATTTCTTTGATATTTCTTGGAGGTGGGGATAATGTTTTTAAATTGAGGGAGGATGATAGGCTTCGTTAGATTCGTATATCCCACATTATGAGAGCTATTATCGAGATTATTAATTGCGTTAAAAAGCTATCAGTATACATGTGAGACCTTGACGTTAGCACACCTAGTTAGCACTTATGTAATTTGAAGTAATAATTAAACTCTGCGTGCGTTTGTGTATACGTTTTTGGCGTACGCGTTTATATGAACTGAACACGCGAGGGTTTGCTTAATAGGTTCTGTCTTATGCAAACATTTCTCGCAAATATGAGGAACACAAGTGCGCTGGTTTATTAAATGCAAGCTGCACATGTGCTAACTGCATCGAGTTAACTTTATGTTGTGATACACTTCCTATAAAATATCATCAAGGTGAATTTACATTTATTAAACCCGACCATCACAGCTGCATTACAGGCTACTTCATTACATTTATACTTATTAAAAAATCATTCATATATAACTCCAAGTTTTTTATAAAATTGTAAATGTATCATCACTTACTGATACAAACTCGGCATCACTTGGCATTGATCTATTACCATGAAAATGAAATGCCACGTGATGTCGTCTGCTTATATAGTACTTGAAGAGTACATTTGTATAAAAGCATGCAATGTTCAGAGAAGTTCCAAGAAGTTCTGAGTGGTGGCGCCACATGTAAGACACGTAGACTTAAACATCTTGAGTTTTGGTCCACTTCTTAGAATTTGTCCTGTCAAGTGTCAAGGAAGTGATGCCTTAACTTGACAGCTGTTCTTTATGGTGCAATCGTCTCAATAACTCCACGTTTTACTCACCTAGGCCAACAATTAGGTTTCCACCCAGCACAAGTGCCAATTGTTACCTGGAGAGTTGGCTAATACTTGCCCGGGGATGCGTCCGGTGCCTTGACCACGGTCCAGTTGTTCATCTGATAAGGCCACTTAAGGCGTTAAGTGGCAGCTTTTACTTTCTCTTTGAGACTGACAAAAGCCCTAACCTGTTGGGCTCAGTGGGTCCCCTCATTTAGGGAGCCCTATCAAAACGTGTTCATCGGCCCAAATAATGGAGGGGCAGGGAGAGGGTGTGCTGTGTATACACAAGCGGCGGTTCCCCTCACCCTCACCCTCACCGACCCCAGGGGCGGGCACAAAAAAAATCAGCCGTGGGGTAAGAGTGATTAGGGCAAAAAACGGTGATGTGAGAGGAAGGGCTATGAAAACTGAGGCTGACATGTGTTCGACACTTTTATGAGGGCCTCCTTGTATTTGGTTTAACACCGAGTTATTATTGAGGTTGGTTACAGAGGAAGAGATCACGCTCGAGGTCTAGGACTCGCCAATTGCCAATTGGGTTTTTTTACCCCTTGCCCGGGTTACCCCACGCACACTCACCCCAGGCAATGGCAGGGGCTAGGACCCCCTCCCTCAGGCACGCAACAAGTGCGGCCATATGCAGGAATTCCATGCATGTTTTTTTGTTGCTGCCCTTACCCCAGCGGAATTAATCGGGGCTTTTATAGAGGGGCAATATGTGCGCCCTGTACAAATGTTCGTGGTGCCTAATCGGGGACATTGAGAATAGAATGTCACTTCAACCCGCGTTGACCCCGCCAAAGATCATACCTCCCACACTTGCCTCAAAGGTTCAACAGGTTGCTACAAGCAAGGGGTCAGGTTTATATTAGGAAGACGGTTTTGCACCAAACCCATTGTAATGTAATCGACGATTGGGTTGCATTTCATTAAACGGATTATTTCAATCTGTTAATCTAATTGGAATTGGCCCTTTTTATTATCATTTCCATCAAGATATGCAGGGACTGTTTTTGTTTTCGGTATATTGTGCAAATTCAGCAGCTGCGGTGAAACGGAAATGTAACGGCTAACGGCTGTGAGTCGGCTTACGAGGCGGGGTAACGGCTTACGAGTACTTTTCTTAAGAATGTAGTCCTATGTTAACAAGATTTGAGACCGTGCCACTGACATAACTTCGTCGTTTTTTTAATCAATACTACAATTTTTTTTTTTAAAGATATCAACTTTGATTTTCTGCCATTGAACGGATCAGGTTGATTTAAACTGTTTTTCTGTATACCACTGGGTAATCAGATTTATTTCGATACACCCTGCAAATTGACAAGTGTTGATTTTTCAAGGATTTCCTGATGCGATAAATAACTATACAGAGGTTGTTGCGTGTGTCTAGTGGTGTTTCCTGCCATTGTTCCATCGCATCATTGTCACTCAAGATGTTAACCAATTCTTAAAAATTCATTATTGGTTTACGTGCACAAATGCACTTCCATTTAAAAGTTTTGCTATTACTGAATACGGTTAGGCAATTAAAATCTACATTATTGGCCATTTTAAATATAGGCTTGCTTTTTTTTTTGTATTTTTATAAACTGAAATTGTTAATTTGTTTAACGAAGTCAGTCATTAGCAAACCGTATTAAAAAAGAAAGTTATTCAATTATTTATCAATTCATTAAAGAGGTGTAAACCCTGTGCCTGATAATGGTTACAATTTCCAAAGTATATCTCCTGACATGTACAGTGTTTCGACAGTCACTGCATTGGATTACCCATACTTAAAAGAAGCATGCGTTGAGCAATGACTTGCCACGGACTGAAATGAACAGTTTTGGTTGTCACAAGTTGGTTGATGATGCATAGTTCGTAGGCTGATTAAACAACATAATGGACTGTCAAAGACGCGACTATGAGACACTTCTTGGAGGCCGGGATCACGGATCGTACCTAATTGGAAGATTATGAAATAATTGACCCGGGGTCAATGGATTCCACCCTCGAATCACTTGCACGTTTTTGATGATTAACGCTGCATTACCATTTACTCAAATCGGCAAAAATGAATCGCCATTCGTTGTTGCTTTTTCCCACGTGCCTTATCCTCCATGACCCCTGACCCTCCGCTGGAGACGGCACCCATCCCTCTATCTAATATTTGCCAATAAATCTTTCCCACAACGGTGAAAGCACGCATTTTTATAATCTTCTTGGCAGATGCTGTTGCAGGCTGCATGAACCAAACAATTAGCTTATTCATATTCATATGGATTTTTTTTTCTCGTCTTTTTCATCTGGTCGGAGGATTATAGAGGATATGAAGTTTCTTTATAGGTTGGATGCGGCATGTAGCACCGGTTGCTTTTTTGGTCGTCTCAAGTGCTTGGTAAAGATGAAGAAGTAACACTTTACTTATAACTCGAGCATCTTTGCAACATGTCGTGGCTTTCTATAAGGTACCTTCCCGGGAGAGGATAGTACTTCTAGCCGGAAACGCTGGATTTGTCGAAATCAACGTTTCCGGCTGAAGCAGCCAGCCTCTCACGTGAAGGTATACTATATAATGTTCATGTGTTGCTGGAAGGATAAGTTTAGCTCAGGTTCGTTTTCCTGTAAATTTTGAATGATAACTTGACAAAAAGTATTGGATAGTTAGTTCATAAACTTTTGAATTCGGTTTAAATATACATTTTTTAAATTACAATAAAGACGTATTTGGAATTCTACAAGTAGATGTACCGTGAATAGGTTTTAATTTGGGTATGTTTGGCTTTGATTTTTCTGGATGGCCCTCATCTTGTCCACGCCACAGCCAAGTGTTATATAGTGCACATTAACCCCTTCGTTCGCCTAATAACCTAAAGGAGAATTTCCGTCCTATCGCCATTGCCGATCTTAATTACTTTCTACTTCCTCGATTCTTTGTGAAAGTAATGAAATAGACGAATTTTATAGGTGCAATGGAATCGTACGATGGAGGTTCGTTCGTGTTCTCTGAGGTGATGACATCACCTCTTCTGACGGGGCAGATGAGCTGGGAAGAAGGGGGTCAGGCCTCTACGGCGCTCCTGGCTGTGGCGCTCAAATTAAATGCCAATCGACCGACTTAACCAATTTATTAACTGCAATGAGTGACAATTTGTTCGATTAAAATGCGGAAAGACGGCCAAATTGCTAATGAATACGAGGGAGAAGCGAACGACGTTAAGAGGAATAGACCGCTTCTGACGTTTAATCTGACCTTCTGACTTCCGTTAATTGGCCTGGGTTAGCCAGTGGGGTGGATTCACCCACCAACAAAGGGGCCTCTCTTGTTTAATGAAACAATGGGCATTGGTATCGCCGATTAATGCGATGCCATGACGATGACGAGGACCTTGTGTTCAAATACTGTATACGATTTCATTGCAAATTATAATGCACTACATTCCGGATAATGAAACATGTGTTCCCATGTCAGGAATGCATTTTTAGAAATTCACTATACTATTACTGGATTGGTCTTTTGGTTGTGCAAAGAATATCTTTAAAAAATGTAATTTTAACTACATATGTTTTAAAGAGGTTACTTGCCAATCGTAAAAACAATTTAATACAATTTAAATGGAATCTTCTATCTGAAAGTATTTTACGATGTAGAGACATTACACAAACACCCTGTAAACTTGGGTGTGATATTGAGTCCTGCAGCCCCTTTAGCACCAAGTATGTTCCGTTCCCGGAAATTAATCCGAGATTTGAGTGTTGCGCTAGGGCCCTTATAGACACAGTAAAGAATTTTATAGGTTAGCTCTGCAAGTTAGTTAATTTCACTTGAATGGGAAGCTTTTTTATTACCTTTTGCCGTGCGTAGAAGTCATTAAACGACCAATCCAAACGGAAAATAACCTGTTGCTTGAATTGTGGCATATATACTTTTTTTTCCTTCAAATCCAGGTGTTTTAATGGCCGTATAAGTGAATGCCAGTTTTTGGCAATTTAAATGCGAGGATATGTATAAACGCTATTTTTGGACTTTTGTTTGTACTATTAAATGGGCGTTTGTTATATACTTAATAGGATTATTTATATTAGCAGTTTACAAGTTTTAGCTGTCTGATTTCGTGATTGACTTCAGCCTGCATGTTTAACAAGGGTCGGAATGAAAGTTCAAAACTAAAAAAACCATGAAATTCGGGCCCATTCAGTTGCGTGTTGAACGAAAGCACGTGCCATTCATGCCGGCATACAGGGCGATCGAAAACTGTAAGTATATAGACCGCTAATTGATTTTTTAATGCCATGCATTGACAAACTTGTGTGTATACATAAATGATCAACTGTCTAAATCCACTGCAGACATTATGTATCGCCTACGGTTATAACGATAACTAGCATGTCCAGTTACTCTCAATGTGCCATGTCACAGACATTATAAATTCATATGTAATACAACATTTTATAAAACCTATATAGTAACGCAAATAAGGTAGTAAACATGTTGGAAACATGATTTTTACTTTTGGTTGATACGAACGTAGAATATTCGAACAGTATATCACGTTTCGTTAAAAATAATCTGCAGCAGTTCAGTGGCGGACTGGGTCTACATTTTTGGTTCAAGGGTGCAATGAGGACCCACCCAAAACTACTGTGTAAGACTTCGTTAATTTTGATAAGAAAATCAATACAATTTTCAACAAAAAATAAGTGGAAAAAGCTATTATTAAGCTGTAAAGTAAAAGGCCATTAACAAATGTAACATTGTGTGTTTAAGGGGGCTCACTTCATCAAGGGCAACTGATCGGCAGTAGATATTGGTGTAATCAGTGTTGTATATGTATACTGTATTTAAGGTATGTGGGTTATATCGTGTAATATGCTAATGATTGTGCGTGGTTTATCCAAAACATCATCATAGTGACGCCAGAACTTTATCAGTTACAGCTTTATGCTTGAATGACATAGGACGTTAACCTCAACTAGTGATCTTCATTGATCCAGATTGAAAATGTAACCAGTTTTTATAATTTTTTTTCTTGTTTCTTTATTTTATTTAAAACATTGGGAGCGAGTATTGTCACCTAAATGTAACTAATTTGAATTAGACAAAAACACGGTTTCGAATGACTGGTTTCATCATTCGCTGTTTAGCGTAATCGGCAGTTTAACAGGCTTAATCAGGGATTATTTTATCATTATCACTGTTTAAAACTATAATTACTTATCCAATAATGGTGCAACCGGTCATTTTTTTACTTTTCTTGGTGACACACAGTGTGTACAGCGAGTGTAGACCCACTTTGAACTTTTTTCACAACCCAAAAAAAGTTTCTTTTTTGTTTCTTCCGCATTTGAAAGCAGGAAATGTTTTTCATTTTATCTGGTGTAACCCTTTCGTACTGGTCAACTGTGCTGTCATGGGGTGAGCTTTTTATTAGTTTCGAAGGTGGAGTAGCCTCATAAGGGGCGTCGTGACAAGGCTTGTTCCCATTTTTTTATTTCATGATACTCTCATATCTAAAAATGTAAGCATTTGAAAGATTTACATTAAAATCTGAAGTTTATGTGAAACTTGTTCGCGATAGTGCACAAGCTTGCAAATGATACAAAAATTGTTGGTGGGTAATTATTAACGTTATTACCGGTTGGGCCTTGGAGGAGGTGGGAATGCAGAATTTATCTAAACCCAAATTTGTGAATTTTTAAATATTGATTCCACACCTTGTTTAGCTAGCAATTAGTAGTACCCAATTAGTCATTATTTATAGGTTTATGATCACTTTCTATGATATGCTCTGAATTTAAGCTAGCTTACTCAACCCACATGTTATAACTTTTATATTGATAATACAGCTAGTGTAGGACTGATTGATTGTATTACATTCATTACAAAATTTCCTCAAAAAACAATGTAATTAACGTTGTGTTGTACTCTTGTGCCATTCAGCGCCATCTGTGATCTACTACATCAAAATGAATAGGGGAAAAAACATGACTTTCTGTTTATGTAATACATACAATGACGCCCTCCTGACTACCACAGGAGCTTATGTTGTATACTAATTTCCTTACAAGCTGATTTACATCTGATATCATGTCTTGACAACAACAGCATAAAATAAGCCTGATTTTTTATTGCTGCATCTCAGCATGCTGCTCTAAGGGTCAGTTGGATAGACTCCCATAAGAAAAATATAAAAAAGGGATTGGGAAAACATATCTGACCTGAAAAGTTGTAAAAAAAAAAAAGAAGTTTGTGTGTAGTTTGTAGGGTGATTTTGTTGGAACCAATAATCAGCGTCAATTGTCTAACAGTTCTCTAGGCTAATGCAATTATGCATAATTATACACAGACCTAGTTTAAGAAACTTTCATGGGGGAAAACATAGGCGTTATAGTTAACCTTTTGGTTGACTCGTATACGAGCATGCAGATTAATTTGTTCAAAATAAATTTTATTGAAAATAGTAATTTAGCTTTTATTTCAAAAAATTTAAAAGACTTTAAAAATGAAGTTAGTAACATTTTTATGGTATCGTTGCATACATTAGATTCCTTTGTTTTGCCCAATTAGCAGGCAAGCAGGCAGATTTGTCGAAATTAAATTTTATTGAAGTAGTCACCAAGCTTTTATTTCTCAAAATTTAAGTCAATAAAAAGAAACTTAGTAAATTTTTTATAGTATCACTACATACCTCAGATTCCATTAGTTTGACCAATTAGCAGGCTTTCGCTTTTATAACATTTGGGTATGTTTACATGCCTGTAATTATAGAAAAAACTATGCATTCATTGCCTGGAATATTGTTCTAAACTTTCGTAATGAACCAGTTTGCTTGTCTTCTGAAATTTTATATCCTTAAACTATACTTGATTACTTAACATTACGTTGGTAAAATTTTGAAATATGTAATTATTTTGATTGATATCTACAAGTTGGTTATAAAATCTTAATCTACCTATTTGCTTGTTTTAATTTTTGAAAGAGAACTATTTACATGTTATTGATTGTTTATGAGGCGATTTTGAATGCCATGGTTTCAGACATTTGAAGATTAGTACATTTATTAAGTTATTATACGAATATATGTGCAGTATATACTGTACATTACATGTACATATATGATGTTCATTCGCTTACTCTTCCAAGCATTTCGCTGCCACACTTAACGCGTAAAATCGAAATGTGCAGACTTTTGAGGATGTTAATGTGCGGTTTACCAGAGATAAATAGGTTATATTTGTATGGGAAATTGGAAATAAATGACGAATTTACTGTACGTGGCGGTCTAGTTATACTTTTATCGACCGCCATGTATATTGGGTACATTATTGGAACCTTGGCGGTATTTCGAGCATTCTGAAACTTATAAAGGACGAATTGTTTGTCCATTTTTTCATTAAGTCGTCTTATTGTTTGAAAAGGGGCTACGTGTCATCCCTCCAGCGCCCCCTATGTCCCCATCGCCCAATACTGGCAATCGTTATTGAATCCAGCGTATTGATCACTGATGCACTCAGGTGGATCTTGTTTACGACATGCACCTTTTAGCCCCCGTGCGACGCTACCTTGCCAAACGTCAAATAACGTGGGTAAACACATGTTTGTGTTTACTCTGAGAACGTGGATAGATACCCTTACCATGCACACAATAGGTCGCTATGAAAGATTCGTCCTGGTTAAAATGCTATACTTTCTGACGATCTACATGTATTGTTGATGCGGATCGAGATCCGGACTCAGTGCATGCAAACGGTTTTTTTTTCACCTTTTCAACTCGTTGCCATACGAGCGTATAATTTGTAAAATCGAAAATGATTGCGGAAATAAGACTGCTATACATTCATGACCTGACCAGAATTAAGGCATATGCTCAGGGTTGGACCAGAAGTTTCCCCTTGGTACTCGGGTAAGTCATGAACGAGTTTTTTTCGGGTTCAAATCTGATGATGGCGTAACGGCAACAGGTGGCCAACAGGAGAGAAGAAACAGTTCCTGGTGTGGAACAGAAGTTGTTTTGTGCCTTTCAGATAATTGTTTCACTGAAACTTGCAAAGATCTTTCGGATTTGAGGCATTAGAAATTTATTGTTACAGTTATGTCCTCTTTTCTTTCTGAGCACAGGGAGCATGCTGTTGCACTGTAATTGTAGCTCCATTTACAGTAAAATCCTATTTATCCGTCCTGGCTGGGTCTAGTGAGAGATCCGGATAATTCGGAGCTTATATATACGTAAGAAAATGTATACGTATTTAATTTATTATTTATATACTATTGATTAGTAATTAAGATATTTTCAAAATTAATCCTTATTTTTATTTCTTTTTTTTTTAAAAAAAAGAAATTTCTGTTTTGAAAAATACATTGAAGATTCTTGTTGCTCAACGTATACTGCGCAGAAGTGTATCTGCAAGTATACGCCATGATATATCATGGTGTATATTTTTTTTTTCATAATTTTAGATATATATATACATGTACACACACATATATATATATATATATATATAAAAAATTCATTCTTTTATAATAAATTCATATTTTCTCCCAAAATCACCATGAGTTTTAAAGACTGCAATTTAAAAATTGATAGAATATCATTAACTTTGACATTGATCTGATAAATCGAACATTTTGTTCATATTCGTGACCGTTTTTTCCTAGTGAGGATAACATACATTCTAGTTATGAAAAATAAAACAATCCCGCTTATGCATTTTTCAAATGTTTTATTGTGTAAAATACCATTTTGTTGGAATATTCTTAACCGCATTTTGTTGGCCATTAAGGCCAATCGATACATTATACCGCTAATTGGAACCTGTCCACTGTTTCTGCATGCTGATAGGCCTCATCAGTTTTGAGGAATCTTTCCAACCCTCCACAATCCGGCCTTTTACAGCTTTCAGTCTAGCCTAAAGGCAGTGTGGACCTTCTTAATATTTGATGGTAATGGAAGAGTTTAGACTAAATGCAATCATTTTGCGTTTACCAAATGGAACAAAAAAATAATAAGAGATGCAAAAAAAACTAAAGCATGGCGAGAGGCCCTGGCTATACAGATAATGGATAGTAGGCGTTAAAGATATGGCTTTGTAAGGAAAGATTAAAAACGAGGTTAAAGTGGTGCACCCACGCTTTCCCTGTGGTCTAGGCCCGCTCATTAACCGGCTGTTGTTCCGCACGATTCATGAAAACTTGAAATTACTCTGGCCAAACTTTTTTCAATTTTAGTTGTGATATAAAGAAGGACGCTCTGTTAGTCACTTCGGTCCCTTTTTCATAAAATCTTTAATTTAGGCGTGAAATGTTTCTTACAGTCCCTCAACCGGATGAAAATCGGACGTGGAGAAACATGTCCGGTTTTCATCCGACTTGACAGAAAAGATGTCTGCTCATACATTCTGGATCATTCTGGATGTTTTCTGTAGGAAACTAACATTTAAGTGACTTCAGTGAAGTTTTATATACCGAATGGCCTTTCCATGTCTTTAGCCTAGTTGACTTGTTTCAGCTGACTGAACACTCTTGCTATGAATTGCCTCAGAATGGCTGCCAATTCACCAAATTGCAATCAAAGTTCTTTTTGATTCAAAGTCGTTTTTCAATAGCTGTTACGACTTCCATCCGTTTGTCTTGTTGCCAACAAGAGGTTTCCATCCTCCTTTTGCTTTTAAAGTGAATTTGATTAATATACGATCGCCTTCATTCCTTGTATTCCCATCGTCCGTCTGGTGTCCAAAGGGTTATGCCCTTGTTCGTCCAATGGGGGTTCAGAGAGGGTGTGGCCTCCGTGGTCGTATACTGCAGTGCAGCTGAAGGAGAGCAGGTGGAAGATGCACGGACGTCACTCAGTGGTCAGTGGGATGCTGGACAGCGGCCGGCGATCGTATCTCGGAATGCTCTCCAGGGGCGCTTTAATGAGAAAGGGCACAACCAATGGGAAGGCCTCTCCTGAACATGTGGCCGAATATCATTGGCAGGCGGCCATTAGTTAATATGCAAATAAATGGATATTCTCGAAAGAGCAAAGGCTGCTTGTTGGCCATGTCTCTTCTCATGCATTAATGCGATATGCTCTTGATATATCGCTATAATGCAGGCTCGAGTGGTCAAGAATATATCACACTTATGCGGGCATGCGTATATACTCTTGCAAGAAGCATCTTTGTGTATATATATATATACACGATCACCCAGGCCTGGCTATATCTATCTGCAACTTTGCAACAATTCTGAAAATAGACAATGTGTGTACAATGCAAATAGGGTTGGTTAAGTTTTATTTGAAGTTTCTGTTATAGTTCCGAACATTTGCACACACAAAAAAACACGAAATATAATTATTCATGCTTAAGGTACCTTTTAAAAATAGCCGAACTTCACTTTTAATTTTAATACGCACAGAAGCAGATACTTATAACTATTAACACGTTTTGGCAAGTTTATTTAACGCCTAATTATCTTTATGCAAACCAGTTTTTTGATTTAAAATCTTGTAAATTACGAACTAATCTGGCTGTGTCAAGGCTGACATCAGCCTCGTACTAATACAAAAAAATATCTAGAAAATCGTTTGCAAGTACAAGGCCATGCAACGCGACAATTCATATTATCGACATGAACATGAACATGAACATGAACATGAACATGCTATAGAATTAAATATGTGACGTATTATTAAAATGACTAACAAAACTGCCATGTTTACACAGTTGAAAATAGTATTTGGGCAACTATAATTGCGTGGAAATATAGGTTATTTCAAATGTAAATGTTTGATTTGTTAATAGTATACTATTGTCCAGTTAAATAAGGGTGGACTCAGCTAAACCATCATTAATAACCTAATTTTTCGTTAATTAAAACATGTCAATTGCACCATTTTCGTTTAGTTCTAAGATGACTATTAATTTGTGGGTTATATGCAGTGTACATCCCTCATATATAGCACATGCTCTTGCATTATGTTTAAGGGCTTACATACGTGTATATAAGCTATTTTATAACAACACTTACCGTATTTTACGGACTATAAGACGCACTTTTTTCTTCAAAAAATTGCCTCCAAAACTCAGGTGCGTCTTATACTCATAAGGTTTTCAATGATGCGGACTATAAAAAATTGCTTAAAAATTAAGGTGCGTCTTATAGTCCGTAAAATACGGTATACAAGAGCAAATCATATTTGCTCCACCTCTGTTGATATGCATTTTATAGTATGCTATAGATCATGTTTGCAAAATGTATAAAGTGGAAGTGTAAAGTTTTGAAGATGTTCGTTATAATCACCAGAGAATTGTCAAAGATGCTGTGCCATAATTTTACATTTTAATTTGTCAAAGTTTTAACGTATTGCATGCAGCAAAAATATAATTCCACGTTCGCTTCCTCGTGAAATCCAGGATTATCTAGATGCTTGCTAATGTAAATTTGCATTTATAGATTAAATGATTAGCTTTGATATGGTCAATTTAATCAAACTTCTACGACCGTGCATGTACTGTGGGTTTGCGAATGCTTTTAGAAGGGAATGGGGAAGCCGACGGATGATTAAAACGCATCCATTTTTGCATTTGCAGTTCAGATTTGCAAATTTGCGAAATCGCCGGTGAATAATTTCAATAAACAAACTCCTAATTAAATTTCATTTGGCCCGCGTGCACGATATCGAAATATCCTGTTTATTAAACGCCCATTTTAATGTTGGTTTAACTGAATATGAACACAATCTACATAAAAGGTGTCCCAATTAACCGGAATAAACTGCCAACAAGAGGCCACCAGTTTTAGCTTTTCGCTGTCAACGTACTACATATGTCGATTGTGAGGGGATTTAGTGATATTTCAGCAGTGGTCATGAAGGGCAATGAGAAGAGGGTCCGAGTAGGATCAGCTCATGGTAAAGTGACCCTCAGCGCCCCCTCTCATTCCAGGGGGATCAGCTACGGGTGTGAAAACGGAGGATGCAAAGGGTTGATAAAGGGAGGGGCAGGTGTGCCCTATGCGAATGTTCAGCTTTCCAAAAAAAAAGTCCATTGGCCAGGAGAAAGTAAAAAGGACGAGAGGGCACCCGTGGTCACCAACGGCCAGAACGCTTGAACAGAAAACGCGTTCCCCACTTTGGCTCGTTTTTTTGTTGACCAAAAGTTTGAATAGTTGCGAGGCATGGCTTTATCCCCCACCTGATTTGGCCCACAGGAACCAAAGGGTTGGACTGGCAGATGCAAGGGTTACCCCTTTGAAACCAGCTGGCCGGACCTAACTATATCGCGTTTTAATTAATGGACTGACTTTAGCTTACAGTTGGCCAAACCCCCCTTTTCATTCTGTCCCATACCACTGTGATGTATCCGGTCAATTTGACATTTGTTACACCTTTAACCCCCCCCCCCCCCTCTATCGCCCATGAAAGCTAATTCGTATGCAAAAAATTCAGTTTTTACACTCTGAAACACTATGAGACTTTGGTGGTTCAACGACGGTACACTGGCAGAACCTTTTAAGGTACTTTAATATACTGTATAGCACCTCCAATTCTTGAACGATTCTAGAGGTTGTATAATGTACCTCGAGAGTTCTATGTATAGAACATTATTTCAAAAATACCTTTACTTGTAGATATAATGCCACTATTATGTGATCGTCTAAAAGATGATGGCAACCTGTTGATCAGAAGCATCGTGTTGGAGCAAATTTGCGAATTGTATAGTACAAAGTTCCTTGAAATGTATACACAATTAATTAATGATTTTCATCTACATTATTGGTAAACAGTTTTTCGACAGAACGGTCAGTATATAGAGCTGGACACGAAGCTACTTGGGGGATTTCGTTCCAATTATTGTTGTACGTATAAAAGCAAGCCAGAGTCGCACGTATATTTTAAAAATAATCGCCGTTAATTACGTTCATTAATTGCTGGCCTAATTAATATCCGCTGGTGACGACTCTCGCCATCTGATCGATATAGGTATATATACCACTGGCCTGTCAATAGACCAGAGCCCGGAAGTTCTGAACTGAACTGCTGTCCATTTTGGAATGAATTATTTATTTGCTTGATTTTTCAACAACAAAAAAAGATCGATTTTTAATTATGGTGTTTGTTAAGCCCCTCTCCTTTTCTCTTTTGCATGCCTCAAGAGGCCATCGAAAGAGGAAAAAATTGAAATCTGTCAAGCAGAGTGGTCAATATAGCACTTTTCTTTCACTCGCTAATTTCAAAGTAAAAATTTGTGCAGAGTCAAGACGTAGGGGGCGAGGGGAGTTGGTCATGATATATTGGAATAATTAAAGAGTTTGCCATTTGCAACCCTACGTTTACAAAACCGAATATTTCCTCCTGTGCAATTGTCGATAAGTATATACGAGGTGGATATCAGGCATTGATGTTTTAATTACTTCATGACAGCCTTTTGTCAGGGAGTCGTGCATTATCATTCATAATTGATGAAGATTTTCGAGCTGATTCTCAATTTTACGTGCGTTTAAAAAGTGACAACATCGTAGACAGATCAACATGTACACTTTCTTTGAACACGTGAAAAAAAGTCGCAAAAATCGAGTTAAAATCGATGTCTAACTCACTCCACAATTAAAATCTGCATGTATAACTCTCACTGCTGCATATTCCAGCGTAGAAAGTAGATGTATAATTGATGAGATATGGAGCAACCAATAAATAGGCGGGGGAAGGAGAGCTCCCTAGTTTAAAGCTATTGGGTCCATATAGAAATGGCTCTAGTATAGGGTGCATAGGGCTATATTGTAAAAAAACATGTATTGTAAAATCAAGGAATATCTCGTTGAAAAAAACACACGTAGACAACCACGTGTGTTCAAGAATCATTGGTTGGTCATCTTAACACAAAACTGCATTCTAAATGGTTTTAGGTATGTAGGTACTCCGTGCCCACACTTTTTTCGTTTTCTTTTAAGATTTTGACCGACTTGTCCCTATAGTCAAGGTGTGTTCGGTTTTTTTTAATGTTTTTCTATTTTCATTTTTTGCAAGTGGGCATCTGGCATCAAAGGATTGGCTTTTCCGAAAGATCCAAACGGCGATACTCAAAAGGGGGTGTAACTTAGGTTGTCACTTATTGTATTTTAAATTACGCAAATTGCCAGTCATCATGCTTTGTTCTGTTAACGCGAGCGTTTGTTACTTAACTTTATATCGATGATAAATTTTTCTTATCATTTAAAAATCTCTATACTGTGCATTCTCGTAAACATTTTAGACATTCGTAAAAAAACTGTATTACACATGCAGGTGCAAAACGTAGTTGCATTTTTGTGCCCATTAGTTTTGTTTTAATAGTGCACTTTTAATAGAGTACTAAACAAACTTTTATAAGCATATGAAACAATGCATTTTATAGATCTTCACCAAAATTTTAGTACGTAGTCGCTCAATGGTACAGTATATGGCTTTACAAGTCACTTTGATTATGCATATGCAGATATTTTAATTTATATATGACGACTAGCTGACATGGGCTTAAGGGTATTTTTTGTATTATTTTATTACGATTTCAACCGTTTTAATATCGATATAGTATTGCATTCTAAGAAGGTTTAACGAAACCACGCAGCGTTGTTTTTCTGTTGGTATTTTTGGCTGTTTGTTCCTTTAATACTAAAAGTAGGCATGGGAGGATGGTGACGTCGGTTACCAAATGACCCCCTGCAGAAATCCCGAAATTTGCATGCTGTTTTTTAGACCTGATCACGTGTTCGTTAGGCCTACTCTTCCTTTTAGATATACATTAGAGGTGACTCAAAAGGGATTTTTTTATGAATATGATATGCGTAATGAGTGCTTGCAAAACAATGGAAAGCGAATCGCTGTAAATGCTACTAGCTAGACCTTGTGTTTTTTTTGTTGTTGGTTGCTTTATTGATTTTTTTTTTTTTTTGTAAGCCTATGATATTTAATAAGCGTTTTTAATGTTAATAAGCATCGTTAAAGAAGTATGTAAATAGGGGAGGCTGAAATGGTTGTGCGCTTGAGCTGTAAGAGTATACGTTTCGCTTGCCATAAAAAACCAAGCTGGAATCCAAATTCGGATACCTCCCGCATGGTGGCGCTCAATAAAAGTCAATTTCAAATTTAAAGTGGAAATATTCTTAATTTGTTTTGTTACGTAAGAAACTTATCTATAGCTAGCTATACGTACATACAAATTTATAATAAAAAAGTATATTACCACGTCTTAAATGATAGCAATTTCATTGTGACAACTATGAAATTTTAATTAATTTCTCTCTATTATAACATCATAAAATTACAAACAAAAACCCAAATCCCAATTGCAAGTGTGGGCAGAGTTCCACACGAATATTAGCTTAGGGTCGCCATAAAAAAATACCAAATATGCCATGGTGTGCGTAATTCCATTGTCCATTAAAACAGAATGTTTACGAAACATTTCTTATAGATTCTTGGATACTAAATGCGTAAAATCACCATACCAGAACGTTGTCATGTCTCATTAGCTCGCAGTTATATTATTTGGCACGATGAAAACAACTAACGAGTTACTTATTATTTAATTTACTATTGGTTAACGATTTTCAATTAAAATTGTATTAATTATTTGGAATTATTAGGTATAGTTTTGCAATGCCATCATTGTTTTTGAAAGCTCTACTGTATAGATGTGGTATTATCTCCATAGGGATTTAACGACTTTAAAAACGATACTTGAATATTTAATGGCGAAAACGTATTTATTGATTTACTGCTCGCAAAGTTGAAACTATTAAAACAGAAATTGGTAGCGAAAGAGTTGAAAAACGTGAGAAGTTTTCAGGCGTAGGCAAGTTTCCGTGACAGGACTTTTTTTAATATTCAAAATGTTGACTCGTGTACATGAAGCAGTGGCTATCCTTGAACAGATACTAGCAAGAGTTTTTTGTTAACTTTTTTTTTTTTTTTTGTGTATGTGTAGCCATAAAAAATAACGTGGTATTGAAAGTCTGTATTGTGTGGGGTCGAACGTTTATTAGACCTTGCAAAATGTGTTGTCCTCGGAAATTCAATGTAAAAAATCCTGGGAGGCATATAAAGTTTTATATTTTATAATTGATTACGCTGAAATAAATTACGAAACGATAATGAAAAACTTGTGGGGGTTAAGTTGTGACAAAAACGAACCAATGAATGAGTCATCATCATGTTCTAAAACCATGTTCAAGTTATTCCGCAATACAGGAAAGTATGCTCTTTCCATAATAATATATGACGACATACTTTGAAACAAACATGTAATTTTCCAGGTCCTCCTGGTGGGTTCGAAACCCGGAATAATTGTCCTATATAGCTGTGATTTTCCATAACAACAACAGCAACAACACGGGAGTAAACACGTGCTTCGAGTCGTTGTCATGGTGTTACTCAAACAAATTAGCGCGCGACGACAGGTGTCGCCTAAATTCGCACATCATTAAGCATTTCGCGTGTAATTAGCAAAAATTTCAAAGTTCGTTCATCTTAAGTTTGAGAATGGATTTAGGAAGGTGCATGGTGTCACTATTTAGGATAGAAGGTGTTGGCCTCAAGCCAATGAAATAATTCTTTCAATCTTTCTTACATATGCATATGAAAATAGGACACTGTCTAGACATCTAGGGTTCAAAGGGGTGAACCAAATGGGTATACACACCCTTGTGATGGTAACATGTGTCGGCCATTTTGGATTCCGGAAGGATTTCTGTGGAATGGGAAGCATTGCTCTTTGCTTCTTGGCGAACTTAAAATTTATTGTCATAAGCCCTAGGGTTCGAGCCCAGATCGAACTATTTTTTTCCTTCTTAAAAAATGGCTGCAAATGTACCAAATGATAATTCCGGAAATTTATTAGCCAATAATTTCGTCCTGTATTTATTATTCTAGCGATAGTAATGACATTATGATAACTTGCCAAAGATAAACTAAACGCATACTGACACAATCATGTAAAGATGCAATTATAATGTGCTAAAGAATGGACGTATACATACCAGAGTGTCAAGCTTAAATAAGAATGTAGGTTACTTGTATATGATGACATCCCGAAATTAGACTGAAAAAGTATACTGAGAAAGTTTTTTATTTTAAAGTTTACTTGGTTAAATTCCAATTTAAGCTTTGTTTTTAGCGTCGATTTAAATATAATTGTAATGACGCCTATAGGAAATAAACTTCCAACTCTGTCATAATATTAGCAAATAAAATCTCCTTGACCACGTGAGCCAAGTACCACCACAAGAATAGCTTGATTTTTTTGTTTGCACATTGTTGAAATGTATCGTACTCTTTTTGGCCTGTTGCACGGATTTGGCAATCATTATTTATTAACTTTTATATTGTTTTATCGGACAAGGAAAATGGATAATAGTTAAGCAGGACTTGAGGGAGAAGGGTAAGAGGGTGGCAAAGAAAGGGATAGTCTCGCCATTTTTTAGTGTCGTTAAAAGCTGCATGACCTTGTTCATAGGCGGTTTGACGTGTTTTGAAAAAAATTTTTTTTTTAATATCGTATAAAAACCTCGTATAGCATTCACGTTTTGTTTGTTATTTTAAAAGCTGCATGTCTTATATCCAAGGTTTTTGTAGCTTCACAAGGACAAGTGACCGATGGTCACAGGAAACACAGAATTTTATACTTCAGGAAGTCTGTTAACGTGTGGATACCCTAACTGTCCAAGCACAACTAACACAAACGTATCTCACGAATTTTAATTCAGCTGGGAAGTTCTTTACAAAAATTATGCTTGTTGAAGTAAAGTTTTTCATGATGTTTGACCTAAATTTGTTGTTTTTTGTGGCCATTTAATTTTTAATTTCGTTGTTTATTTGAGCTTCTTCAGTAACATGCCATTGATAAAGCTTTCTTTCATTCAACATGAAAGCCACAAACTACTCTCATGTGGTAATAACCACTTCTAGTTGCATTTATAACCAGTTGCAAGTTCGACCACTTGTTGATAGCGTGGGTTGCAGTGGTGAAGATTGAAACGCATATATTCCAATGTTCCTTTTTTCAGTTCATGCATAAATTTAAAACTATGTAATTCTTGAGTGAGCATTTGATAATCTTGATATTGTTGAAAAACAAAACTTGTTTTTGGTGGCACGAGATGGCGTAGGTGTACAAGTCGACAATTTTTTTTACAAGCATTTGCTGTAAGCCAAAACCTCTTTTCGCTAACTTTTCCTTAAAAGTAAAAGTTCAGCAGCTATTTTCCTCCAAGCATTGTTTTGCATCGTTTTCCCAGCCCTCTTAAGGCCATTAAAATGTTAAGCAGTGGAGCTTTTCTTGCATAAATAACAGCTGATAGGCTATCTTGTGCTTGGGAAATAAAATTAAGAGAGCCAGCTCCACTTAATTCCATTGGCCCTCCTCAGTCCACTTCCTCCAGCACTCCCAAACGGATCCCTCTTTGAATTAGCCCGTAGCTGATTTGCGCCATGGACGGCTTCTTAACGCCGACCCACGCCTAACATAAATGCAGTTGTTGGGGGGTGCGAATGCAGTTTCGTCCCCCCTTCCTTCTAATAATTTTCTTCTCGGGGGGGAAACCATGCATGAAAAGCAGTTGTTTACGGGATGGCCACTGGCTTAATGTGGTCTTTTCATAGCCTGCACCGACTCCAATGGCATACGCCATATATTGCATTTTTGTACGGAGGCTCTTTTAGTGCCCTCCCTCGCTGCTCCTCCTCCCAATCTCCCCCCTTCAATTTGGCGCGCACTCAACACTCCGCCAAACTCATTTGTATTTTTCTCTCTCGTTTATAACCAGCGCACTTTTGAAATCCAATCCTTTTGCTCCACAAAACCGTTTCTGACCACACGAGCATTAAGAAACGCTCTTTAATTTATGATCACTTCTGCTGCTCATTACTCTCCTCGAGTCAAACCTCTGTTCTAGGGCATGTGGCGCCCTCCGAATTCCCTAGCAATACCATTAGCAACGGGAACGACCACGGAATGGCTTTACGTTTTGGCTAGAACATCCATGATATCATATCCAAAATTGCTTCAAAAGTAATATTTCATTGTATACACTTTCTTGCGATTTATGGATCATCCTGTAGTTTGGTACTTCATAAGAGAATGGTCATTGTGGTTGCCGGAACACAATGTTTATAAATGAACATTCTAAAAAAAAAATACGTTAACGGACATTTTTGACGGCAATGAAACGGAAGTGTAACGGCTAACGACTGGGAATCGGCTCACGCGGCTGTGTAACGGTTTACGCAAACTTTTCGTATACGTTAACAATAGTTTACACTTATAACAATGTTATAACTTGTTCTTGTATTTCTAAATTTAAATGGACGCATGTCGCACGTTTTTCATTCCTCAATGTCCAACTTATGGAGGTTTGACGTGCACGCTGTTGTTGATTCCCAATTCGTAATTAAGGCAAAAATGCAGAGTGAAAAGCATCGTGGACACAGAATGGTTGAAGGGTTGGTTTCAGCATTAGAGCCTTGATTGGATGAATGCAAGACCATAAGTGCTGCTTCTAACAACGTCAATGCAATGCAAGCCTATACTTTCGGCTATTTTCTACTTTTTTTTATTCTTATATTTAACCGAGTGCAAGGCATGGCTAATTTGTTTACGGCTTAATGCGCCAGTTTGGAAGTCCATTTCCATTTAAGTTTTGTTGCAAAGAAACATTGTGCGTGCAAGTTTTGCTCGAATTTCGACAACAACAACATTACAATGAACGGATTTAAAGTAAATTAAGCATGCAACTTAAGTGAAACTTCCCTTCTGTGTAATGCCACCAGATATATTTAAAACTTTGCTAAGAAGTTCCTTTCTGCTACGATGCATTCGTTGTCTATGGACACATGACTTGACGATGTCCTACAATTAAACCATAACGTTGAACCTATTTGACCAAAGGGTCTTGAAGCGCTTTGTTCAGTTTTAATAGGCCAACTACTGAAATTTCACTTTTTGCTTCCAACTTTTCTTATAGTCATGACTGTGCTTTATAAATATCTCTGATAGAAGTTTTCCGTTCTTGCAGTAAGTTTAAATACTGTATTGATATACTTATCTTGACTAATTCGTGATTCCCTTCTATGGCGCTCAATGACAAAAAACTGAATCCATGTCTATATTGGTCAGTCTCCTTAACGGGTTTATTTTTCTACAATTCGCATATTGATGAAATGATTACATGTTGATTTAATTATACTATTTTTGATTTTTTTAATGAATGTATAGGGAGGAGAAGTGGGTTGCTGTAACCACTCAGCACGCAAAAAAAATCGGCCTTTTCATGTTCAATTGTTGATAACGTTATTAACCTCAGCTCAATACAATTACTGAATAATGTCCGTTTAAACAATGCCAAACTAACTCCTACATATTTTTGTTTTGTCATTTTCTAGTTGCTATGACGTCGCAGCCAACCAACGAGTCTGAGCTGCAGTTGTATCGGGTGCTCCAAAGGGCCAATCTGCTCTCCTATTACGATACGTTCATTGGGCAAGGTAAGAATCCCATTCATACTATGTAAAAAATGCAATTTAATTTCGCTGGGTATCCGTTTCATTAACTTAAGTCCAAGTCTTTTGTTTTCTCCTTTTCCCATCTCAATGAAAACAATCAAGTATCGAATTCTTTTCAATTTCAATGTTGGTCTGGGTACCTATACCATTGCACCGAAAACAAAGAAGGCCTGCGACTTGATCCCGCCCTTAGACTTACTTACCTGACTGCTACTACTTTTATCTGCGGATCAATGGGCACTTTATATCACCTAGCCTTGTCATTGATCCAAGGCCTCTGAGATGTTGTACTGCAGGAGAACTTCTTGTGTAGTTTGTCTTTCATTATGCGCCATCTAGCGTATGTAAACAACATGTGAATGTTTTTCACAGTTATATCTTATAATTCAGATCAGTTCTCTTCATATTATCGAAAACTGCAATTTTTTTTTCATCACTGATGTTATACATAATGTCATCTGGCATTCTACAGCCAAAATTGTCATGGAAGTTACCATCATTCAAACTTTCCTGGCTTTTGAAAAAATGGATTCCTTATATGGCATGTTCTTCCCACCTTTATCCACAAAGTAGAAGTTGAACAGCGTCAATTTGTAGAAAATTGAGGATATCTAGCAAATTTGAAGTTCTTTGAAATGTTCTTGCAAGCGGACAGGCATCGATGGCTACATGGGTGACGCCATCTTCCTCCCCTCGTCCAAAAGTGCAAGTAGGTCGTCCTGGCGTTGGTGAGAAATTGCATTGTACTTAAATTGGCATTTATCACGATCTTCAAATATAACATTTTTGGCGACCACCATTGCCTTTTGAAAAGCATTCGACCAGGGCGACCCACATTGTCATGAATCGCAATAGCAGCAAGGATGCACCGGCAATTCTTTTATTTGAAAATGATGAACCGTGCATTGTTGAAGCTAAGAACTAGCGTTTATTTCTATATTCTTATAATAATAATGCCAGGATTCTTCCTTTCGCACTCTTTACTTAAGAAGCGAAAGGGGTTAGTTGTACGACTGCCACTGTGCACAATGGATCTGCTCGTTAGACGTCATGCTTGACAAACTGCCAATGTACAGACCACTTGATGCTCGATTCTTGAGGGAAAAATCCGCATTTGCAGATTTAAGTTAATGACTCGCATATGTATATGAAGATTGTTTGACAGAGTCTCACGACTGTTCATTGGGATGGAAGAACCATCAGCAGTGGACTTCTGGACACGTTCTGTTTGAGGCGAGAAATGGGAATAGTTTGACATATAAATACGACTTACGATAGGAATTACTGTTGTAACTGTTTAGTTCGAAATATTGGTCTCTGGCTTACTGTAGCATTTCAATTTTTAACCACAAAACATGATTTTTCTTCCTTTCTTTTCATTGTCGTCATGTTTTAAAAAAGGTTGAGAAACACAGCTATTATTAAAAAGATTGGAGTGTTGGGATGTTCCTATCAAAATGAATGACACGTCGATAGGAGAGGGTGGTGTGAGTTAATAAGTTGCCCAAAGTTGCTTTAAGTAATTTATGGAAATCCCATGTCAGGTATCTCAAGTTTTCATGTTGTTCAGCTAATCGATTAGTCACACTCCATACTGCAGCAGTAGGCCGAACTCTGAATGAGTGCTATTCTAAAAGTAAATCGTGATACCTATATATAAATGGATAAACTTATGAGTACTAAGTAGAGTTTGTATTCTTAATTAGTGTCCTGATTCAAACAGTGTTGTCGCCCTCACTTCTGATCTCATTCTTTAAATGTACTCGTGCTTTTTCACGTGTTGTACTGGTCTCCACCCTGACACGAGTGGACACTGCCCACCTTTCTTCTTCCCACACGGCTATCTCATAAGCGGTTCGTCCCTGGCCTTTTTTGTTGCTATTTATAATACCCTTACCGTGACTAGGCTGCCCCACCATCGTCCTATTTTTGTGTTTCCACCTGCTGTGCAGACGGGATGATTAATCTTCCTCGGCCCTCCTATGTTCCTCAACCCTATACTGTGCCCGTAAGTTTTTTGGGGTTATTTTTTTCTTATTTTTTTTTTCTTACCTCCATACAACAAGCAGCCCGCCTTCGCAGAAGCTAAATGTAGGATTCACCTGCGTGTGTTACTATCTTTTTTATACAAAACCGGTGGCGCCCCCCTGAACCCCCTCCCCCTTCCTCCTCACGGGCTTTGCATCTGGGAAGTACGGGTTAGTCGGGTACCAAACCCGTGTACACCATTGACGACACCAACAGTGATTTTCTCATTCATCACGTTGGGATGATACTACCTGTGCAACTGGGTTAATTTAATCTTCAGTGTGTGGCTTCTCTCTCGCCAGAGGTCACAACCGCTGCAAAACCGGGTGGAGGAGGCATTTCGTGACCTAACAATTAGTCTGGTCGCGAGAAGGTCGCCCACAAGCTGGGATTTTCAAATTAGGATAAATTGAATGAGTGGCCTCAGGAATAAAGTTGAGCACAAGGCTCTGTCATAATGCAATTACACAGTTAGGTTGAATAAAAGTGTGATTTCATGATCACGGGCAACGAGTCCATATTATCTACAATTTTATTTTCTAGAAATAGTGAAATTCCATTAATATTCCTTGGGCTCCCTGCATATGTTCCAGAGAAAACAAGCACTTAGTGGCATTGAATTAAAAAGTTTATTTGAATACCATTTTTTGTCATATTTCGGTGTCTTTTCACTGTCACTGCCATGTGACTATCTAAATATCCGCACTAAAAAATGTATTTTAGACCGGTAGTCGTTTGCTCCTACCCTCTGTATGTAGCTCTAGTTTTCTTCATTATGGGTAGATAAAGTTCATCCATCAACTAAGGCTTGCCTACCTTATTACTGCTCCAATTTGTGAATTCGTAGAGGCAGTACTACTGATCTTCATTGGCCATAACTACGTCATTTTGCACCCTTAATGTACTGCACTGTCCATTTTCCATGAGAAACGAGCACGAGTGCGCTACTGCACAAGTTGTAATAGTCTTAACGCGACCGCATCGTTGTCGTCGGCCATTGTTGGCAGTGTCGTGTGGCCGACGAGCAGCCATAATAGGATTATGCTAAGTCCATCATCCGCCAAGAGCAAACCAAAGGCTTCTTGTTTATGGCACCGAGCTCCAGAAACCAAAACCACCTTTTGTGTCCAGCTATCTGATCGAGAATATGCCGAGACGCCATTACGTATTGACGTCACATTGGAATGGGGGATACATCTCAATGTCTTGGTTGGAATAAGAACCGATCAGTGCCAAAGGTTTCCAATGGATCCCGTTGACATCGCGCATTGAGTCAATGAATATTTGCTGCGATACACCGCAAAAAGACATCAGATCTTTGCACTGTCTTGCAGAAGATGTTGGCAAGAGGATTTTACCATGGTTTCCAAATGTCGCCGCAATTTAATCTCCTTAAATCGTTTAAAAATCAAGCAATTCTATTGAACTCGTGAGGAATTTTTCCAATAGTAGATGCAATATAGTTTGATCTGATCGTAAGATTTAGAGGTGAACCAGAATCTGTTGGAAGTCACTGCTGTTACTTTGAGAACCATGATTCAAGTTGGGCTTACTCTCTCCAAACTTGCTCTATAACCATTTATTCCAAAGGAATTTTTTCTTTGGCACATTGAGATAAGATTCAGCTAATTGGTAATTCATTAATCCCCTGATGTTATTCTTCACCAGGTGGCGACGACGTCCAACAATTATGTGAAGCCGGTGAAGAGGAATTTTTGGAAATTATGGCCCTCGTTGGGATGGCAAGTAAACCTCTACACGTTAGGAGGCTACAAAAAGCTTTACAGGAGTGGGTCAACAATCCAGGTAAGACATCTTGCATTATTATTATATGCTAATTATGCCTCGATGCCTCAATTTGCATACAATGCTCGCAGATGAGTGAATAACTTAAACTCTGAACGCTTCAGAAGTGTACTTCTCGATAATGGATTATTCTTTGTCTGACGAAAATCTAGTTTCTCAGAGAATAACATACTTTTAAGTAGTTCATGACATCAACTTCGCTGGCTAAATCTTATGACAATTCTCAATTTAGTTGACAATTTACCGTTGTTTACAGGGTAAAAAAAGACATCTAATTAGCGCAAATGCCAATAAACAGCATTGTCATTATGCAATAAAGGCATCGATAGCCATTGATTTTACTATTGGTTCACGTTGGTTTATTATAATTGCAAACATGCCATATCTGGTTGAATCTCAAAGACAAGCAGTTATCAGATTTACTGAATTATATTTTCAGACCTGCCAAACACCTTTTAAATATTTTAATTAACTATTTTTTGATAAACAGTAATTTCATAAATTGTTAAATTAGCAGTGGCTAGTTATGGTTGACGTACCAAAAGCGGAACATTTGATTTGATCCACCAATATCAATTTGAAAAGTTCGTCTTAATTTATTTTAGACTAGATTATATTGTAATTTTAGACATGGGAACCCCATTGTGAAGTAGTTTGTAAGTTTTGCTAATACTTTAAACCACGGTTACAAAGCATATTTCATATTTTTAAAAATAACTTGATAAAGCCACCCTAAAGAAAAACTGGAATTGGAAACTGGGGTTAAATTTTTAATTAATATTTATAATTGGATTCTTCATTGGGTACACTAGTTATATATTTCCCATTTTATTTTCAACTATTAGTTGTTGATTTTGCAACAGATGCTGTAATTAATGTGTTGTCAATTCCGATTCCCAGTTCCATGTACCTCCGATCCGATGTTTATGTTGAAGTCCGGTGGTGGTGCTGGTGGTGGTGGTGGTGGTGGTGGTGGCAGTTCGTCATATTCGTCTCATTCTCGTGAGTTTAACTTGCCTTATTCAATTTCTCTTTTTCTCTTTTGCCACTGCTTGCACCAAACTCCGTTAACTTTATTCGGTAATCGGAGTTTTCATTGCTCCTTATTGCGCCTTTAAACCCTTCTAACGGAGTTCTGTGCAAGCTAATGTTTCGTTGTGATACAAGTCAATTTTTGAAAAAAAAGTTGACTTTTGTTTCTGCACCACGACGCGAAAATACATGCACGCGTAAACAAAGCCACCATAATTGAATTATGGAGAGTTTGAAAGACTTAAAGAGGGCAGTTTGCACGGTTGTTCTAGTGATTTTCACGGATTTTCATCCGAATTTATTTCCGTGCTAATGAATAATCCGTGAAATGCGTATGATCAGTAACATCAGTTGGACGCTACCTAAAAATGCAGTGTTCGTAACTTACCAAATCGCAGGTTGAGGATTATCATACATATGCACTTAATTGCAATTACCATCTCTAAATGAAAAGCAACGATTTCAGTCGTGTAATGTTGTAGGATGACACCACGGTCCAGAAACTGCAAAATCCTGTTTTTGTAGCATTTGTTTAACCATATTAAAAAAACAAATTAAATCGTGGGGATCATAAGCTTTACACTAATGCCATGATATTCTCTGTAAATAGTAGAAAAATGCTTCGTTTTTGGGACACGGTTACGGATTGGCTTTTTTAGTGAGCAGCATGGCCAACTTATAATTATTAAATGTGCAATGTGTTATGGCTGACAATCAACTTTAAGCTGTGTATTTTGTGAAGGTATACCTGATACAAGAAATTGACTAACCTTCAGGGTCCAGGCTATACAACCACTCATGAGTTCACGTGTTCAGAAAACTTTTAGAACATGACTGTTGGCATATTCTTAAGTTTAATCCTGTTATTAACTGTCACACATCTTTTCGTTAAATAGCTTACTTTCTTGTTGGGGTTGTTAGTAACCCGATTAAATGTTACGGGGGTTTGGTGCAAGCGGTCATCATGATTACCAGATATAAAATGCATGTTGTCGGAATGCTTCCTGTCTATAGTCCATTCTGTCTATGGATTTTATGGCTTATTTTTTACTTTTTTTTTTTGGCTGCTCTGCAGGCATATATGGGTTGCGTGACTGCGGGATTCATTACGTAAAAATATTGCCAGTTTTTATGTTTCCGCTGTCGAACTTTCCTTGGTTTTTTTTTGGTATTGTATTTTTGCAGTTTTTGCAATATCCTATAAAGGGGTTTTTATGGCGGGCATAGCATATGGGGGTAGAGCGAAGTTTATAATATGCAATGTCATCCCCCCCAGGGGTCTACTAATTGGTCATTAATTTAATTAGTTTGACGGACTATAACGCGTATTTAAATACGGGTGTCCATTGTAGTTTGGTACTGAGGCCATCAGAGTCCGAAGCAATTTTATGTACAAATTGCCAGCCAGCTTGCATGTATATTGTGTAATAAGCCATATTAAAAATGTACTGGATGCCTTCAGTGTGCTTACTGATAAATACTAACACTCTTCTTTGCTATCTATAACTTTACTATCTTAAAATATAACTATGATTATCTTCCAGACATTAAGATCTGCAATTTCATTTAAATTGAATAAATTTGTTTTAGCCATTCCCAAATTATCATATCAAGCAGTAGGGTAATTCTAAATTGTTTCACTTTATTGTGAATTACAATTCAGTTGTACAAGCAGAACTTGCATTCGATCGATATTTTATATATTGTACAGTACTACATACTGGATACATCCAAAAATCAAATTACCACAATATTTAATAAAAGTTGTTTGGGTAGAGCAAATCGTGACACAACCTGTAGTTTCGATATGTACCCTCTAGTGTTGTTTTGATCACTCATCACTTCCAATATGCTCCAATATATGTTCCAATATGTCAAATAAAAGCATACCATGCTTATGAAAATATACAATACATAAAGGAGTTGTGTAATTATCGATAGCTGATCGACCAATAATTAAACTGATTACGTTAATTGATATTAACCAATTAAGACTTGAGCATAGTATACGGACATATTCAGCGCTACCATTCATGGAGGGTGAGGCAAAACAAGATGGCGGCTGCATCCAGAAGTCAGTGGCGCCATCTTGCTCTCTTGAAAAGTGGCGAGTTTTTGTAGATTTCCTAGAAGAACTGCAGGAGATATTCCCCATCGAAGCAACCCCATAGTAAATAATATTAAAATTAGAATTTGGTCGCAGACATTTTCATGAAAAGCCAATCTCGCGGAATAGGTGTCTAGGGATGGACACAGCTCGATGGTCAGTGCTATCCACTCGCCGATAAGCCTGCTAACCGGATAAAATATGGCCGTCGTTTTTTGTTCGTCTGGGTGCGAGTGGGTGGCTGGACTGTGCGGTCAGCTGTACTAAAAGCTGCCGGACGACGGGATTGTCTGCGTCGTTCCGCTTGTTTAGGTGGACAGTGAGCAGCTGTTTATGGAAGCGCAGCTAGAAAACTGTCTCCGAAGACCGAATTTCATGCTCCAGCAATGAGCACTTGTGTGAATATGTCTCCCTCTAACTCAGCTTTATGATGACAGTTATGCTTGCCTGGCAAAACTGCGCGGATATTTGTTGACCCTCTTTTCCACGGAATATTGTTTTCCAGCAGTCGTTTTGCTCACTGTGCGTGGAAAACATTATTTCTGATGGCCGACCGGCGCTTTTTTTTCTCGGAGGTCGGAGGTCCCCTGTGTCCGAAACGCATTCATCCAACGACCAGCCTTGTACGGTCTTCCATGTTTGATGGTTAGATTCATCCACACTGAAACCCAAGTAAGAAATATCCTAGCCTCAGAGTAAAAAGCCTTCAACTTTTCAATATATTCTGATAATCCTTCTTTGAGACTAGGATATGACTTACTTTAGCTGTACTTTAGATGAGAATATAAGAAAAGCTTGCATGCGGTGATTTTCCCCAAGTACAGTGACATAGCAATGGTGATTTAACATAACAACGATTCTAAATCATTTTATAACCATTAACCATAACTTCCTGGTGGTAGAGGTATTAAAACTATAATCTATGCCAGTTACCATTGATTCATTAGGGACACCCTGTAGAAATACGTTAACATAAGCCTGTGTTAAAAATAGTTAAAAAGTCTGTTTAATTGCTGGGGTTAACAATGCTTAGTACAAATTGTCACCACAAAATCCAGGTATTTTAAATTTTAAATAAACCATGTATTTTTGTGACACCCTACCTAAAAACAGCTGCTTTCTTTGGTTAAATATGGGTGTTTGATGTTTTCTTGCCTATTTTGTACTGAATGGAGCATGCAGATGACCTTTGAGTTTAACTCAAGTACATGTTTTTGTGTAAGCTGTCTGGAATTAATGTCACTTTATGGTAAACAGTAAATCTCAAAATTCCTATATCTAGGGTGGTCCATATAGAAAGACGCGGAGAGTCTGCATGAAGTTTTTCGGACTATTGCACTTTTGTTGAAGTTCTAGATGGTGAATCTATATTATTGAGATGATGGGATTAAGTAAAGTGGCTTTAGTGATATGATAAGTAGTGGATGTCCCAGGTAAACAGCACTCATTGCTTCGCTGAAATATGCTTGAGATTAAGTGAAATGCAGTCTAATGTTTTCCGACCACTATATACCGTATCAAAACGACCGAATTGAAATACGATATACTAGTATATGCACAGGCGCATTTCATTTTAATTAATTAAATCGAATAATGAGGTGGTCAAGTTGCAAACAAGCGTTTCTGCAAATGGTCGGAGGGTTTCGTACGTGCTCTGCAATAGGCAACTGTTGTATAACCCTAAGTCATTTTTTGAAATTGAACATGAAAGTTTTCCAGATGCAATTAAACATAATGCCTGTTTTGTTATATGGGCTGTTGGCAAACCGTTGAAATACTATTTGGATGTTGAGTCAATTAAAACATGTTTTTAAGGTGTAGATGCTCTGTAGATTGGACACTAGCCATAATGATCCGCAGAATTTAGAGTACAATGCATTATGGGTATTGGATCCACATCAGAAAATATTAAAGTCATTTTGTGACTTGAGCCCAGATATGGAAGTTTAGGCCATAAATTATCAAATTTGCGGCATATATATCGCCATATAAGGAGAATATCATTATGATAAAGTAGAACATTTTTTACTATATGTTAATATGCATATTTTTTTAAACTCCCCAATCAGGACGGAAAGGAGGGGTTCTATTTTCAGGGGACATGATACAGCGGACACCTGTCCACCTCCCTCAGATTTGGAAGGTACTACATTGTGTCTTAGCGTCTATTGTGTACAGGTTTTCTAGTTGCAAATAGAAAGTTTCTTCTGGACACCCTGTATTTGCCGCATATATACATATATATATATATATATATACTGCAGCTGATGTTGTTTATCCGTCCAGCACTAGTTCGCCATAATGCAGAAGAAACAAAAAAAAAAGCCATCACCGTGCCAGGCAAAACCCCCCTCCTCCTTCCTTTTTCCTGTGCCCCCGAAAAATCTTTAAGCCTAACGCCAATAAGAAGCAGAACTGGGGAGAGACAGGGTTAAAAAAAAATAAAAAAGTGGTAAAGCGCCTCTTAAAAAATCCTCCTTTTGATTACTACGGGTTATCAATTACTGTCACGAAAAGCAGAGAGGAAAGAGTACGAAGCAAAAGAGTGTGGAGCCAAAAAAAAAACTATGGAGGGATGAAAGAAGAAAAGGGTGGATATGAAAAAAGTGAAAAGAAAGTAAAAAAAAAAAAGAAGGGGGTAAAAAAACAGAGCTGCAACCACCACGTTGTGCCATGTGAACAGTCATTAAGTCTGGACCTGACATACACACACAACACAACAACACACGCAGAGGACCCTGATAAAACAGTTGACGTCAGCGTTACCATGGAGGCCTGCTTTTTTGTGTTGTGGACTTGTTTTTTGTGTACCTTGTTGTCCCTCGGCATTTTATACGGTGGCAGGTTGCTGAATTAAGGCCCGAAAGGGATGAGTGAATGCACTCGCTTCGTAAAAGAAGCACACACAAAAAAACATTGAAAAAAATAGTGAAAAGGGAAGGAAGGGTTAGGAGGAATGGCTTGGCTGGCTGGCTGGTCGAGGGACGTAAAAACCGAGGAGAAAGTTTAATTACGTCCACCATTTGAAGCTATATATATGAGAGTCTTGACGAAACAAAAAATTGGAATGAAAAAATTTCAAAATGGCCGCCATGGATTAAAAAACTGCGCTCTTTTCAGTCAACGTCGACAGAATGATGCATGGAGGGTGGACATATTTTTATGGGAATTTTCCTCCCCCCTTCTTCACCCCGTTCGACCCTCCGAAACTTTTTTTTTTGGTTGCTCGCTGGCACGTATCATTACATTCTCTACCCCTTTCTCTACAGGAAATTCACTAGCTGCCAGGTCTCCTACCTTGGCAAACGCACTCACTCGCTAATCACGTGTTGAAGGATTAAAAAATGGCCATTTTTTGTGTGTTTTTTTTTTTTATTTGTGGAGAACTGCGTTTTTTTGCATATTACTCTTGGTTTCTTGGCTGGTGCTTTCTATAGCAGTTTCTCGGTAACTGTTTTAAACATAGATTTCTGACGAAATGGAAATCCAGGGAGGTTTTTATGCCCCTTTTTTGTCGTATTTTTTTCTGTTACTGTATGCTGATATGGAAGTGCATGGTAGAGTTAGTGTTTTCAGAAATTCTTCTTATTATGCTTGTAAAACGAAGGAATATTTTAAGATCCTCCTATTCACAGTATACTTCTCCCTAGTATAACAGTACTACGACAGCAATAATTGATATCTACATGACATTTAACGAAGGACTCGTTATATCTGTCTTTTAGCTTCTCTATTAGTGCTATTGAATTACAACCAAACATTACTTAACAATGTCGAGGGTGGCAATATTTTGTTGTCGTTGGTTGCAATAGTATTTCATTGATGTCATCTTGACATGACATATGACCATTTATTCTAAACCATACTTTTATAACATCCAGCATGGTTTTAAATGCCTTGAAAATCGCCATTTTTAAAATTAATTTGCTATAAGTTATTAGCCTCTCCACGTGTGGCAGGGCGACGCATCTTATAATTTTCTTAAAACACGAGTGTTGACAGGCTAAAAACAGATGGTTTTCTTTTTAGTGCTGCTTGCATGTTTACTTTTGTATGTAGTATAGTATGTATTTTTTTTCAATTGTATTTTGAGCTATTAACCCAGCGCCATCTATGATGCATTCTAAGCAGCATGGCTTACTGTAGCAAAATGACGCCATCTTTTATGTATTCTATCCATGCAAACTTGTAATCTCCGAAGGATTTCCTTTGACACAATTACTACGTTCAAGTAGTTCAACAAAAGTATATTAAACAACGTCTTTACTCTCGTTGAAAATCTTTCAATTGTAAGTCAGTAAACCAGTCGCAGCGGGCTATTTACATTTTTTTTCTTCTATTCCTTGATTACATATTTAAACTTTCTTGCATTTGGTTCCCAGATTTTTGCGTTTTGGATTGTAAAAAGGATAGACAAATTTCGCAAGTTCCTGAATAAAAACTTTAAAAAGTACATGTACCGATTGTTGATGCCATTCGGAGAATTATGTATGCACTTAAAGTTGGAATGTTGGCAACTATATGCACACATATGCACAATTGGATGAGTTCAAGGGGTCAAGGCGCCTAGGCCACATTCACTTCTTTTGTTTCAGACATGGAGAAACCTAATAACTATAGCTGCATGTGAATCAGCCAGACGTCTATAAAAAGAAACGGGGAGTGGCGTATGCAAATTTCATAGTTTTTTTATTGTTTTGTCTACCATTTTTGTATTTTGAAAAAAAAATGGCGTCCTAAAAATTAAATGGGGTGTTGTGGGTCACAATGTTAACTGAAATGCCTTTCCCATGCGAAACTTTCTTAATGGAACATTTCAATTAAAAGAAATCACGCGTGATATTACAGGGTGTTTCAAATATGTACAATTTGAATTTTCGACTGTGTTGACACAATTTCAAATCACACTGTAAAATGTTATTCTGGAGCAGGATTTTCAGGATTTCCGGATTACTACTTTGCCACTTGTGCAAAGTAGTAATCCGGAAACGAAATTTTTGAATTGCATAACTAATATTTTAATTACTTTTTTTACTTTTTATATGGGAGTTCTAAAAAAAACCCCCTTATGATCCTACCAATGTTACTTCACTTAACTTGTTAATTAAGAAAATTATTGCCATGTTTTTTTAGCTGTTATGTTATATGTATTATATTGTTTATTTTATGATTGGTCAGGAACTTCCGTGGTATTACTTAACGTGTAGTTAATTGAGAAGTTAAAGAAGTAAAAAGTGGTTAATTTAAGGTTGTTTAAGTTATAGCATTTTTTATTTATTTAAAAACTCCCAAGCTTTTAATGTGAGAAAAAATTCAAGTATAAATCTTGTTGAAGTTTTTACAACATCGTTATTTGGAGGTGAATAAAATGTTCTTGGCTATATTGAAATTGTCTGAAAAGGTACAAGATATTCCAATCTTTTTTTATATATATACACGGTTTTAATATTGAAATTACTCCTCTTTGGGCCCTAAACGTTTTGTATGCAGTGGTTTTATAATAACACGTTATCGAACGGACGCTCCTGTACTTTTTTTTTCACTTAAAAAATGGCCAGTTTTTCATCTACAGAAGGCGAGATTGTCATCTGTAGGTTGACAGCAGCTATTACTGAAAAAAGGGATGGCACTTTTATTGGGATTTTAATAAATGAAGGTGGCGCTGTCTTTCGCCCAGTTTTTTTGCGAACCAACAGTAAACCATGCCGATTTCTAACTGAGCACACCTGCTCGCAATTCAACTTCAATGTTGTTCGATATTTCATTACGAATTTTAAAACGCCCAGGTCTAGACTAAAGTGTTAATGACCCCGTTTGACTCACCTTTGGGAAATGTCCGAGCTGGATGAACCTGGCGGTGGAAAATGGAAGTTTCCACATCATCTTTCTTACGCTGTCCCTCATTTCTACAGGGTGAAGCATGAAGGCTGGCTCTGATTCAATGCATTCAAAGTTCTTGGACAGCATGAGCATATGCCATACTAATATAATGTTTATGATCTGTTAGCAATGTATGCATTGGGAAAACGTTACTATGTGGAGTAACATTATTAACAGGGTGTCCAGCAACCTTGAAAGTCGGTAAATGTGCTTGAATTTTGATCACTTCATAAAAGTCGGGAATTATGCTTGAAATTTGTGTTAAACACCAGTGTGTCCTGCCCACGTCGTGAAATTTCCGTTAATGGAAAATCCTTTATTCAAATTCATATTGTAGTAATTTGTCGTGGTAGGTGTTCTTGAAAATGTTAGGGATGAGCCTTGAAATTCTGGAATTTTTTCCATCAGATTTATTGAAAACCCTGATTAAACTTATTCCATCCTGTATCGTTAATCAGGGTAATTCACTTTAGAATGTACTTTAGGAGCTCTGGAAGCATACGATTGACCCATATATAAGATAAATTCGTTGCCATGCATTCGTATCTCAAGAGCAAAGTAAAAAATTTCCAGACAAGTTTATAGGAATAGCCAAATGCTGCAATAACAAAATCGTCGACATTTTCGACGATGGCGACAGCTAAACAACACGTCATCATCTTTATCATTCTCAAGTGTGTAATTGGCCTTGAAAACTTTTTGCATAATTCAGCTTTAAATTTAACTTCCAAATAGGCGTTCATAAGTTGTGAGACAACATGTACAACACATTAAAGTATACTTTAACTTTAACATATACCACAGTTTAACATCAAACGCTAGTTGTTAATTTGTTAATGGCTGTGGTGGTTAGTTAACCAAAACAGCCTAACTAAGCATGGCTAAATGTAGAATGATGCGATCGGTTTTTCAATTTGAAATGCATGTCAATGAATCAAAAGAGCAATAACCCATATACATACACGCCAAGCTGTAATTTAATTACGATAAATTGCTATTTGGTTACCCCACTACTTTGCGTACCCTTACCAATGCTTATTACTCGCACGCCGCCAGAGGGCTCCTTAGCTGGAAAAAGGTGCTTTTTTTGGACACAGGATTAAAGCAGCAACAACAACAACAGCAGCATATATTCATATGCAAACTGTGGGTGCCAACGGGTGATGGATTGCCGCTGGGTGCCCGTTCCTGACCCCCTGCTTCCTCCACCCCCCTCACACCTCACCCTAACGGCCCCGCTGTCATCTATCTCATATTGGATGTTCCTTGCCCCCCCCCCCTCCTCCCCTAGGCCCACTCTACCCCTACACCTTTGTTTATTGTGTGTTTTCCTAAGGGACTGGGAAAACATCGCTTGATCAAGTCTGGTGTTCAAAGGGTTACCAGCTCATTTATGCTGACAGAGGAAGCCAATTTGATTCAGTTCGTGGGAACGCCACAGATGCATTTTTTCGATTTGCACACTAGTATAGAGTTTTGGCGCGTTTTGCAATTCTGGTGGTGAGAGAACTGTGGAAAACTTTGATAGACACTTTACTCGAAGTTTTACCTGAAATGTTGGAGCATTTGCTTAACAGATAATTAGTTTGGTTATTGTAACTGCTTATCATGTAAGTTTTGGTGAAACGTTATCACCCAAACCTACGTGAGGGAAGCAATGCTAGACACGCGTATCAAACTTACACAAATTTATGAATGCTTTTGTTTTACATTGAAACAAAATTATGCTTTTATTTTGAACATCCAAGACTCTTGGCACGAACCTTACAGCTGCTCACAAGTTTGAAATCATGCAAACATGCACTTGGAAACCATTAGCAACATTAATATTTATATAAGTATCATCTGTTTTGCCCAACCACCTGTTTGTAAACAGCTGTAAAGTCGAAGGTTCAGGTGTTGTGTTACCAAAAATATATATAGCGATGTTACTGTCACGTGGCCAACGTGGAGGATCCAGAATAATTACAGCATAATTACAATTGTATGTTTTAAATATGTACTACTCAATTGCTTATGTCTGGGCTAAGAGTAGGTTGTGAATAAAGGGTTCAAAAGCAGACAACCGGAGGAAGATGGCGTTATGGGCACATGTCGTGCGACAGGGAAACATGTATCCGCTACCGAAATTTTTAAAAAATAGTTCCTCCTTTTATATTGAAAATATTTGCTTAAACATCACCTTCGTTGGAGTTTAAAAAGCAAATACTAGAATGTTTTCTCATGAGTTTAAAAGCCTGAGCATTATTTTTAAAGCCATTCAGAGTTTTTAAACAAAGTAGAGCAAATGCTTTTCCTAAAATGTATGAGTCCTAACGAATGATGCATCCCGAATAGCAGGAAAAACAGGAAGCAGTAATTTAAAGTTTGAGCTTGTGCTCCTGATCAACTACTCTTGACTCACAGTAACTGCTTATACTTCCAAATGTCATACTTTATTTTTTTTTTCAGAGTTGTTTTTTGCTAACTTTTGTAACATTGTCTATTTGGAATTGGTCAGTTTTTTGTTGTTTATTTTTTCACATTCGGTAATAGGGTCCGGTGAGCATCTGCTCAACTAGGTAGTTGTACTGGTCGTCACAGCGAGCGTTCCCCTAGGGGTCGCCGCGGTGCAGTAGTGACAAAAGCAGTGGCAGGACTCTGCACACAAACAAACAGATTCGTGTCGTTTATGTTGTCGTATGGGAAATGTCGATTTTTAAGGGAGCCAGGAAAAGGGTGGAGTAGATATGGCGTTGAGGTTTTCAACCACGGAGGATGCAGTGGCCATGATGGTGGCCATTGCTGGAACCCCTGCTTTTTTGTTGTCCGTACCAAAAGGGGTTGGTGAGAACCAATAGGATTAGCCGGAGTGACCCCGTTGCCATGGTGCCAGGGCGCCTGCTAAGGTTGAATTGAGACAGATTTACTCATACCACATACATATATATTCCGAAAAGATGGGACAAAAAATTAATAGCAAATCAATAAGATGCATGCAATTTGTGCGGTGGTGAGCTGACGGGGGGTGGGACAACACCAATGGCTGCCATTTCTCTTCCGCACCCCCACCATGCCCCCACGTCACCACCTCACCCCTCACCCCTCATCCCCTTCCACGCGTCATGTCAGATATTCATCCTTTGCTGCCAGTTAAGTGTACATTGTATATGTAGTATTGGAATTGTGAGGAGGGAACAAAAAGTCAATATTTCATCCGTGCCTTAGTTAGTGTTGGCACTCTGTTTTATTTCATCCCCATAGCTGATGCCTACTTCTTTACTCCCACTCATCAGCTTTTTTTTGCTAGTTTTTTTTTGTTGGGATATGGTTTTTTTTGTGTGTGTATTTTACCCCTTGTATTTTTCATGGAGTTTGGGAAGCACTTTCAATCTTCTACGCTTTATCCGTATCATTGGTGTGATGCACTTTCGAGCTTAGGATTCGTAATAGCTGGAGAGCAACGTCATAAAATAGTATAAAAACAAGACAAGAAGAAAAATAGCCATTTTGAACTACTAATGTCAATATGGGAATTGTCTTCCATCTAAAAAATACGCATATATCGAAATCTTGTTTACATTTCAGATTTAACGTCTACGTATACAGCGTAGCCATTGAACAAATGTTCGGTTTTTTTGGGGGTTTTCTTGTAGCATTTGACAGTATTTTTGTTTTGTTTAGACTTAGGAAATAACAATAGACTAGATATAGCAATTAGCAAGAAAAAATTGTTTTAATCTATATGAACATTTAAAATCAAAATTCGCTAAAGCAACGTGCATACGTGGTCACATTGGATAGCATTTTGCATAATGGAACACGAATTGTGGTATGCGGATTGTTCCAATAACTGATAGTTAATTTGTAATCGACGACACACTGGCGACAATTAGTAACACAAAAAGTTGTTTTTTTAACAATTTGACACATTTAGAATCAAAATGTGGCATTATGTGGACAAATTGGACACCATTTATGCATTATGGAACATGAATTTTATTGTGGTACTGTTATGCTTAACCATAGCTTAAGGGTTCTTGCTCATTTGGTTTTAATGTACAGTGGTCCCATTATCCGAATTGCACTGCACACATTGTGTCACATATCTGTTGGACGTAATCGATATCGTCAATTGGAGTGCTGGGCTTTTCTCAATTCATAAGAAAATATTTCATTTTGAAAAACAACCGTTGTCCACCATGTTTCAAAATGGCCGTCGTATACAAGTCCAGCGATGGAACGACCTCTTCCTCACTTTAATTAGCATTCGGTTGCCACCGAATTGTTCGTTAAAAATCGATGCTCGTTGAAAGGCTTGCTCGTGTATGTATTTTATGTGAAATTAGTTTTTGTTTAAACTGGCGTTAATAATATATCCGTACTCTACGATCGTAATCGATATCTAAACGAGGCAGGTACGTACACATAGAAATTATAGGTCACTCTATCCGTGTACAAAATGACCGACCTCGAAATGGTTGGAGAACAAGGTTTTGCCTTTGTTGGCTTTTTTTTATGAATTTTGTGTAATATTATGATGGACATAGTTTTTTTTAGCAAAGTTTGCTGACTCATTTGCTACGCAATTATTTGTGTAGGTGGACGCGAGGCACCATTTTTCTAATGAAGCCTGAGCTGTAGTGACCACCTATAAGCCGCAAGAGATGAGCTTGTTTCAATAAGGGTCGTTTGGTTACTTCCCATGTTTTTATATTGATTGTTTTTACACCAAAGTATTACACACAAAATTATACGATATTGCCATTTTTCACGTTTTGCAAGTAATGCTGGCTAACTGAGGCCCATCCCAGTGCCACCCATGAGGAATTCTTGGTGTACTTGAGTTTAAAATCGATCTTGAGCATCATGTGTAGGGGTCACATGTCCATAAATGACGTCACCCTCATGTTCATCATGTTTCCATCACTTCTCGTATGAGCCTTTAGCATGTTTGTTTTTTATCATCAAGGTGTCCAGAAACCTTGAAATTCGGGAATATCTGGAAATGTGCTTCAAATTTAACACCTACACAAGTCGGGAATTATGCTTGAAATTCGTCTTACACCACCAGTTTATGCTGGAATTTGCTATCTGCATATATAATAAAGCACAAAAAAAAACTATTTTCGACATATTGTGCTGTGATGGGTCCTTGAAAATATAAAAAAACGAGCCTTGGAATCCTTGAATTTTCTCCAACAAATAGATTGGAGACTAACCATAATGACCATTTTGTTGTTGTTGTCATAATGCCACGTGACGCCGTCAATAACGTAACTGCACGTGGCTAAAATGAATATCACACGTGGCCAAGGTGGCACTTCCTGACGACTAAAATCACGGGTGATAACGGGTGACTCGCCACAGAAATAGTCGGGCAAACCGCAGCGACACCACCGCATGTCGACGTGTGGACGACAGACAGACAGAAGACGAAGAAGCAGAAAGAAGGAATCGGTGGTTGATCGGTGGCGTGACGATTCTTCGAGCGCCGCTTCAATTCCTCAAGGAGGAAAGATGGCGGCCGTGTGACTTCATGGGTGACGCTTCTCGGAGGAAATAAAGGCGCGTGGAGTCAAGCAGATAAGGCGCCCCGAACGGGGTGTTACGCGCGCCACCGTCCTTATCGTCGTTTGCCCCACGGCCAACCTTCCATTGACGCATTAAGACGATGCGGATGAAAGCCTACGTTCTTCCAATATGGCCGCCATGGAGCAGAACGAGCGCCCTATGCACAATCGCATTCAGAAATCTTTCAATCACACGTGACATGTTGTGTTTGGTGTACTTCTGTAATCCGCTTCAAGTGGATTCAGGTGAATTGGGATAAGGTGGAACTAGGACTCTTTGGCCCCATTCGGTTAACATACCGTAAAGATATAAAAATACACAAGGTTTCAGTAAGCAACATATCATTTGTTCAACTGCCTTCATAGCGTTCCTTGTATATGAAGTAGCATCGTAATCCATCAATACATTGTCTGGCAACCTGTGTATAGGAAGTCGTTCAAATTCAGATGTGACATCGTCACTTTTCATCCCATACAGTTCTTTGTCGATAACTTCTTAAGTTCGGTACACACCGGAGCAAACATGCAAACTAAAACACAATTTCTGAAAATTGGTTTGTCAAAGCGTGCGGTTTTCAAGAACATCTTTCGACAAGCAGGTTTTAAGCAAACATGCAGAAGCATAGTGTCCACACCATAAAAAGCCATTTCAAAGAAACAATGTTTTGTGTGTGTGTTCTTAGTGTAAAGTCCTGTACATCATGACCATGCAGCAATAAGGAAGACGACAGTTTTTGGTCATGGTATACAGACCTTGGTAGGAACACCATGATTAACAAACATGGTTTCCATTGTTGTTTACCGCCTATTGGGCGAACACCGAAATGTTTTCTGAAAACATGGTTTTCATGCCAAAAGTTTGCTTAAACCTCTGCACGGAAAATTTGTGAGGTAACATTTTTTGCAAACATGTTTGCAAAACCCTGTTTTGTTACATGATTGCTCCAGTGACGGTGGTGTGGACCGACATTTAGGCTTGATAGTTAACTTTTTCACTTCTAAAATGGGTTCATAGTCACTTTTGGCTGGTCTCTTGTCCCATATAAGCGAAGAAAACAATGGGGATTTATTTTTAATTTCGATCCCAATAAACAAATGTCCCGAATATACTTACTGTTCTTTGTAGCCAGTATATTTAAATTCTTTCTTATGCTTATCTATTCTATACTCCACAGCTCGAAAATTCAAGATGGCGGCTGAAGTAATGATCACATTGCCATCGACAGATACTTTGTGAGCACCCAGTACTTGTCTCTTAATCGAAAAAAAAAAAAATACATTTGTTCAAAAAATCTGACTTCCCCCACTTAAGAACGTTTCGCTCTTGAAACATGCAATTAAAATAGCTGGGCTCGCATTTTTTTGTCGTTGGAAAGTTGCTTTATACGGAGGGAGTGGGTAAGAGTGGGTTAGGATGAAAAAAATGACGCTGATTTTATTATGGATTTACACGGATTTCACATTTGAATGTGCGACTGAGGCTCAGTGTAGATCACTCAGAAAAGGAAATGAGTGTCAGTCATTAGGCCAGTGTTAATGATCATCCCTCCCTCGATCCGAGGGTACGAAATGCAAATATAGGCGTAGTTGCCTCATAGACTCCATTCAACTCGAAATTACTCACCCTAATATACATTTTAATTAAACCAGGTTAAAAGACAAGCACCATGCCGGATCAACACCCTCGCTGTTGGTCTTGTCAGCCTCGTTTTTAGGGAGATTTTGCGTGGGGCACGCTTTTTGCAGCACCCTGTAGTTAGCTAAAGTTTATACAACCAATGCTTAGGACATGTAATATATCGCGTTTGTCAACTTATGACTTTGACGTTGAACAGCAACGGCGATGAAACGGAAGTGTAACGGAGAATATAACGGCTAACGGCTGTGAAGCGGCTTACGCGCTTACAATAACTTTTCAGGAAATTGTAGTCATACATTAAGAACATTTGAAATTGCGGCATAAGCCCCGTCGATTTTTTTTTATCTTAAATACCTCGGAAACCAAATTTCTTCCTCACAATAGCAATACAATCTCTCCTGTTGTTTTACAAATGTTTTTACTCCATTCACACTGAGTTTCTATATTCAAGGAATTTGTTTAAGAATTCGGTTTTCAAAGGGTTAAGTTGAGGGTGTAGATGTTGTTAATGAAGAAGGATAAAAAGTGAGAGCTTTTGTGTATTTGTCCGATGAATCGGAAAATTACTCTAAACTTGCACGTAAGGAGTAACATTCCCCCCATTATCGAATTTCAAGATTGTTTTATTTTTTCCGCATGAACGTGTTTTTGGGAAGGAGGGCTTTGCTGGTCCATGCCTCGCGATGCTAATTTTGTGTGATGCAGCAGATTGTCAGCGAAGAATCTTGGCCTTAGCTTTGGAAATTGATGAGAAAGTTTAGTGAGATATGCACTGATTGGAGAAACGCTGGGTTTGCAGTTGGCAAAACACTTGGTTGCTAGTGAGAGCTTGAAATTCGCTGATCAATGCTGAATTTTTTTTACCATCGAATCCAGCAGTTGAAAATTGTATGAGTAGGTTGGGATTAAGGCAGCCGTAAAGCTTATACGTGTGCATTTCGGGAAAAAAATCCTATTCCTGTTATGTGTCTGTCTACTGTAAATGTATATGTGCCATTTGCTAATTTTTAACAGCGACCTATTATGAAAGCACAAAATTTGGTTGCAACAAATACTGTTTTATAGTTTGAATTTGTACAGGGTGTTGCAGAAATGTAACAATCAATTCCTCTTTGACTTTATTTTTTGTGACTGCAAGTGATTGTTGATTGGCATGACAAAAAATATATTTTGTTTTATTGAAGGCTAGAAATGTTACCACTGTGCAATCGTCTCGAATGCTGATTAGTCCACAATTACAAGTATTCAAAACAAAAAATTTGATTTTATAGCTACAAAAAATCCCCCACTGAGTTGAATTTGAAATTCAGTCATTGACCGGTAACTATTAAGATGAAATATCAACTTTTAGCTGTTGGTAGTACGTTTTTTTTAACTCCTAGCTCGATATACAGTTTTCTTTGCAATTTAATGAGAATAAAAATCTCATTATGTACGATAAAGTTTAGGGAAGATTATTTGAATATAAATTCAACATTGTTATACACGTACCTAATTGTTTCATAATACTTTTGAAAATTTACGTTAGTTAAAGAAATAGTTAATTTATCAAATATGTGTTTACTCTTTCCTTAATCTTTTCAATTATTATTATGACTTTTTAAAGAGAAGATCTGTGGACCAGACAGGGATTTGTACCATGCCTCAGCGACTCGCATTGGCAGTCATCTACCCACCTGGCCACCCATTTCAACGCATCGCCAAAGTCAAATTGCCCAATATAATTTACATGTACATCATATTTTAAATCAGAAATAAAACGGTTTTATTAAATGTTACTTTTGCGTGTATGCTGTATACTGTTATTTGGGCTTCTTATACGCACAGCTTAAACCACCTTTAAACGTTTCCATGTCAACGCGATGGGAGATAATCCAAAACTAAGTTTCGTTCTTTACGTATTCAGAGTGTAAAAATGTGAGCATACTGGTCGTACTACAATTGAGAACATCTTTCACTGAAAAGTAGAGATTTGTCAGAAAAACTAATAATAAAAAATTGCACATGTAAAGTATGGCAAACGTCACCACGATTCACTTTTGTAAATGATGAAATCGTTTGGGTAGTACCATGGTAACGATATCACAGCAGTTTACTAGTGACTATAACCTCTTCTAAATTATCGTTATTGCAGTTATAACTTTAAATAATTTTCACGTTGGCTAGTTGTGCAGCTTATGTTTCGTTTGTGATCTGTAGTCGAGGATAACTATAGACAATTAAGTCGTCATAAGTCATTACAGATGCTACAACTTACCTAAAATTGCACTAATAGAGGGCGTAGTGATCGTTTGGCGAACTCATTTGCGCTTTTTTTTTCGTTTCTTTGCAGCCATGTTTCAGACGCCGATGGTGCCCAATATCCCTGGCCCGGGTCATCCGATTCCCATGGCCCGTCCGATGAATTTATCGCAACACAACCATCTTCCACCTACGAGGCCTAGTCCACCCATTCCCATGATTCCCAACAACCATCCTCCATCCCCATCGCTGACCAAAGAAACTGCCCCCTCACCCACACCCTTAATACCACCGCCATCCATGGCACAGGTAAGACAAATTACAATTCGTAAATAGAAATGGGTTGTCCCCTCCACATCGAGTGATTGAGAGTTAACTGAGCACGAGATTCATCTCAAAGTTTTGGAATAAGAACTAAAACATTGCTTGAAAGTATTGGTAGAGAACATAACTGTTAGTTTCCAGTCTTTAGGAGATTCTGTGTAGTAATTACAGGTGCATCTCCACTGAAGGCAACATGGAAACAAAAATATGTTAAAAATCAGTCCTGGTAGAAAGAAATTGTTTGCCTACCGTGACTTATGACGTATTTTGGTGGCTAGGACTTAATCCAGGATTGATTTTTTAACATGTTTTCTTCAGTGGAGACGCACCTTTAGAGTGACAGTAAAACATTAATGTTGGAACCCCTGGAATGTACTTCTGGTCGAAGCTTGTGCTTGTGTTATTCAGATCACTGTTTGTGGTAAACTGGCGGGAAAAACAAGTGAACCAAAGCAAAAGTTAGTTTAAAATTATTAATGAGATCATCAGCAAAGATTCCTTTAATTGTTGGAGCATACGGCGATAAATTTGTTCCCATTCAATTAATCTACATTTTTCATCCACATTATATGAATGTGTAATTTTTGGTTTCACTGACTTTTCCCGCCAAAATGGCTAGAGCGCCATCTAGCGGTTGTAATGGGTCTTGTAAAGAGATAGCTCTTTTTTGTTCATCGAAAACAGAAAAAGAAAAAAAATTGTTATAAAAAAGCCAACTTTTATGATATTAGATCTTCAGACTTTCTCTTTACAATCTGTCTGTTTCTCTTCCCTTCCATCTTTCCAAAGTGGACAGGGTTTCAGTGATCATCATTGATTTTTACCCTGGTCGAGGCTGCTTGACCGTTACGTCTGAGCCTGCGACGACATCCAAAATTGTTATTTGCTTAGTCATAATTGTATATTAATCGCCATCTTGCCATGTGACACATTGTGTCATTTTGATTATCCCAGAATGGCGAAATTCTACTTTCTTTTTTTAGTGAAATATTTTCTTATCTGTCTCACAGGCGAATGGTGCCGCCGCCCCCGATAAAGAAAAGCAAGAATCCTGTCCACCTTTCTACTTATTTTTCAAGGCAAGTTGCTTTTCTTTTTTTTCTCTCCATATTCTTACAATAGGTATAAGCATGTCGATATTCCTGCTATGATTTCATTCGTCCTGCTAATCTAGCCCAAATGTAGCCTAAATCTTGTAATGTGTATCAGGTCTTTACAGACTTCGTTGCTTTTAATGGCCGATAAACGTTCCATGAAGTTATTGTACCAACATTTATTGTAAAAACACATATTTACTTTTTATTAATTAAGACAATGCTGAAGTATAATATATGCAATTTTCACGTTTTCAAAGAAAATTGAATAAAAAACATTACTTTTTTGTTGTTGAGAATTTCACACTAATATTATTAAAATTTTATAGCAACTCTATTGATCCGCTCTGTTGGCAAAATTAGGTATTAAATTTTGGAAAAGTCTGACTGCTTCAACGTGAATTTGTCATGCAATGGGTCGATTTTAAAATTTCAAACTGTTTTCAAATATCTGTTTTAAGAACGCAATTAAACGCGGTCAATTTTAAAAGTCGATCAAAATGCAATTTTTTCGAGAGAAAAAAAGTACTGTTTATTGAATATGAAAAGGGGGTTGATCCGCTATTATTATAGCTTTTAAACTTGGCAAACGACATTTCCCTTTACACGAAAGGTAGAAGTATTTTATATATACTACTGGCACAAGAAAGTATTCAAAACCCTCTCATAAAACGCCCACATTTCTATAATGGAAGAAGGGCTTATAAAATGAATCATCTCAACCTATAACCTTAGCTAAATGCAATAAAATTCGATTACTACATCACTTTAATCGTCATTGATGTAGCACGCATGTAGAAACATACTTGTACTGCATTTAGACAAATAGGAATTGTCTAACGCCCAAGTTTAACGCCACGTTTCTATGTCTGGTGTGGTGAGCTCTGAAAATTTGAACAGATTGAACACATAACATGACAGCCTTGTCAGTGTTACAAAGTGGATGTTTAACATGACAGCCAGTCAACGCTTTGTAAGGGGATGGTTTTCACCTTATATGTATATTTTCAGTATGGACAGGAGTGAAAACTTTTTAAAAAAATATTCTAGTTTTGTTAATTATGTTTAGGATTTAAACTGCATATTTTGACAATTTCCTTTGTTGGTTCAACAGCTTGATAACCGTTTATTTTTTCCTCCATTCTTGAGATATATTGATAAATGATTCTTTCCTCAGTTAATATATTTACTATTTTACCTCAAGTGGTTTACCAGTTAAAGTATGTTCAAAAAGAGAATATTTTCTCAGTCCCTATTTCCAGAACACAGGCTCTTTCAATAGAGGTTTCTTGAAAATTGTAAATATATGGACAGTTTAATCAGTATGGCAAACGGAATTGTGCATTGTTGGTCATAACATTTGGAAACATCACCTGAGCGCAGGATTGAATTACTTAAACTGCATTCGTTTAAATGCTTTTGTCACCAGGTGCTTCTGAATTGAGTTTTGTGGACCTGTTTCAGGGGTCTCTGTCAATTTGGTAGGTTGTCAGTTCATGGTCTCTGTCAACCTACCATCCTGGCATCTCTTTCACATCAGACACCAAGATCTATTCTTCCTAACTCTAAAGTCAATGCAGCTACAGCACTTAGCCATGGCTAAGGTCCTAGATGTCTTTGTTTTTGTCCATTCCTATCCCACTTTTGTACCCAAATCCCTTCCGCATTTCGCGTTTTACCGGGTATCGTAATTTCTAAATGCGAGATTTATGTAATGCTACATAAAACTAGGATGACGGAATATAGCCTATAATGACCACATCATACTTGCGATGGTGAGTGTTCCTAAGCAACCGATGGCCTAACAATAGCTCGGGTTTCAAGTGCGAAAAGAACAAAAAAAAAAAAAAAAAAAAAAAATGGCGAAGAAAGTGTCCAGGTGTTAGTTGGAGATGTAACTACATGTTTGGACAATAATGGGCGCACAATGTTGCCGAGGAATAACCATTTCAAAGAGTAATTTACAAGCTCGCAAAAATGCCAAACGTTTGCTGGAGGTTAAGAGTATACGCACATTATGGCTACTTACAGACAAGTTGGGTGCTACAAACACTACTATAATAATAGTCAGAATACTGGAAAAAGTTTATCCTAAAAAACTGATTTTACAGGGTGTTATCCATCCCTTGGAATTCACCAACAAGGCCGGTCAATGCTGGCTGATATTGCATTAACATTCTACAGTAATTTGGTGCAATAACTTACAGATTTCCCTGATTATCTGGTCGGTGCTTCAGGTGTCCGCTTCTTCGAAGCTAAAATGTATGAATGTACATGTAGTTGGAATGTAGTATCTTCCTTAACTTAGAATTGGAAAAAGTTCAGTTGATTAAAAAAATAATACTATAAATGTGATAATGCTTTGAAATAGTTACATTTTGTATAAATTGCATCAGAATCTAGGAATCGTATGCTCATATTGGATGCAAGTTGTTGGTATTAAATATGTATTAATGAGAAAAAGCAATTCCAGATTCACCCTGTACATTCTAAATTTTCTTTGAAATACATGATACCCTTCAAAGAGTTTCATGGTGGTACTATTTTTATGAATAAAAATCTATTCCTAAAAAATTTGGATTGGTAAACACTAAATTACACAGGACTACCATGGAAGTATAATTTGTTGGTACATAGGGTGACAGGGTGACTGGGAAATATTTCGCCTTGTATTCGAAAGCTTAACTTTAATCTAACGTAGTATTGGCTAATATTTATATATAACATATCTATGGGTTGTTTTTTCTCGGTATTTCGTAATAATGCGGCCTTATTTGTTCCATTGCATAAATCAAAATTAATTGCTCTTGATGCAAAAGTCCACCGGTGTTGTCATTATAAATGAATGTTTGTACATATTTCGTTTCTGCACCCCCCATGGCACGCGTCAAATTTCAGTGGAAAGTTGTGGCTATCAAAGGCACTGTTATTACCCAGGGGCACAAACCATCAATTTTAATGGGGACAACGAAGAACGTGGTTCCTGTCATCACACTGGTGATGAACGTGTTTCTGTCACAGCATTCGATGCTGGACATCCCTAACGAAATGAGGATTTAGTCATAAAATTAAAAAAAGGAAGGCTAGAGTGGGTGAAAATATTGATTTGATTTAATTCATTCGTTGTTAATGATATCGGCTTTTATTGCTCGGACTTTCATTTGGGTAATGCACTATTGCTGATTTATTAAGAGGGATTGCCGACTATGTAAGTTATATGAATACAACTGACAAAAAATGTAAATAGTATGAGCATTCACACTGGACAAGACTGATACTTTTAACTATATATGTACATGATGTAGCTAGATGTAGCCTACTCGTATCTACAAGTTATCCAACACCCTTGAAAATCGGGAAATGTGCTTGAATTTTATCACCTCGAAAATTAAGTCTGGAATTATGCTTGAAATTTGTGTTAAAACACCAGTATATGCTGGAATTCCCGTTCAGGTCGGGACATTTATGGTAATCGGACAAATTCCCTATAAAAACAACAATTTTTGTTAAGACTCAGGAAATTTTGAAAACAACAAAAACAATTGGTCGTGGGAAGGGAGCTTGAAAATGCATGGGATGAGCCATGAAATCCTTGAAATATACATGCATTTTTTTCAAGCAATCTGAACAGTTGAATCTCGTAATCAACTTTATTTGGCCTGATGAATCTTTTTTTTAACGCGTTAATGGAGGTAATTCATAGCAATGCCCCAGACCTGTGGTGTAATGTTCAAAACTTTTTGACCTCTTTCTACATGTTATGTCACGTACGGCGCGTACAGACGATTAGATTGCATTTATGCCTTGACCACTTTTATCAATGCAAGACTTCTTGGAATCATCCATAATATAACAAATGCAGACAATGGATTTCGTTTGTTTTTATTTCTCAAATGCGATTACTCCAGCATCCGAATGAATAATCATGGAGATGGGAAAGTCCCTTACAGTTGCTTTACCGCACCAATTCCAACTTTTTTTTGTGTGTGTGCACTTTTGACCTTTTCCGCACCGTGATTTGTATCTCGCGCATTTCATGAATAGATAACCTTCTCTTAATGTGAAATTAGCAAAACGGTTGCTTTAAATTTGAATTTTATTTACGATTCGTAGAAAGGAAAAGCGATAAGGATGGGCCTTTCTCCCCCTGCCTTTTCGAGCACATGGCGTTTAATTTTTGGGCTCTATTGATTGGATGTAATTGGTCAACAACATCTATATATCTTTTCTAGGGTTCTGAACATAATTCTGGAGGTGATTATGGCCAACCAGGGTCTCCCCTACAGTTGACGCCTGTCCTGGTCGAATGTCAGATCCAAAGGTTAGCCGAAGCTGCGGAACTTCTAGTGAAAGCACTGCCCCCTTTTGAACCAAAACCGCAGAATAGCAAGAAAAAGATCTGTAAAGAGTTAGAGGTAAGCCACACACCTTGATTGCATCCTTCATTTCGTTGCATCATTTTTGTTATCTCTGTCTATACACACATTTCTCTAATAGCAATGATAATGACATTTTTATTTTCCAAAATTGTTACTGTTATACCTTTTTAATGCTAATGCCCTTCTAAGACTTATTGCAGATCGATTTTGTAGCCACAGATCACCTCCAGGTAGAAAATGTCAGTCTACCTTTTCTGTACTCTTTCGGAATAAAAATACATGTTTTGCTTGACAGCATGATACGTGCTGGTCGATAAGGAAAGACTGGCTATATTTGTGAAAGAGCACGGGAAAGAATGGCCAGTTTTGTTGGCTTGTCCGTCAGGTGTTTAATGCTAAAACATGGCCAAAACACTTAAAAAAACAACCCAGAGCAGTCTTTGCAAAAGCCATCAGTTGACGTTAATGGGGATAAAAGGTTGTTTTCCATTTTTCAAAAGTTCAGTACAGATCCTCTTATCCGACTCGATCTCCGGCTTAACCGGCGGTTTCAGAACGATATAAAAACATGAGTCTTAAAATGCAGCATACAACAGAAACATGTTTCTACTTTGAACAATAAGAATCAACGGTGGCATTCCACACAATGTTCAGATTTTTTTTTTTTTTAATAGGGAATATTTTTTGTATATGTATAAACTATGGATTAACCGGCTCGCTCTCTAAAACCAGTCAATAGCCAGTTCCAAGCGGGACGGATAAGAGGGGTTCTTTTGTAATGCTTATATTTTTATAGAAAATGCTAAGATTCCTTTACATTTTAAAGTTTTCATAAATTGTCTAGCTTTGTGGTATTCATTAGCTCTGTTAATGCTAACTATTAACAGTTTCTACTACGTGTATGAACTCTTAATCAGTATAAGTGGTGGAACAAATGTTTCATTCTTTCCCTTTTGATGCTACAACACTGTGACAGTGGGTAACACCTGGGGGTATCTCACAATGTTTGCAGACATGCTATCGATTTAAAAGTACAGTGAATCATAAAGTACATTATGCTTGAGCACAAACTTTAGTTCACCCTTTTAAATACAGGTTTCAAAAGAGGCGAAAGTCACAAACAACATGGACTTCCATTTAAAGCAAATATTTTAATTTTTGGCATCAAATCTGCTTTTAAATATTGACATTTGGAGCATGACTGATTTTGATATAAGTACATTTTTGACGCACTCTGTACACTATATTATCCTTTTTTTAAATTCCTTAAATTGCTCATTTTATAAGATAATGCTTTGCTGACAAAATTTTCTTTAAAATAATAAAATAATTGGCTGGCAAAAATAAGCTTCTAAAAAGCATAAAAATATGGCAAACTCAACGTTTTTTGGTGCTTTATGAAAGTTTATTTCAATGTTCCATAGTAATTTTAAAAGGCTATATAGCGCTTTATTATAATGAAGGTTTAAAAATTGCCAGTAGCTAAAAAGCCAAAAAGCTTTGGATTGTTTTTTTTTTTTTTACTTAGTTTTTCATTTTTGATATTTAATTTGATTGAATATAAATTTGCATTTATTCCCTCACGCGCTTTCCAATCCTGGGATGTGTAATTTAACAGTAATAATTCCTATGGTAGTTGGTCCACCCTTCCCCACCCCTATATATCTCCATAAAAAAAACACGAAACGTCAGAATGATGGATGCATATACATAGCGAGGCTTTTTTTAGCTTCGTAAAAACAGCCAAGTTTGTTTTAGGAAATTATGCGTTTCAATTGCATTTTTCAAAAAGAGAAATCTGACGCGATGCATATTTATACCTTGTGAAATAGTAGGTAGATTGGTTCTGCATGGGGAGCTTTATTAAGATGAATCGTGAGTAATAGTTGCTCGATTTTATATATACTACAAAGAAATAGTGTTTATCTATCCACTAGTAATGTTATACTTCAATGTAACAGTTTTTAGAATGTTGACTGAGATCTAGTAGTAAAGTAATGAAATTTTAGCTGAATGAAATCTAGTTTTGACTAGTTAAGTTTTGAAACGACTCACATTATTTTCTAAATTTCCATATTAAGTTTCACATTTTACAAGATTTCATGCTATGTTTTCAACCACCTGCTAAAGTCCAGAAGCAGCATTCTGAAAGTATTGATAGCTTTGCAACAATGGCAAGATTACAGTAAAATTATTTTGACCACCTGAGAACAACACTATAATAGGCGTTGTTACCTACTGAAAATGGTCTGGAAATCCCTTATATATTGCCGAGGAATTATATTTTGTAAATAACAATTGCTCGTAAATAAGGGATTATGCAACTCGTGAATGTTTAGGGAACTCCTCCTGTTTCACCCAAAAACCCATTTCATCTTTAAAGGATTAAAATAATCTTATCTTATCAGATAATTTTTAAGAAAAAAAGGCGTTTGATTACCATGAGACCCGATAAAAATATTCTTAAAGTTAGATATCAACGTGAAGATACAATAATTATAATTGAAATTACTACTTAAGGAAATTATTTATGTTTCAACTTAGAAAAAGTTTCAGAAAATAATAATACGAATGATGCAAAATTACTTATGATGCAAAACGTATCAATGTTTCATGTTCTCCTTTACACACTTTACAAAATGCTCAAGATTAAAAAAAATATGGAATGTACAGGGTGAAACATAATTCACCCCACCTATTGTTGCTTGTGCAATCATGCTTGACCAGAGATCGCCAAGAAGTCAGAAGTCAAACTTGCCACTGATTGATGTCATTATGATTCTGTATGGACATCTTCACGCTCTTGAGATCGGTGCCGCACTCAAGCTTGTGATTAGTTGAGTGGTCACGCATGAAACACTGCATATTTACCCTAAACATAACCTTAGTTTTCAAACAGACCAGCCATGGACTTGCTATAAGTAGATCATTTACTTTTGAGTAGATTGGGAAGTTTTCCACGAAGCATACGTTGACCAGAGTTTATTTACCCAACTGCCTTTATTGAACCTAAACTGACACTGATGGGCAATGCTCCGTACGCGCTAAATGTCAATATTTGGTGCTTCATATAATTAATTTCAAATATGTGTGGGTCTTTGTATGGTTTGTACAAGGGGCTGAACAAAGTTTCGCTGCGGGGCCACAAATTGACCCGGAGATATACTTTAATAAACTAGCGTCTATATAAAACTGTTTTCGGTATAAGTAGCCCTATTAAATCGTAAACTTTTTTTTTTTATACAGAGCTGATCTGAACATTTGCATTCGTGTGGGGTGCAGGTATGAGTGTCGAAGGCCAGTTTTTGGCCGTGAAAGCGAACCTGGATATCGAGTTATTTTTAACCCTTCAGTTCCTCTGAAATACATGTATCTCGTGAACATTTGCTGATATTCCGGGTGGAAAAAACATTAAAAAAAGCTGGTGGGACAAGTTTTCGGAGTTTCCGTACGCGCAAGTGTGCGTGGGCAGAATTAAGATTTGCTTAATCAGCATATGAACACCGCTTAATTTATAATTTTCCTTGATTGTAAGAAGAGACAAAAAAAAACTTGTTAGCATATGTGCGGAAATAATTTCCAGGAAAATGTTTTAAATGTCCATACTTAAACGTACTCCAACAAACTTTTTTGTGTGCTGAAATACGAAAATATGTACCTGTTTTGAAGTGATCAAAAGCGGTGTGATATAAGTGACAGCGAAAAAAAAGTTGCTTTGGAAGAATTTCAATTTGTAATTCTGGAAATTTCTGGCCAGATCCGCTCCCTAATTGGTTGACAAAAAATTAGTTGACAAAATCAACGAGAAACACGTCAAATTCCATGAATGGAAAATGCTTGTAAAAAATGTTCACAAAAGTACTTTGCCTGGCTATTGTGCAAAATACAACAATTATATAACCTAGTTTGATATGTACTTATGGGCAAATTTTCGATGAAAAATTTGAAAATTTCGTAATCTGATTCCCAGCTGTCTTTCAGTAAGTAGTTTTACAAGTTAGAAGTTCCTTCTGTAAACTTCATGTGACGCCATAACATTGGTACTGTATTTAAAGAGCTTTCCAAATAATGGCAACATGAAATATGGTCCTACTATGGGGCTGATACTATATTAAGGTTGTTATGAATATTAGGTTCTTGCTCATTTGGTCCTAATATCAATTGAACCCGTTATTCGAAAAGCATTTCTAAATTTATATTGAAAATCTGGAATTTCAGTCCCACGTTACCTAATTATCTATAGAATGTTTGCAACAAATCCCCAGTTCCGATGGCACGATAGAGTGTAGGGACTGGCCAGGAAGAAGGGCAAAATTCGGATGGACCTTATTTAGCACGGCGGGCATTTTCGTTGAATATTTATAAGCGATAAAAGTGATGGGAAAGCATTGGCCTGAGTGCTATTTAAACCCCCTAGGATTGGAGTGGTCATCTCCATTGATAGATAAATGGACGTGACTGGCTTCTCTCCTAACTCTGTTGAAATGGCGAGGTGGTTGCATTTTGGCCCACTGTCCCCTCGTTCACAACCCTTTTAATGGAGATTTTCTCTCTGCTTTGGCGCATTAGAGATTAACTGGACAAGGAAACATTTAGATTAGACTCGTATTAGAATGCAGAAAGGAACGAGACGAGCATTAGCTTCAAAGTGGACAGTGGCCAGCAGAGCGTCTTTTTAGTGGATTTCGAACGGGTTTAATTAGATCTAATGCGCTGACAGGAGAAGGGCTTTGATGGACGTATCTTCTCCTATTATAAGATAAAAGTTTTATCCTTTCGAAAACCCAACTTATCTCAGCTATTCCAAGTGCTTTAAACCAGGAAAACTGGCCACCTCCATTCCTCTTTAGCTTGTCAGTAATTTGCTCATTTTGTTTCCAAAATAATCTCACGGATTGGTCAAGTGAAACGTACAATGTTGAAGGTGGGATTCTGAATCCACATTTGTTAGAAATTTGCATTGGGAGTGACGATTTGTTCGCATTACCATTTTGAACGGAGTGAAAACTAGTGTTACAACCTACATGTCAAATTATATCTCTTCTGACTGATAATGTTTTCAATATAATTTCAACGTCACTTGATTTTAGAACAACATGTAAGTTTGTCAAACTCTGATCAACTGTTTTTATCTGATATTCATAGCTTGAATTTTTATTACCTCGTAAAAGTCTGGAATAAGGATTTAAATTTGCCTTAAACACCAGTTTATGTTGAAATTTCTATTTGGGTCGGGAAATATCGGTTATTCTCCAAACTCTTTGGAAAGTTATTTTGGTCGTGGGAGGGGTCCTTGAAAACCCTTGAATTTTTTTTCCCAGAAAATGTATACCGGACACCCTGGCTTATACAATACACTTATTCGTTAAACAAGTGTTTCTTACCAAGTTTTTTCCATTACATGGTCTTTTTTTATTACTATCACATTTCATCCTCGTCTTTTCGCGCCACTAGATGGCGCGGCGCTTTAGCAAGCGGTCTCGGAGCGCTCGCATCGCCCCCACAACGTGACGGACAGCGCCGGCTGTTTGTTTCTGGCGGGAAAAAAGTCCCCGTTTTTCCCGCGCTTTTCATCTTTTTTCCCCTCCCTCCCCCACTCTTATTATCGATTTCCAGTACAAACGAAAGGGTTAAGGTTGCCGTGGTGACCAGTTGCCGTAGCAACTGCAGGGCTTCTCTCCAACGGTGGTCGCTGTTTGCTAATTCGGTTGCATCAACATGCACATTGTAGATATACCTGACTCGCGTAATTAGCGTCGGAGAATAAATGTTTGCCGTGAGTCTGGAGGGGGAATTTCGCTTGAACATGATTTATGAAATATCTTGGGATGGGGCTGGGGAAACAACTGCATTTTCTGACAAGTCCAAGGAGGACCTTCTCGCACAAGTTGTCATATCAAAACATGGCTAAAAATGCTAGGATTCCGAACCTATGCGGGAGGAACGATCCAAATTCAGCCAAATTAGACGGAATGGCATCGCATTGGCATTTATGGCCTTTCTGGGGATTTCCGTGGGCATATGGCAGCGCACTGGAGAGCCCCAGAAGCGCCGTAACTTCACTCGTCTTGAATGGCCCTGATGTCCCCATAGCACGTTAATTGGACTTGAAATTTTTAGATCAATTTCTCTAATCAAAATGCTGCCTTTCAGACTTTGGCAAATGGGCCCATCGAACATCGGTCCATCCTTCTTTGGCAGTTGAGCAGTACTACTCTTGAGGGACTCACGCGCCGCTCCACGTGGCCGGTGACGTCATGGTCGCGAGGGAGGGGCCTCCTTCGGCGGCGTTAATCTTAATTATGCATATGCTAATTAGGTGGCTTCTGGAAATTGATATTTTCCAACGTCACCACTGGCTTCTGCTGGATTTTCTGACTGACTGCCAGCACCGCCATTGGCTCGCAGCTCACGCTGATTATTTGGCTTTCGGGGATTTTTTAATTGGCTTCCCACTGCCAATATTTCGATCATATTGCAGTACGAATAATAAGCGCAATTAATGAATGAGACGACCAGGGATTGACCCGAATGACAATGCTCGCAATACGCCTGGAAGTTATATCTGTTGGGGCAATAAAGTGGAATTTCACTGTTTGTAAGAGTAATATAACGCGAGATGATGATTGTTTTAAGAACAAGAACGATTCACAAACTTTTGAACTGTGGAAATGAACTGTCAAAATGTTAGCCTGATTTAGTTACATGTTGAGTATGAACAGAAGGTACTATATAGAGGGTAGTTAGAGATGGACTGAACTTTCCACTCTCCCTGTACTGTTGTCTTAAGTTAAAACTAGAAATTGTGCAATTGAATTGCTTGTATTATCTCCAAATAAAATGCAATTTTTTCTCTCTATCGCAAACATATTTAGGCAAATATGCACGTTTCCAAAGTGCTTGCAGCTCAAAAAAGAAACTTGGGATTAGACCTGCATTTTTTCGTTCCTCCCTTAATTAATCAGCAGTAATTATAACGTGCCCCAAAGCGCATTATTGTACTCGACTGACTTTTTTTGTGGCTTTAATCACTACATGGCCTATAATTATTTCCATTTTGAATTTTATAACGAAACTTATCAAAAAGCAAGATCTCTGCTGGGATAATGTGGGTTGAATTGTCTAGATGAGTAGGCGTCGGTATAAAACTCATGAGGCTCTGCATGAGATTTAGATGGTAAGCAGCGCCTCATTCAGAAACATTAGGAAATATACTGTACACATAATTCAGCTTTAATAAGTATGACTGTTGATATGTATATTTATTTCATTTTACAAATGACAATCAAACAGAACATTTGGTTGCTGACAATGAATCTTTTCAAAGCAGCCATAAAAAAAATTTGCATAAAGGCAGTCTTTAAAATTTCAGTTTAAAAAAGTTATATATTCTAGTTTGTTAAAAAACACGTCGATTTGGTAATAATGCATTATTGAAGTAAATTTATTATCCTTCTTCGTTTTGGTGTCCTTAGCGGGGAGCGCCATTACTCTTTTCATATATATTCTGATACATATGCCCACAGGTGTCGCTTGTGTTGGATGTTATAAGATTTCAAACCCATTGTGAGAAGTAAAATGTACTTGGAATAGTTCAGAAAGGTTTTGATTTATCGTTAAATGTTGATTTTCAGAATAATATAAATAAAGTGAAAGTGGCTTTTAAGTGGTCAATGATACGAGAATTTTAAGAAGATGAACTTCGTTACATGGAGGACAAAAGACTCTTAAATTACTAGCCTCAGAAATAAAAAAGCTCACGTTGAGATGGCCAGATTTAGGAGGGTGTGCGCAGGGTGAACCCACGAAATAAATTGAGAACAGGGTTGTTATTTTTTATTATATTTTTTTGTGTTTCTCCCTAGCTGTCATTTTTAACCCTATGAAACCATTTCACGTTGTCCAACCCTTTATGGCAGCGAGTCGTTCACCTCTTCACTGGTCACTTCCCTTTTCGCCTGTCTGTTATTTTCTCTTTTGAACCTCACCCTGAAGCTTTTTTTTTTAGCAAAAAGTGGCTACTTTTTATGTTCACTAACCCCCTTTGCGACAGCCATCAAAGTTAATGCTTAAGCTTGGAAAAACTAAGACGACACTTACACAGTGTAAGTTTTCAAGGATAATTAAGAAACGCTAATTAAGGGGTTGATCAGGGAGTTTATTTAATGTATACTTGATGAGAGTTTCGTCAGGTTTTTTGTGTCATTTTTATTTGAGTTATGAAACACCAAAGGAAACTTGACATTGGTTAATAACGTCAGAAAAAAAGGTGGACAAAACCCTCGAATTGTGGACGGGATGCTGTATTATTTTTTTTTTCAAAATTTAAGAAATATTGCCATAACAATTTTTTTCGAGAATCTATTGCCTGAAGCGTCACCGTTCCTTTATCATTGCTTTTAATGTTCTGATGGCCTTATCCATATATGTGGAACTTCACTGAACCTTTGGAGTAAATTTGAGCTAAAAGCTTGTTGTAGCCTCTATATGATGCCAAATGCTTATGACAATAAGCACATGTATTCAAAATTAAACAAATACTCAACATTTCATTTGAAAAGTTTTGTGTACCATTAGACTTGGATGAAAACAGTTGTGGTGTAAAATTTCGTTCATTAGTACAAATTTTACTCAGATTTTTAAACAACTTCTCAAACCTACATAAGGCCCATAAGATTTGAGCAGAATCTTTATTTCTACTATCTGTTGGAGTATTTGCTCTAGATGGAATTCTATCATTCCATGTTAGAGAAAATGTGGACTTAGAATTCAGAGAAAGAGATAAGCAAATTTGACATTAATATTGTTTGTTATTGTTGATAGTGTTAGTTGTTACATGTTCATTCTATGAATTATGTGATATTTAGCCAAAATTCAATTGTTCTATTTCTAGTATGTTATGAGTATGGCAGAGGATGATCCGAGGAGGATGGACGAAATTCGCAAATATGCTGCCATCTATGGACGATTCGATTGCAAGAGGAAGCCAGAAAAGCCTTTGACGCTGCACGAGGTTAGACATTGTTGCTAAACATACAAATTGTTATTCGAATTCGATCATCGAAGGTTTGTGGTAAAAGCCATTGGTATTTTGGCCCTTAGGTGTCAGTGAACGAGGCAGCCGCTCAGATTTGCAAACACATTCCAGCTCTGCTGACCAGAAGGGACGAATTGTTCCCTTTGGCCAGACAAGTGGTCCGGGATAGTGGCTACCAGTACTCCAAAGGACATTCAACGTAAGTTATCAACCTATGTTATTTTTTTTTTACAAAAAAAAAGAGAAAAAGCTGGTATTTAATAGTATTTGGCGAGACTGATGGGCCGATGTTAAGTTACTTTTTTTATATAATCGAGCTTTCAGATTGATATGTTGTTTATAAAGTTTAGAAAGTTTTGATCCAAAAAAAAAGTGAAATTTAAAAAAAAATCTTAAATATTACGGGTAGTCTACGCTAGGATACCCTGTTTCCATTACGAATGGCCATAGCCATTCATAGGAAGAAAAACACATTCCTACTCGTGTGAAATTTAGCAAATGTTTTTCATTCTGTATGTTGCTTTTTAAGGTACGGTATCAAATACCATGTGGAACTTGGATGTTTATTTTTTTTTTGTTTCTTAACGAGGCAAATGAACTTGAATTGCAGTCAACCTCCATTACTGCTTGGGACTTTTTTTTTCTTCATTAAATTCATGGCCATATGACAAAGCAGTAAAGATTTTCTCTGAAAACCATTTTGAATCAATTTTTATCGATTGCCACAATCTCCATTATTTAACTTTTACACATTTAAGAATCCACCTGGAACGCTAATAAATTGTCTACCTTTGTTTAATGCTATTAAAATTTTCGTTTGGCTTGTAATTTACTTCTAAAATGCATAGGCAAAAACTACCAGAGTTCGCTAAATCAACTGTGATATAAACGTTTTTAAATGCATAAAAGCATTTATAGTCAAATAAAATGTATTGACATGGCCATCCGAACGTCAAAATCTGTCTTAAGAGTAGAAAAAATCTTTAATCACGATGCGTTTTTTGCTTCATAAATTTATTTTCCATTTAGTTATTTTTTATTTTTTTGGGTTTTTTGATGAAAACTACTATTAAGAAGCGGGTATGTCTCTTATTTATCCTTCAGACATATGAAAAAAAAAAAAAAAAAATCAACAGCACAAAAAGTTTAAAAAAGTGGCAGGTATAGCAAATGAAAATGTTGCATTCACGATTTCGAGCAAATATTTGGCTAATCTTGGCTTTAATATTTCGTTTTTCCCCCTCAATATATTCGTGGTTTGATCAGAAGATAAAATGCTTTTTTTTCCAATTTGTGTTACTGGAAATTCTCTGAAAAGTTTAGGGTTGTACTGACACGTATCTCCAGTCTACTACATAAACTTAATGGAATCTTCATAATAAATCTATGAAATATAAACTTTGAGTCAATAATTGGAATGTCTTTGTCCACATTGTTTTGGAAAAGAAATCGCTATGTGTAGTTGGCAAGTGATCACAGGGCTTTTGCTTCATTAACTGAGTTGAATCCTATGTCCGAGTTTACTGACGTAGCCTATTATTGACTAGTAGAAAACTTAAAATGGCCGACTGCAGGCCCCATGTCAAGAGGCTAATTTGTGAGAGGGTGGTCATTGGCAGATGCTGGAATTGAATTTGAACAATAATTCCCAGAAGCTAAAATGCATGATGATGGTGTTGTTGCCTCTGGAAAGACGGTCAGCTCGACGGTGACATTTAATAAGCGGTGAAGAAGCTTCGTCCTTAGTGATTATGCAGGGCCGGTAGATGTGCCTAATGTGTGGGTGGGTTAAATTGCACGACGGCGCTCCTACTTGTTTCTTTCCGTCTTGACTGGCTACTCGCTCGGCTATATTGATCGGACTTTCCATGAAAGGTTTTAATTTTCTCTCCCCCTCATCTGTGTATGTATGAGCGCAATTAGGACAACAACGGACATCTTCTTGCGTACTTGTCTGAGATGTCAGAGGTTGCCATGGCAACTGCCTCAGTCGCGCTCTCACTCTCCCTAGGGCAGTTTTTGCCCCTGCCAACAACATATGGCCATCCGCTCTCCGCATACGTAATTACGAATTTTAATAGCGAAATTTATTTATCTCGATGCAAAGCTGAAGATCCAACGTTGGGCTTCTGCGTACCCAAAAAAAATAATGGATTAAACAACATTATAAATTTGACCTCGTTCTGTTTTAGGCCATTTTAGGTTTCATTTTTTTTGTTCTTCTGGAAGTTAATATTGCACAAAGTTTTCTTTAGTCTGGTCTTAGCGTGATTTGAAAGTTTGATTTAAGTCTCTGATAGAAAAGTATGATGTTAGTCTGATAGATCGATGATAGAGCTTGCTAGTCTTATTTTAACCTGGTGTTAGTCTAATTGCAGTTTTGATGTGAAAGTCTGATATTAGTCTGAAGTAAAAGTTCTGATGTTAGTCTGAAGTGAAAGCTTGATGTTAGTCTGATGTGAAAGTCTGATGTTTGCACCAACGGAAAACTTTTCATGAGTTTTAAATAATTTAGCTCACATACATTTGAAATAAATTTGCGTTAACTAAAAACGGTGAGGAAACTTGTTTAGATAGAATAGATTAATATTAATTACTTTAGCTTGAAAATTATCACGTTTTTATATATTATTTACGTGCACAAAAAATCTGCCTTACAGTAGACGATATATTTCACCTCTAACAACTTGTAGTATGTGCTTTTTTCGTACTTTTTTATAAATTTAAAATATGGCATTGCATTATTTGTCATATTTTTTTTTTTTCTCTGAATTTTAATTAGGCATTTTCCACGTCTTTTGTTTCTCAATAAATAAAAAAAAATTCAAAATGAACCTTTTAAAGTTATTTATGGTCTCCTCATTCCTTAATGCCATGCCACATCAAAATTCCACCTCCAAAACATTTTGCTATCCAAACACGTTCAGAATAAACCCTTTCGGCCTTGTATGTGATGAGATTCAGTTTTTTATACCTATTCCCTTCGGGTACATCGGCCAGAGAGTAGCAAAAAACGCTTTTTTTTCTCTCCTAACCAATGTTTTTTTGGGGTGAGAGCGCTTCTATCTGATGAAATTACAAAAATTCGTGACTTGGCAATGTCAGGAGAGGGTTACCCTCAACATTGTGACATGGATTTCAAACACGTGATATAAACCGTGGCGGTTTTTTTTTCTGTGCGTGCTAAGATTTTAAACTGGTTGATGTGAAGTTTTTTTTTATATTTTTTTTTTATATAAAATCTCTCGGTATGGCAGAGAAGGGTTAATGTATGTCAGGTAGAAGTCGTTAACTTCTTATAAAAAATAGGAATACTTTTTTTACGCGTGGTTGGAGGGGTTGTGAGGGCCAAGTTATGGATAATGTAGGACACCCTGTATTTTTTTTTAAAATATTTTTTTTAGTATTATTAACATTAATATTTTAGGACAATAATCGGTTTAGTGCGTATAAAAGATCTAAAAAACTATCTAAATTCTATAATCTAGATATTTAGAATGAACATGCTTTGAACATGTGTTGACATTAGATTCACTGCACATTGTAGAATCACAACCTACTTGGCATGCTAAATCTGGTTACTATAGGAAACAAGCATAACATATGCAGCAAGTTGTTCATAAACATGTTATATAAACGCTTCCAACACTAATTAGTGTCATTTTCAGTTACAGACAGAGTCAATAATTTTTTACCTGATCTATTTTCTGGATATGGCTCAAATCTTTCTGCCCTCTATAATTAGTAACAACAATGTTAACAACATAATGCTAGTTATTATCGCTGCATGTGTGGAAAAAAATTGTTCTGGACAAATCTGAAAACATTCCAAAATTGCTTTTCATTATTCTTTGCAACTGCTGTAGACATTTACACTCCCTTTTGACCACCCCGAGCATTCGTCATGTATTAATGAATTTATTGTTTTTGACCATGATGTGATATCCTATTTTTTGTGTGCTTTTGTCGATTTTTTAATTCCCAGTTCAAATTTGTTTCCAAGTGTTGTTTAAGATGCACATCACCTCCCTTAGCCTCCCCCAATTTCGTGATAAATGGGGTCTTTTGCCCTACCTTTTTAAATTGGCATTACGATGCGAATCTTATACGCATGCGGATTTATAATTAATAACCTTATCGAATTGAAAATATTGTCCTTAATTCAAATTCCCATCAGATAGTCTGTTAGAAAATTGTTCTGCTTCGCTCTATAATGACCACTGCATAGCATTGGTTTTTTTTTGGTTTTTTTAAAGTATGAGGTCCATCAACCCTTTGAGTTGAAAAACCACCGAGAGAACCAGACGATTTTTTTCTTAATGGACACAAATTATCTTTTTTTTTCTCAATTTTTATTTTTTTGTACCCGCTAGCAATATATACTCCTTGTAAGTTTTACCCAATTACAGGTCTAGCTACGAGTTACGATACAGGTTACCAATGACAAGTTGATTATTTCATACGGATTTAATCCCTAACTAGCAATTTAAAAAATTAATTTCTTTCGTGTATGTTTCGAGGGATATTTCTTTAAAAAAACAACTTTTGAAGTTGTTTTCATACAACTCTTTGGGTACTGGGAATAAATTGAAATTCAATTACACGTAAAATAACTGTTTTGTATATTTAAAAAAATCAGATTGATTTAATTATCTGTTTCATTTACCTACATGCCTTTCGGAAATAGGACATTGCAAAAAAATATATATGCATTTTATAAAAAAATTACATGATATCATGCAAATGTATACATGTGCGTGTTTTGAAAGTTTTACATGCAGACATAATCAATATGTTATATTAACATTACACATTTTGAGTATATTTAAAGTGGTTTTCTCCGGAACATATGCACTTATAAAATAAGAGGGCGCTTTTACCTTAAAGGATATCTTTGTTTCAGAACCTTCAAAGTATCATTTGTAGTTTTTACACGCGTAAAAAACGAACTAAATTCTGCAAGTGTTTTTTCCAAAACTTATACGGTATAACAACTCATTATTTTCCTTTGAAGAAGTTGGATATACTCAAAGAAGTTAAAATGCGATATAAATGATATGTTGGAAATGTTTTATGTTTTTATTCCAAATATGAGATAAGAAACATTTCTGATGTCCCAGTTGTAAGGTTGCTATGACAAGCTCAAAACAAACTGGTAATGTTTCTTTTAAAGAAAATGTCTTCAGAATAGGTATTATACATTTTGTTAACACGAATATGTGAATTTGTTTGTTATGAACATGTCATGATCGTATTGACATACTTGTACAGGTTTGTTTATTGTAATTTATAAGTTGCACTGTTTCGGTAACTGAATTTTAGTACAACTTTAGGACTAAAAACCGATTGCAGCAATTGTGCATAATAGTTATTATCAATCTCAATTAACGAGATCAAATAGCTTTGTTTGGATGCAAGTTAGTTGTCGTTTTGTAAATTATATCTAAATGGTACAATTTATAGGGTTGTGAATTGATTTATTAATATTATAACAGCTAAACTGCACATTTTTAACGTTTGAAGCGATTAAACTGACAATAATTGTCGTGTAATGCTCATATGGCAACTAACAAAAGTGTAGTCTACTTTTGTTATTAACTATTATTATTTTTGTTTTGCAGATGGGGCGACAATTCCAGGCCACAGGGCTACAACCCACGCAACTATAACAACTGTGATGACCCTAGTGGCAAAAGGCAGCGACTTGATGGCAGTCCTGATGGAAGTAGCAAACATGGCGGCGAGATGGGTAGACTGAAACGCCAAGTGAGTACTTTTTTATGATTTTGCTTATTGCTAAAAGTATCAGCTTAGCTTATTTTTGTTTTGTAGATTTGACACAATCAAAACTTTTATTCAGTGGAGTTAAGCATTAAGACCTACGTTAATGACCGTTTAGTAGCTTAATAATAGCTTTTATTATATTCAAAAAAATTAATTGTACAGTTTTTCCAATTATGTATTTTTTAAAAAATTGTATTTACTTATACAAATTAAAATAGTCTTTTATAGTATTTGGGAGTGCGCCCCTTTGTATCATGACATACAATATGTTTTAACCCAGTCCACTACTGCTTCTAGTAGAGTACTAAATCTATTAACAACTCATCAAGTATTCTGATTTTGAAGGTATCAAAAGCTTTGATAGTTTATACCAGATTCAGCATAAAGTTATAATTTGTTCATTATGGCATATCACAAAAGTAGCCTATATATTTATCAAAAGCAAATACGTTTGTATGTCAATGATGATAGTCATAATTAAATAAAATTCAGTTGCTTTTCATCGTGAGGTAATGCAGCACAAAATTGTGTGCATCCATTGTGCAGTTTTCATGAATTGGGATCTGTTGAAATGACATTTTTAAGAAAAAATAAAAAAAATGCTATGTGCAGACATCATAACATCTCCCTAATCTACTACTCTTGACAACCCACAACCATCCTCAGAACTGGAGAGTTCTCCTCTCCCCCACAAAAAAATAAAAAATGATAATAATAATGCAAAAAGTAATATGCAGATAAGCTGAACTTCAGAGGACGTGGGGGTAGTTGCGTGTGGGGTGAAATTCCGTAGGATATGACGACAGCTTGCACGTACAACCTCCGTACAGAGGTCAGGACGTAATTTCTTTGTCTTTTTTTATCTTTTTTTTTTTTTGCAAAGGCTGTTGTTATTGATTGTCACTAGCCCCGAGATAAAGGGATAGACTAGTTTAATGCGACTTATAAAATAATAATAAAGAGTTGTGGGAGAAAAAAAATAATACTGATGTTGTAAGTGGTGTGGTGTGGCCGTTGTTAGGCAGGTGTCGTTCGAGTTAATTTTTTTTCCATCTAGGGATAACAATTGCACCTTTTCTGATCCGCACGCAAACTCCTTTCTCATTATTTCGCAATGGCTGAGGCACGATGAAAGATGAACGGTTTTCAGGTCCACCGACAATGGCAAGAAGCAGTCATCGCTTTAAAAAAAGAAATGTCAAAAGGCGTTCGTCAAGCTTAAGTATCTTGGTCAATGTCTCATTATTAGAATACGATAATTATTTTATTAATGGAGCCTGGGCTACGTGAATGCATCGGGTCTAAGCCAAAAAGGCGGAGAAAAATTGATAGGGAAAAAAAGAAAAAAAAATGGCGCGGGACACATCCACCTTTTACCCAAACGTATCAATAATTCAAAAGTCTATTAATTTCTAATGCGGCTAAATGGATGTTGGCCCGCGGAGTTATTAATTTAATTGGCAAATTAGAGGACTAGCATCGATTTCTTAGTATGGCGGAAAAGGAAAAAATGGACGAGTTGGGGGGGCGCTGGATGGCACTTAACCTTAATGGGCATTAAATATCATGACTGATTAAGGGAATTTGTTCTGGCCGAATTTTAATAATAATCCCCCCTCACACCCACCTTCCACCCTCGTATCGTTTTTTTCTTCTTTATTCGATAAAATATGTATTTCATATACGCGCGGCTTTTATGAAATATCAGCCGGGTTGAGTGCTTCCATCATTTTTGCACAAATTGGGTTAAGGGGTTGATGCATAGGGACCTACACGAGGTGCATCATTTTAGGGAAACTTTGTGAATTTTTTAAACGGTAAGAACGACTTGTAATCAAGGTTTGTATGTACCAATTGTATGTACCATAGAAACTATCTTATTGTTACACTTCTGCAGTATGTTCGACACTTTTTTTCATAAATAATTTTAAAAAAAACAACGATTAATTTTTTAAATATGTTACTAAATGAATTTTATTAATATTATTATTTGGTATACATAAACTCCGGTTAAACTGACCCTCTCCCTTAACCGACCAACCTCCAGTGCCACATACTAGTGATACACATTTAAGAATATGCATTGAAGCTTGAACGATATGTATCTACATGTACTGTATATTGCAATAATAGAAGTGTATATGATATTGGTATTTGGAATAGTAGTATATGCTATATGGATGAGCTTACAATATACGTTATGAGTTCTGAACATTGCCTTCAGAATACATATGAGCAAATGCTTCATTTGCATTATAAACCTAAGCATTACCATTATAAATGAGAAATTTTCGCTGATCCTTTTTGAAAATATATGCTAACTTTTGCTATTTTTTCAGGAGCGATTAGAAAATATCGCCGAGGAACTGAAACAGTTGGGGATGCAACAGGAGGAACTTCGTGCCAGGTTGACCCAGGCGAGGGACGCTCAGGATTTCCCCATGGCTCAGCAACTTCAGCAGCAACTGGAGCAGCTCAATGCGCAACAAGTTCAGCTGATAGCCGAACAAAGTGATCTGATCAAAAGGCAAAGACATCAGCAAAGGTAAAACAAACATCATCCATTACTTATTTATTGCATTTTTCAAATTCTTACTGTTTTATGGAGGAACATGAAGGTATCCTCCATTTTATAACTTAATGTTCCTCCATATTACTTGATATTATTCAAAAAGTATTGCAATACTTGGAAAGAATACGCCATTTCAATATTACTTTTTAAGTTTTTCAGTATTGACGTATTGAGGCAAAAAGTAAAACAGTAAATAATTTTTTTCTACATTAAAAAATCAGGAAGCTACACAGATTTTTTTTTTACACAATTTTAAAATCTCAAGTATAGTACAGTGTACAATATGTATTATTTTCTTAAGGCTGCATCATTTTGTGTAAGACGTTGTAATTTAAAGATATGGCTATTGAAGCGAAATTTGCTTGTAAACATATCCGGTTCAATGTGCAGCCTTTCAGTTTTGAGCATTAACCCAGCATTTGTTTTATTATTTTGTATAAAAAATACATTTTTAGCTTAATTTAAAAGCGCCATGTCTGCTGTAGCTACATTGCTTAATTATACGACATGTGGGTATTTTTTTGCTTCAGATCAGGCCCGGAGATGAAGCGAAACTTGAGGTTTTTTCATCTATTTATGCAAATTTGTGTGTGTGGGGGGAGACAGTAATTCCTACGTGATTTATGAGAGGGGAATGATGCAAAATTAAGTTTTTTTTTAGACCATCATTTTTTTCTTTCTGAAAGATCATGGGGAGGGAGCCTTTTCTATCTGCCCGTTTCATTAATTAAAATGGCTTGGCAGCGTATTGTTTGATGAGAAATCCAATAGAGTTGATTGAGGGGGGTAATTAATCTGTTTCTGATGAGGGTATTATGTCAACAAAGTTGATGAGGGTACCCATGTAGTGGTCATCTGGATTGGAAAATCCACTAGCCCCCCATGCTTGTCCAATTTCCATCTGCCCCGATTGACATGTTGGAAACATTGCAAAAATCCTTTCAGAACGTTTAGATGCTAGTTCTAAAATTAATACAGTATGGATTAACATAAACCATCATACGTCTTTATAAGAAGTTTATCTTAGTAATATATGATCTTGGGAAGAAAACTTTGATATTGCAATTGGATCTCAAACATAATAACCTCGTACAGGGTAAGTCAAAAAGTTGAAATATTTTCAATTGTTCATTATAATTAATGATCCAGGGAGCCTATGTGCTAAATCAACATTTAAACACCTTAAGTTAACGTAAAATGGTGCAACTTCAACTTATTGAGGCACATGTATAAAGTTTCTACAATAATGAACAATTTTATTGATTAAAGCTCGGACAGAGTTGAATTGTTTGATTCGAACAATAAAGGATTATTAAGAACAGTTCACTTTTCAAGAAAAAGGGGGGAAACGCGTGTAATTTGGAGGTGGGGGACGAGGGAGTGGGGTTAGGGGCATGAAGGGGTATCCTAGCTTGACCGGCCAGTCTGAACAGGGTGAGATATGGTAATTAATGAGTGGCTGGAAATGCAGATGGCCATAGCGCTAATATGAATGGGGTCGTTGGGCTCGCAGTGAGAGAACCCTAATGGTTTTGAAAATGACCATTGCAGCCACTGGTCCCTAGGCCGGAACCCCCTTGACCCCACTCGTATATCTCCTCGCACATGGTCATTTGTTAGGAAGGATTACAATGCGATTTAACCTGAAATATTTTTCATTTAGCCGCCTAGAAAACTGGAAATATGCGTAGTATCTGCTATTTATTACATTCTGCTATATTGGATGGTTGGGGTGGGGGTGGGGGTGACGGGGGGAATATCTGTTAAATTTTGTGGGTGATAGGGTTGCAGAATGCATAATAGATTGAGCATGGACGCTTTTACATATAGCAGCGGTCTGCTTCAACTCTGTTCTCGGTGAAATAGCCACTACACGCGAATTTATTACTTTCGTTTAAATGCACTCGCCCTGATACATGTAGTATATGCTGAGCTCTTTATAATGATGAAATTTGAAATTATTGTTTCGAGGTACGGTTAAATCTGTAAACTTGGGCGCAATTATATAACCGGTCTATATATTTCCGCCTACAATGAGAAATAAGGAAATTTTAAAATGAGAATTATAGGCTGGTCTTTATAATGGGGGGAACAACAATAGCTTTATTTGAAATAGAAGCATCAGCTTATCTTGTTCCAATATTTTAAAAAATATCATTCGCAAGATATTTTATATGAAATTAGAGATTTTTATACCGAAGTTTGAAACCCATTAGTATTAGCCTTGCATACAAATTTATTACAAAAATATTGCAATTTCCAGATCTTGGTAGTGACCCTTAAATATTATTCAAAACTAGCCTAATTTAATTTACCAAAATTGTTATTTTATTCATAACGTGTCCCCTCCAGTTTTTTAAAACCTAAAAAAGGACTAATATGTGTACAGCAAACAAATTCTTAGTTTGGTTTTAGTTTGTTAAGCAAATCAAATAGTTGAAAACTGGAGTTCACAGTATATTGAATGCACTTCTTCATAATTTCGCTTTTAATCTTCATGATTATGACATTTTATGGTCGAATTTGCAACTGTCTCGCAAGACAGTATTTGGTAAATTTCAATGAAACAATGCGCAGAACGGCAGTGACCATTATGGCTGTATAATACTGTGTTAAATGGCTAATCATTGACCGTTATACTAGGTGCTATGAGGATACAGCGCAATAGCTGAATCAGATTTACCGAAGCGTATACTGCTAGTGCAAAACTTTTGCAGTTAACAGCCCAACTTTAGGCGGCTCGACCATTGAATGCATTTTCGTTTTTTTCTCCCTTTTCTACTTTCAATTTTGGCGCATGAATTGAAGATGCATAGCGTGAATTCATTAGCATTAAATAAGCAATAGTCGGGTGGCGGAATATAATAATAAATATCCACTTCATCATGAATGTAACATTTGGGAAAATTGAACAACTCCTATTGTTTTCGGCAAATCAGGAGAGGAGGAATCCGAGTGTTATTAAGAATGGGAGCCGCAAGGGGGGTGAGGGGAAGAAATAAGGGGGTGGGATATATGTTAAGAAACGAGCAAAACATTGTACATATTACTTCGGTAATCCCTTTTGGCCATCTTAATTCGCGTAATGGAGGCGAATATTTCATTTCATTGTATAGCCGCTTTTTCCACGCTCTGGTCATCATTATCAATTTTCATCCGAAATTACTTCACTTCAGACGGTTGACCATAGGCGTGCGCCAACTGTGAATTGCGCAGGCCTTGAAGGTTTTGAAAATAAGATTTAGAGCTCACGCTCGGTTAAGCCTTTACGCGCATTAAAATGCCCTTCGGCATATTCCGCGCCTCCCAAAGGGCCCAGCTGACCCCCGCTGACCCCTTGCTCGGACGGATCGAACAACGGTTGCTGACCCCCACGCAGTGCGAATGTGCTGCCATGCAGGGGAGCAAGGCCAATGGGGTTGTTGCTTCCAGGTTGCCGCTTTGAACAACCATGCCTTAGTGGTAACACAATGACGAAGGTGTAGAAAGAACGGTAACTTCCATCACGTGTCTTGAGTTATGGACATTGCAGTTGATGTAATTGTCGATTACCGTTATGCTAATCGGAGTTCGGTACACCAGAAGAAATTTTCATCTGATCTTTGTGGTTTTCCTTATGGAGAGCATTTTTAGAACGTTCTGCGATGGAAGCAGATAATGTCATCTACAGTAACATCTAAAGATTGACACTGTATCTGAGCACTAAAATGAATTTGTCGTAATATACAATCCAGATGATGTTATATACAGTGTATGTTGAGCATTTGTGTATTGACTTAAAATGGACATTCACTAGCTTTTTCTGGAATCATCATCATCTATTTATAAATGAATATAATGCCTGATGTATAGTAAAGTGTATAATTCTTCATTTGTGAGACACTAATGAATTCTAAGGTGGCACATGCCATCGTTAACATTTTCAACTTCTTATTCAATGTTCAGAAGTTGGTGTACATGTATATGACCGCCATCTTTGCCTCAGTGTAGATATGCAACCCAAGTTTTCGTGAAACACGTAAACCATTAGGCCTCCTCTTTATTTACACGCATCTTTTCCTCGTGATTGTTTATCAAAGCACATAGAAACACACACACGTGTATTTAATTGCCGCATCTACTTTATACATTTTGTTCTAATTTGCATAATGTGCTATTATCAGTTTCCTAACGTAATGTTGTCAATCATTTCCCCAAACATCCCCATGTATGGAAGGAAAATGTCTTTTCCCGCCTTGTGTAGATCACGCATTAACCCATTTGCAAAAATTACTCTCGCAGCTCGTTGAAACTTTAATGATACAAATGGATCGCTGCCATTTGAAATTGAAGACGTAAACCACCATTATATGAATTATGGGGAATAATCGCCAAATGTTGTTTCTAACGAAGGCACTTCACTCATTGCTCCAGTTACAATTTCCAACCGTTGGCCAAACTTTTAAAAAAGTATTTCCATGAAATCTTTTGAAAGAATGACTGGGATTGTCTGGTTACTTGTAGCAGAGGTCGTACAATACTTACGGTTCAAGTTATATAACACGTTTAAGTAATCATAGATCGTGGGAGCCATCAGCGCCATCTGTGAGTGTGTGAGGCGAATGGAATAAACAAAGGCGCTCCTTATGAGATGGCGCCACGTGAACTCTATAACCAGCATATAAACGTTGTTTCGTTTTTTTAAATTTTTTTTTCTCCAAAAGTTGAGCATTGTTTGTCCAATTGTTTTTTTCTGGTAATAGACCGTTTTTTTCCTCGCTCAGTGGTGGTTGCGTGTTTTTTATTTTTTGTTTTCCTATTCACAAAAAGGGTGCTCCTGGTGTCCTGTAGGAAAATCGTGGCTGTGTGCAGCTGTTGGCTGGGTCGTACTATTTAACCAAAGTCTTTAATTAACGAATTGTGCTTATATGCGGTCATGTGATTAAACATAGAGAGCGCCATTTTTTTATAGTGACTTCGTGTATTGTAACTTTTAACTGTTGTATGTTATTTTTAGATACCACATATACAGTATTGTTACAGATGCTCTCCATTCGCATTGCCTATACTTAATTATGTACATGTCTGAAAATTGACATATTGTACATTAGATAGCTCCACCTAGGGGCATTAATGCCACCTTAGTAACTTAGTTAGCCATATGCGAAATTCGTATAAGAGTCACATAAAATTGCAATGGTTTACTTAATAAGTACATATAGTCAAGTTGTCAACATATATGACATCTATCATCCATCAATTATGGTATGATGTCGTATACGTATATGCATGAACAAATATATTATGTTATATACGTGTAAATGACTGTACATGGCAATGCATTGATATATGCAAACTTTGGTTAGGTTAGGGCAGGTTAGACAAAAATGATTTCTCCACCAGGGACAGCAATTCACTATACGTTGTCAGACTGCTTCTGTTTTTCGAGACTGGCTACAATGCATGGGAAGAGGGGGGTGTCTTCCCCCTCTTTTCTACCCTGAATACGGTTATTCCTGTTTACTTACAATGCAACCTCTTTTTGCCCTCTTTTATTTTCCAACTTGTTTGTCGTCTTGGCAAAGTTTTCTTCCGATCTTGTTTTTTTTCCGCCAACGAGATGCCCCATTAGATTACACGGAGTCTCACTGAAAAGGGGCAACAACGTAGACTGAAAAGCTAGCTAGACGGGCTTGTTTTTTTGTGTGTGTGTGTTTGTTTGTTGGCTGCTCATCCAGACCGGTGTGGGCAATGCAGGTGAGGTCAGGTGCACGAAATTCATCAAGACGGCATCTCGTAACCCTTTGCTTCCGCCATCGGGAATACCGTTGTGTCACCCCTTTGGTTCCACCGGCAGAGGGCGGGGTCGGTGTGGGAACCCCCCGCCGAAAAAGGGGGTTGGGGGACCTCTGCGGGGCTACTTTGCATCCCAATGAATGAATACCTACCTGAACCTTTAAAAAAAATAACAACAGACGCATGCATAAGTAATGAGTCGAAGCGGGGCTGCACTTGTGTACCTGCACCGTTTGGCCCACATTCGCAACTTGCTTACGCGTTGTTGTTTTTTTTAAGCACCTAACCCATGCGTTAACCTTTTCTCTCCCCTCTTTCTGTTGCTACTTTTTTATTATTTCAGGACTGGAAATTTGAAGTGAAATTTCTTATCGTGAGACTAGACTCTTGTAGCAAAAGGCTTTATGAATTATGGGATTACTCTTACCTTGGGTGGCGGCCATATTGGAGCTGTCTGGTTACTACCCTTACTGTGAATTTCACTAAGTATTGTTCTTGGATAATAGTCTCGGTGCATGCGCGGAAAAATTGATCCAATTACTAGATTTTTTGGTAAAGATTTCTGAGATTACTTATTATCGTTACTTGGTTAGCCAAACAAATGAGTCTTATCTCGGAATTCAAGTATTGAACACTATAATGCTACTTGGTGCTTATAGTGAACACTATACTAAGTTTTAAGAATATACGTAAAATTGAAATTGCATAGTATTTCAACCGAATGATTGAAAGCCAGTATGATATACTACTTCAGTGACGTTTCCTTTTTAACTTCTGCAGATTTCTTAATAGTTATGCACTGATTTCTACTGTTTTTTGGAAAATGGCATACTCAGTTGCATCTTTCTAAATTCGTTTTCTATTTCAATATATTCGGACATGACTATGGCAGTCATGCCCAATGTTACAGTATGTCTACATAAATATCAAACCATTCAGCTTGAATAATCGTTATTGTTGTTGTTAAAGGTGTCCCACAGGAGTGGTCAAATTAAGAATTTGGTGAGGAGGGGTAAGAATGCTGGCATTTAATTTTTTTATTATTATTATTATTATTTCTTGAGATGTCTGGACATGAGCTCTTTTTTGTCCCAAGCTTCGCGACTTGCCCCTCAAGAATGTGGTTGTTTCTTTTCAGGGACGTCCCTTAAAGCTGTTTAGGGTAGAAAGGGTTAGAGCGCTTTTCAGCGTGGAAGGTGTTTTTTTTTTTATCCAAGGTGATTTGGCAACCCTTTGAACTCCGTTTTTCAATAATTTTCAACGAGATTCAGTCTGCCTGGTCTGTTCGCTGACTAAATCTGGGGTGTACAAGTAAAAGATTCAGGCTTTCTTTAAAAAAAATACTGTGTACAGGGTATACGAGACTTGGTCTTTGACCTCCCCAATTTCTTACCCTACTTTTTTGTCTACGAAATGCAGCTTGTCAGTTTTGGTTTTCGAAAACGATATAAAATTAGTTGGAACATTTCTAGGCCAATGCAAATTATGCTCATTTGCAACTGGATTAGGAACAGGTAGATTTTAATTTTTGTGCTCCGAATTGCAAGAAAAGTTAATTGGATTATAATAGTGGTATTTATGATAGGATACAATCTTTAAATTTGCAATCTGTGATTAAAATTGTTTTTTTAAACTGCTAGAACAATAGAATTAGCTCATAACAACTTGTCAGTCACTGAAAAAGATGAGTTTGGTGCAACCTGTATCTTGAATACAAATTAAACAAAATCTACCGATGCAATGCATTAAAAGCTACGTGATGCCTACCGTCATGTAGTTTTTTATGAAAAATGTGGTCATCTCTATTTGTTAATTATATAAAGTTTAATGAAACTGCTATTATATAATATATATACACCAATACATACTTAAATTGAAATCAGTTTATCTAAATGTACTAATCTGATTACATGTTGTGCTCTTAATTGGTTCAGTACAAGTCCAGCTGCGTTGTGTGAATCAGTTATTTTTAACATATGTGAATCCGAACAAAAAATAATTAATTTATCTATTTTTTATTTAAATATTAAGAGTAATTTTATGTAATTATCCTGAAGACATTTTTCGGATTATCATAAGACCTCAAATCTAAGGTCTGGAAATGCATATCCTTGACGAATTCATGATGCATTGACCAATGGAGATTAGGTACTGATAATCATAAAATATATTACGTTTGAAAGTAAAAATGCAATAATTCAGACCATTTTAAAACCATTAATTATTATTATTTTTTATTTCACTCAGAACATATCTGGGTCGCTGCATCTTGCATGCAAATGAAAAATGGCGTCACTCTCAGTGATTATTTGGTATGGAGATAGTATGTATTTTAATGTTTATCTATTAAATACCATTGAGGAAATTTTAATAACCATAATTATAGCCACATTTCTACCCTATACCAAATATTCATCAGTGGATTTTAACATTTATCAACAGTATACTTTTGTTTTACAAATTATATTTTTTTGAGCCGCCATTTTGAATCAACGCCAGTGGCGTGCCATCCATTAACTCGCATATTTGCAAGCTTGTTGATTGTTGGTAAACTATAACAAATGCAAACTTATATATATAAAATAGATCAAATTCAGAGAATGCATACAGATCAGTCATTACCAGCGAATGATATTTCGTTAAAAATTGATAGTTTTCAGTTTACAAAAACAACTCCATTTCTAACTATCAAATATTGGAGAGTCAATGTGGTGATTTTAAGATGTATTCAGGTCACATAGTTGATTTACGTAACAATTGAGACTAAATTTTACGCTTTGGCGCCACGTTATATTAGCAGTAATCTTATATTCTCAGTATATATGGCGACAATAATTTATTGCTCAAACTTTTTCAAAAGTTTTTGAGTAAAAAATAAATAATAATAAGCGTACCAAAACTCTAGAAAGTTTGTATCTTTTTACAGTGATTGTTCTTAATGAATTTGCATGATATTTAATTGCCAGGAATTTCTTAAAAGCTAATGCATAGTCGTCATCATTCCATTTTTTATTTCCCTGAAGTACTTATTATGTATGCGTAAGCAGTCGAAGCATAAACGCAAATCTTGTATATATTTTAATTCAAGGTGGATTTTCAGGACGTTGAAGGTGTGAAGCAGGGAGCTCACCCCCCACGTAGGTGCCCCGCTGGACCCCCAGAGCACTCGCGGGGACAGGGGAGCTGGATCCCTCGTATTTGGCGGGCTTTTGTGGGGAGACCCTGGAGCCAAAGAGGCCGGGTGGACTTATCTGAAAAGATTTGTTTTTTGCGGAGGCCGAGCCCTTAATTTTGCTATTTATATGAATTTGAGGGAAGGGTTGAAAATGCATTGCGGTCACGCATACCTGGGTAAGGCAGCGAGTAAACAAGTTGACCTTATCGTTTATTAAGCGAATGATGCATAAGAGGAAAAAAAGCCTGAGCAATTTAGCCCTGTCGTGCTGAATTGCACCCTCCTGTGTATATGGTAAAATGGACGTCGGACCTTACCTCTGGACAGTCTGGGTCAGCTTGCATAAAAGAAGCAGAAAGAATGCATTTTAGGTAACGAACAGAAGGGTTGGCAGCTGTGCAGTTACGCAGTTTGGCAGACATCAAATCAGTTACGTGTGAAAAATCCGTCTGAGAAATTTGCATTAATCTGAGTAAGTAGCAGAGGAAGTCGTCACGTGATGATCCACGTGCTCCAAAGCGGCCAATAGGAAAAAGTTGGAAGTAAGGGATATGGAATATTGTCCATTTTTCAAAGGTTGTGATGGTCAGAACTGGAGGTGATGCCACAATAACGTAGAATGACTTTTAATTCCATGGAACGCTTTTGTTAATTTTTGTTTGACATCATTGAAATTGAAATTTAATTAGAGCTTAATTGATTATGAATTTAATCACAGTTTGAAACATCAGGTATAGTGTACGAGAATTGACAGTATCCCTTCATTTCCTTGTAAATGATCCGATGTTGGGTACAGCATAGCCATATTGGATCAGTAAGGCAGGGGGATAAGACCACGAGGGGTTAAATTGCGAACGAGGGCTTAAGGTTCGTACCGCCATCTGGCGTACCAGTACAACAACTAGGTTAAGCCATGGGCATGGGCTTGCTACAACATTTAGTTTCTGATCAGATGCATAGTCATTTGAATTTTGTGAATTTCTATAATTGAAATTCTATCTTTAGTCTCCATGTTTTAGTATAGTATACAACTACTACTTTATATTTGCACCATGGATGACATTTTCGAAATATGGCACGTAACATGTTGGCCATATTCCAATGCCAAACTCAACTGTTAATTAATACCACACACGTCAACAACTAGTTTCCTTAAATTTCGGATGTGCTAATTGGTCTTTGTGCAATGCCCAATGCTGTAATTGTCAATAATGTGCCAATTTAGCATCCAGCATTAATAACTGGTGGGGTTTTTATAATGCAAAACGCCTTAATGCCTTAAAAGACATTTTGTGCCAATCCCAAGTATATGCAGTCCTGATAGCATCATTTCTATTCCAATGCATTCATGCAATGAAGGACCATTTTGAGATTTTTTTCTTCTTCTTCTTTCCTACGAATGTCTATTGGTGTATCTTTCTTGCTGGTATTTGTAATGGCACGTGCTAGCCTGTGGCAGTTAAGGGCATGGAAAATGCTCTACACAAGGTTGTAAAATTACCTTCGAATCATTGTTAACAAGTGTTGGTTTTGCTTTCAAGTGGATTAAACCTTCCGCGTTTTCGAAAATTCGTTTTATTTTTCCCCATCCGTTGTACAGGATAGTTGCTAAAAGTTAAATTGAGTTTTCGAAATGTTGACTCTGTTCTGTATGATCTCGTCGATGCAACTATGTGTATTTGGCCCTGGGGCCTTCTGCCTCTTTAAATTCCACGGCATGCAATTGACCATCCGGTGCCATCTTGTTTTAATTACATACTCCCCAATGCGAAGAGTCTGTCCGTCCGAAACTTTGTATACATTCGCAAGAGTCTTGTCTCGCTGGCGCATAAACACGTTGTTGTTTAGCATTTTATTTATATAAACCCGGGTTCATGTTATTATTATTAATATTAATTCGGTTAATTGCCTTCGTTTTCTGTATGCAAAATAGCCATGTCCAAAGGCTAATCAAGTATTATTGTTTTAAGTGGTTCGGGGCTGAAATTGAAACTCGGCTGTTCGCCAGAGTCCACTTCTTCTTGTTCTGGACAATTCACTTTTATGGCGCTTCAGGGCCCAAATGGACTTTTATTTCACTGCAAAAGAATTCATGCAGCGCCACCAGGGAATTGGACTCGCTAGCTCGCATCTTTCTTAACTTAATTTATTTTATCCATATAATATAATCTTTGCCTATAAAGCGCCTAATTGTCCAATGGTTGACCAGTCGAACCCTTCCTTGCATATGTATTCAGCTAGCAACGCATGCAACCCCCATTCTTGGGCACCCCCTAAACTATATGCTTTGCAAAGTTTTCGGACATTGTAAAGGAAGGCAAATTGCATTATGTCATTGAAGTTTGCATTCTGATCCTTGGATGATGGGCATGGTTGTCTCATGCATGCAGATGTACAAATATCCTTCAACGAATGCTGGTGTAATTCTATTGTTACAGTATTTACATTTTACCACGCATTTGAAGCTTCTTGTATAATACTTAACATTGCAAACTTTGTGGTGTGAAAATCATGTTTCAGACACGCGAGAAATTAAGCTGAAGCTTGTCTCGATAACCCAGTTACATATTAACAACTCGTGATAACTTCTAATTAACCCTATACATATTATGAATTTTTTTTAGTTGTAATCTAGTTATTCATTTAATACACTCTCTTTGCAAACTAGATTTAATTACATGATTTGAGCAGCTGTCTCACCGTGTATTTTTCACATTATGGTTTTATTTCAAAATGAATCAAACCCTCATGGACAATGAAAGAAAATATAGAAATCTATGATGTTATTCCACCCAAACAAATCCATGATGGATATATGCGCTTGCACATGTTATTATTACAAGCAATTTCTGGACGAATATATAGCTTAAAATGTACATGTTGTTATTGCTTCTCCATACACACATTTTCATCAGATATAAGAAAACAAAGACTATAACTCTATTCTAACATCATTCCTAACAGTTCTAACACATACATAACGGTTGCATGACGTGCATTATATATATGGTTTACAAGTTTTAATGGGCCATTTGAAGAGCAACTGTGGGCATTAATTTTCAAAAGTTCACGTTATGTTTTTTTGCTGGTGTTGATGTATACGTCGCCATTGCCCAATATTACGGAGGTTTGGTTTTATTGCATGTCTTTCTTGCATTTTCCAAGAACCTCTGGCCGATGCAGATTGGACGGCCATTAAAACAATGAGAAAGTGATGCACAGGCCAGAGTTCTCCCAGCGGGATATATAATCTAGTTGCTCATCAAACCCAGCGCATTTTCAGCGTTTTCGCCCCTCCAATAATAACAATAATTTTCAGCCCACCCCACGCTTGATTTTCCAAATTCTTGCTTCCCCTCCCTCGCCGAACACGCGGAAATTCATATATTGGGCATTAAATTTCACAAAGTGCGCTTTAATGTCCCTTGTATGCGAGTAATTGCTCCATTCCGTCATAGTCATTCACTGCAGATGGCCATAACGCCAGAAGTGTGGGTATCTCAAATGGCCACCACCCCCTTAATTTGTTCACCTAGATCCACATTTTCAAAATGAACCTAGAAACGATTACGATGTTCGGGTTTAATGCGATGAGCAATATGCAAACCTACATCTTTTTTTGTCATCTTCCATGTTGCTTTTCAAATATAGATTCAGGCATCATGGTGGCTGTCTAAAAACTGCAAATTGTGAAAAATTATCCATTGTCTTTTCAATTTAAATTTCAGTCAAATTTAGCACTTTATATATTGATTTTGGCTGCATCTGTATTATATGCTTTTGGAAACGATGAACTGTATATTGATCATTTTTAATTAGCGGAAGATGTGTTTGGCCATCCTTATATGCTTACTGATAGGTCTTATATAGGGACCATAGCAAGTAATTTACAAAATATTTTCGTGTTATATACATGTACCAATTGAAAATTGTGTATACAACACTATTATGAAATAATGATTTGATTTTGAAATATATAAAGTTTTAGCACGATATTGTATATCGACACATAGAATAGATAGATCACTATAAGTATATATATATATATAGAATAATCATTTATAGAATAATAGAATAGATTATTTATAACATACAAAATCACGAGTGTATGTTTAATTTAGAACGAACGCGCATGCGTGCTAGCAGCAGTGCTAACATTTTAATACATATTTGTGAAAAAAATATGAAATTTGGATTAGACTTATATTCTGTTTACTTATTACTCTTACAAATAAACTAAATAACAACTTTAAACCGAAATATATCCAAATATTCTCTATCTATAGTTAATTATAAATTGATAATATTATAAATATGAAAATCTCAAGGTTTGACAGTTTGAAAGTGTCATAGCTCTCTATATACAAAAACTGATTTTCATGCTTACCATAATGGCATTGTTTTTGTTTTTCCATAAAAAGCGCATATACTTTTGTGAAAATGGATAGATATCGTATATCGACTATTGTTATGCTGTATTAGTGGAATATTAAATTGCCACATAGAGCGAGGCGAGAGTTAATTTTTCGAAGGGGGCATATCTAGGAGGGATAAAGTTGTTGAAAATAAGGGATTTGAGGGTTGATATTGACGCATTTTTCTTATATATCCATAAGCGTGCATTATCTCAAATGTCCGTTCGAGCGAATTAAGTTTTACAAACTGCAGATGCATATACATTAACCGGCTTCGTTGGAGATTTTTTTTTCATTAGTCCAGAATATATATGTGTGAGGGATAGGGCCAAATTGGATCGCTATATATATAGGGGTTAGGGAGACTTGCGAAATTAGGCACGTCCTATTTTCTGAGTGGCTGTGTTTACACCATCCCACCATTTCGTATCTTTTGTCTTTGGCAGTTTTGAAAAAGGGAACGAGGGATATTTTAATATGGCGCCTATTGTTTTCACGTCATTCATGGCACATTACGTGGCTAGATTAAAATATAGTGAGCAGGCATAAAAGCAGTATCGAAATAAAATTTCGGAGTTGGCGTTAACTGCGTCGTAAAAAAAATCATGCATCTATTTTGATTATAATTCAATCATGCAAATTCCAATCTGATGCTGCATGTAAGAAATGGATTTGGGGTATAAAAAAGCCATTGTTGTGATCCTTGACATGCCCTAGATGCGTTGAAATATAGAAAAGGGCATTAACTGGGTTGGGAAAATCAATCGTTGAAAGTCGAATATGATGCATCTCATTGTTGGATATATATATCGATCAATCATGAATTGGCTTACAGATTTTCGTTTTGTTTGGTAATATTTCCAGTATATATGTAGAAATTACATATTATGGAAATTATTTACCTTTACACACAAGCGTGATATTGTGAAAACATGCATTTTACATGTGCCGAACACATATTGCATGCACATGTGCTGAATATTGTATACATATATATAATTGGCGCATCAAAAACAACAATGTAATATATAAATATAATTATAAATATATACATATATGATTGGGATGCCCTTATAATAGTGCGTGGCTTCCCGTGTTTCACACATTCTATTTGCATGTGAATTGAGGGTTGTGCCAATATAAATGGCTAGGCCTTTTTCCTCCCATTTTTTTCACCTTTAGAGGCCCTTTGCTAGGAGTCTGTTTATCCTCTGCTTTCCTCCCTGCAGCTGAACTAAGCCTGCTTTATGCCTTTACTTAGTGCGTTATCGATTTTGTTTTTCATTATGCATGCACGCATATATTATATCAATCCCATTTGGCTCACCATTTATCAATCATGCATGTATAATTTTTTATAACTTTCACATTGGCCTATAGGGGTACATATGCTAAATTATACATTTGCATATATACCGTGATTATTTTACTACTTAAGAATTGCTGCAGCATCCAAGGGGCATATTTGTAGACGACAGAAAAAAAAATGAATGGGATGCTGCATGCTGCATGCTCTGATTCTGAAGTAGGGTTTTAAAGTGGAAATCTCGAGTTTGCAAATATTTATTTTACTGATGCATATCTTATTTACAGTATAGCCTATCTCAAAAATTAATTAAAAATAACAATATTGACAGTGGCGTTAAAAAAAACCAGCACACTACGCATGTCCTAATAAGATAATCAAGGAGAATATGAAATACTGTATATATAATTCCATGACATGAACGGTATAGTTATAACACATCATACGTTTTATTTTAGAAATTTGAGTCAAGCATGTATAATAGTGACGTATTGAAACATGATAATGAATCACACTAACACACACTACATTACATACTATACCTCCTTTCTAGGCAACTCTCACTATACACTACACTATTGAGTTATGGTATTACTAACTATAATCACTAATGTATTCTGTACACTAATCACTCACTATACACTGATTACATGTATACGTTCATTACAAACACGTTTGCTTAATGTATACACATATATTAAATTATATTAAATAACTGTTGAAATGATATTGTTAACCCACGAATATTCCTCGTGATATATTGTCGTGTTTTGAGATACAACTTGAAAATCTTAGCAAAGGTCGTTTCGCAAAACGCTTTTTCACATATTTTTGGTGTATTTCTATACATGCCTCATATATTTATATATGCTAGAGTGAAGTACTTGCAAGGATTTAAATCATACCATGCTTCCATGGTAGCTGATGATATACGCTGTATTCTATGAAAATACTGCACAGTATATGGTATAATCCGTGCTTCTAAGTAATTATAGAAAAACGTATAAATTTCTGTTTATTCGGCTGCAGTGTGTTCAAAACTGGTGTAATTATCAGTACGTTTTTTCTTAAAGGGATGCACGTATACAAGATCCATTCCCGTCGCCCATATAACCCATGCCATCATTTCTGTCATTTCAAATTCATAAATAGCAGCAGTGAAATGGAAAGATTTTATATTAAGTTTACGATTATATGCCCATTTCTGCAGCGATAAGCAAGAATATGGCGTATAGCGAATCAGAGAGCTTGCTTTGGCAAAGATGAAAAGGGGGGAAAATGGAGGGAGGACTTGTGTGTGTCTATATGGAGAGGAGGGATGGGGGTAATTGCTCATCAGCTTTCTGGATTTATTTTTTTTGTTTTTGTTTTCTGCGTTGCAATTACCATCAATCGTGGGATAAAAGCAGGGTGTCCGTCCGGTCCGTCATCATTTTTCCACCGTCTCTCCTTTATCTTAATTCATCATAATCATCGGATGCTGTTGCAGCATCCTCAATCCTCCTTCAATGGCGCTTCGTGCTTGGACTTGGCGATGCATTGAATTAGCCATTAAGAATTGAAACGCATGCATTTCGAGGACATTATTTTTCAAGTGCGACGAAGATGGCGTCGCGACCAGGCGTTATTTATACGCGACTGGTGGCCGCCCACTTCCGTTCACGGGCCCCTACTCCCTTTTTCCCATTAAACACAGTAATTAGTGCCGTGCCTTAATTAAAGCTTGGTCCTCGTGCGATGCCTGTGCGCATACTAATAGCGGAATTAGCACCGGCTATAGGCATTAGCTGCATGCCATGCATGGATATGGCATGCTTTTGGGCGTGCTTTTTCGGGTTGGGTGAAACATGCCCTTTGCACAAGTTTGGAACTCGCTTTTTCCCTTATATATACGCCGGTCATGGTTTTCAATCCAACACCTCTGCTTCAGAAATGTATTAATCAATAGCTAACGATGCCAATATGGCTGTTGCCACGTTCTAAGACGTGTCAAGATGTTTCCAAAAAAAAGTACATTTTTATTTTACTAAATAAAGCGAGGTCTATGGAAATTGAAATCGATTAAAAGATGTAAATGGGTAACACACGCATCGGGTTAAAAAAATACAGGAACATGTTGACGGTTCATTTTTAATATATAAAAAGCTATAAACGTCTATGGTTGCAATGGATATTTTCAAATATTGATACCAACATTCCATATATATATATATATTCAAGAGGATGCCGTATAAATGAATATACAGTGAATATACTTCACGTCATATTTTTGATTTTGAGAAATTTTCTTGCATTTAAAAGATCTCGAAATACCGTATATTTCATCATTTCTAATACGCACTTTTTTCATCTTAAACATCTCTAGAAATGGGGTGTGATTTAAGCCATGTACAATCATGGCAATAATCGACTATATAGCGTAGTTTCCTATATCTGAACATCTGGTCAACAATGTTGCGCGTTCAGATTTATATTTTTGTCAGCTGAATATTTTCCGTATATTTTTCCAACTATTCTATACCTGAAAGTTCATTCCTCGTGTGAACATTGTTTACATTTAGTTTGTTTACATATATTGTTGTTCTTACTAAATTGTAAAAGATAAGAAATTATTTCTTCTTGGAATCAAAGCTTTATTTCTGTTGATGTAGTATACTGAACTTAATGCCATCGGCGTCTTATAATTGAAGAAATACAGGAACTTTCAGAAATGTAACGTGGACTATATACACAATTAAGAAAAAATGAACTGACTTCCAAATAGAAAACCGAAAGTGGAGCAGAAATGTGGTAAAATTGGTTGAAATTTTGAAATGTATTCCAGTCACCCTGTATACGTTGAATCCATTAGCCCCAACATACTTTTTGTCCCTCCCGACCGACGTGGCTACAGGGAGATCCATTATGGCAGTAGACATCCCACCCCATTGTGCCTCACCCGTCGTTAATTCGCACTCGGCGGATGCATCAATTGCACCTTTTCCTCGCTCCTCGATGGCCTTTTCTTCTGAAGCCCTCCTCCTCCTTGCCAAGCTCCATTCTTCGCCATCTTTTCATTTCTCCCCGTCGCGCTGCCATAGATGGGCCTTTTGTGACGTCACCGGCGCTGTTTTTTGTGCCCTAAGCCCTCCCCTCGGCATCCATTGGCTGCGCGCTCCGATTGATCGCAGTTGGCCCGGGCTGACTCAGTAGGACTAAAAAATCCATTGATCGAGATCCGAGCTGGATTCCGGTTGGCTAACCCTGGAAAAAGAGATCCTCTGGCCAATGCCGTGGTCAAGCTCTGGACGTCCAAGATGGCCGTTGTTCGGCCATGTCCAAGGTTGGAGCTGGACACTACATGTATGGGGATGCGATAAGAGATGAGGGGGGAAATGGCGTTGGTGGTATAGAAAAAGAAGCGCTTTAATCGATATTAATGGAGTGAAGGCTTGGTGGAACAGCAAATGGCAGAAGACATAAAAATGGATGACGCCTTTCAGTGGCGGCGCCACCGTTGGGGGCAGCACCTTCCTGCGTTTTTCAATATTTTTCCCATTCATTGGGCATTTAGTCAGGTTTCGGCATGTTGGGCACGGGATATATATGTACTCCCATTCTCCCACGCCAGGCGGTATTATTATCTCTTATAAGTTTTAATTAGTCTGTATTCCTTAATGAAATCATAAATGTGCTCATCCGCTAAGGCTAGGCCTCTAGGTGCTTTGTATAAATAAGCCAATTACGCACTCTTAGGGCGGACGGATATATTATATACAGGCGGCGAAAAAGGAATAGACATATATGGGGAAGACCAAGTTTGCGGTGAAAATCTCGGCATTTGCCGAAAATGCGGCGCGGTTCAGAAAGCCAAATTAAAGATACGTTTTTTGTACTTTTCTATAGTTTCATTCGCTTTGTCTTAGGACAATTTCAGATGCGAACTTCTGCACGATATATGTCAAGGAATTTTAGAAAGTTGAAAATGTATATGGGATGAAAGTTGTATATATCAAAGCCTGTGTATAGAACAGTGCTTTTCATCCTTTTTCAACTTAAGGCATTTAAAAGGGCCCTAAAAATGTCGGGGTGCACCAATGTTTTCGTAGAGATTTTATCTTTTTCATTCATACAATCAATATAAAATAGCTCGCGTATACAATTCATTTTATGATAAATAATCTAATATGTTTTGTATATAGTATGCGACGCAATTATCAATTATAATCAGTTAAGGAGAATACTGTATACGAAAAAAGTATTCATGCTAATAATTGGAACCGGGAAAATAGGACAGTCGCCATCCGCTTACGTTATATGTACTTTGTTTTATAATTATGTGTTTCCTCAATAATTATAAAATCGAGAAATATAATGAATGTTGAGAATTTCCTAGAAGAAAATCCAGCTTATCTCATCATCAATCCATTTCGTCGTTATTATTTAATCATTATCAGTGATTATTATGATTTTGATCAAAAATGCATCTTTCTGTCATACTTTATTTGTATACGCATGCATGCTTGAATAATGCCAGAATTATACGTTGGAAGGGCTCCAAGGCTTATTTCAAGATCAATTTTTTCACCTCCATCGTTTCAGTTAAACAGTCTTTGCCGAAGTTTCTGAAATTCAATTATCATTAATATTAACGCCATTCGTATTTCTTTCCATTTCAGATGTTATAACAGTAAAGGTAATGGGCGAATGTCCTCCTGCTCGGACCCTGATAGGCCAGACACTGACGACACAGGTAAGTGTCCAAATATAATTTATATACTATTACAATCCTAATTTACGAACACAAATTAAGGTCATAATCATTCATTTATAAAGAAATCAGTTATGTGAACATGTTCTAAGCGTGTTTATTTGAATTATCGTAACATTTTCAACATTGTTTTGTCCTCTTATCAACAGATTCCCAGTACTCGTTCAGCAATACGTCCTCACCAAGCCAGGATGTGCACGATTCTTCCTCGCAGGACTACCCTCTGCCAACCCAGTCAGGGGAGCTGAAAGTCCCTCTGCAAGTGCAGGACATGTTTCCCATCAAAGCAAGCACCAAAAAATCCAATGCTCACATCACTAAGCAGATGATGCAAGAGACGTTGATGGACGAGGGCCTGCGCGTGGTCAAGGAACTTAGCAGTCAAATCAAAGAGGACCCGGACGGACTGACCCCCATGAGCCTGTCCATGGCCATGGCCATCCAGGCGGCCGGAGGAGACGGACTCACCTCCCCCTTACCCCCTTCCGGCCACGCCCAGCACCCGTCCCAGCACCACATGCTGCAGTCGTATCGCTATGCCTGTGCCATGGGAATGCCACCGGGTGGCAGTGCCACCAACGGCACGCCGGTCAGCAGGGACAGAGACTGCCGGCCGAACAGTAACGGCCAAGGACCGGAAAGCAGCGCCCCTTCCAACGACGTGGAAAAAGCTGCAGCATCCACCATCAACGCGCTACTAAGTCTGTCTCAAAATGCCGGGCGCGGTATGAAACAGGAGGTGCTCTCGCCCAATTGTCCCCCATCCGATTGACTACCCCGTCCCCCATCCTCCGTCTTCATTTAGCCACTAACTTTCATCACCCTTATACTTTCTGTTTTCCATCCTGGCCAAAGACCCGATATCTTTGTTTTATTTCCTCCCATCATGACATCCTCGTTACCATTCTTCAACACTTTTCACCTTCATTGTCCATCTTGCTCGATGTTAAGTCAAGTTGACTGCCCTTGAAGTCCAGACTGCCCTCAGACTAACTATTCTGTTGATGGACTCTTTGAGAAACTCTATGGGGAAACGAAATTGCTAAAAACAAAAATTGTTTATTGCAATCTTGTGGCACCTCCAAGAGACTCACATGAAACAGAATCTGGATACTTACAATCATGTGAATGCTATTGAGATTCATTATCTCTTGAAGCATCCCTGAAGAACGTTGGTACAATGATAGTAATGAGAGGATTGACTTTAATCCCATTATTATTCTATTTTCTGTTATCTCCATCAGCATTTCAAGTGGCTGTCTATTTACAGCACACAGGCCCATTCATCCATTCACACCAACACTTGGGGGCCCCAGAATTGTAACCAATGGTTTCGTTTTCTCGGTGAAGCTCCACAATTTTGCTCACACCTATCGACCATTTTGTAACTTGGTTGATTTGTTCATTATTAGTCGCATCTCTGCTGTTTTTTTTAATTGATTTCCCTCATTGTTGAGTTTTTTTTATTAGAATAACCACAGATATGGTTTCACGCGATTAGTTGTATAGCACTCGTTAAAACGCGTTATCCGAACCACTGGAAATGAGGATAATGCAAGCGAGGGTCATGTTTCGAACAGAGGACTCAGATGACCTCTGCTCCTTCTGGTCCTCTACATTCACCAATTGTTTACGTTTTCTGTTTACACCCTTCATGCAATATATAGAAATAGCCTCATTATAGTCATTAGTATTATCAATATTATTATTTCAAACACGTAACAATAATGATTTTAACTAATAAGCCAGGAAAACAAACAGGCATATTTCAGTTGATAAAATAATAATAAAAAAAATATGGAAATACCTATTTTAACACCATTAAAAAATGCCAAAGGGAGGTCCTCGTTTCATATGCGAGACCAACCACTATTACCATCCCAATCACCACCATCTCATTCCCACTATTCATTATTTGACTTGCAGTACACGTGGTCTAACGTCCAGTTATCCATTAACCCACAAACTTGTTTTGATTTACCCCCTCCCCCTTCCCCCTGAGAATCTCGTCCAAAACGAGTTTTTGGCTGTCAGCCGTCTTTCTAACACCTTCTCCTTAAAAGTTGTGCCTGTGATATCGTTGGTCTTAGCTGACCAACTTGTAATGTTTGCCTGTTATATATACAGTATATAAATATATTTTTTTGTTTTTATGCTTTGCCCTTTGCGCAAAAAGGTTAGGCCCATACTCGTTGCATTAGGTACATATTGCTATTATGTCGATTTCGAGGCATCGAAAGCGGTTCAGCAACGATTGGGAACCCAACTTTTTTTTACCATTCATTCCCCTTCCTCAACCTAATCCATTGTAAATGCCCACTTTTTTGGTTTTGCACATATTGTTTTTGTTTCGTTTTATTATTATTATTTTTTAAATATGCAGAGTTTGCTCTGTTGTGCAATGATTCTAGTTTATGTAGTTAGTGAGTGAGAGACAAAGGACAAAAAGTTTCATTTCAATTCATACATATAGAAACAAAATGCGCGCGTGTGTATAGCTGTAAGCTGATGCTTCTTTTTTGATAAAAAAGGTGAAAATCTTAGCCAAAATTGTGAACATAATGTCAGTAAGATTGAAAGTCCAATATGAAAGGAGAACAGCGCCCTCTGTCATTTCCACCTTTGCTCTCTGTACGGTACAGTCCCACTTGGCCGACAACCCATTTCGCCGACAGCCATTTTTTTCCATTTGTAGCTGACAAGCCATTACTAGGTCCTAGGACCTACACCCTAGGTTAAGATAGGCCAAAATTAGACAAAACAAATTTCTAAAATAGTAATTATGAGAGTCGGCGAAATGGGATGTCGGCAAAGCAGGCCCAAACTCTCTGTACAGCTCGGACGTATACGCGAGTTAGTCACTATATATGATTTAACTGACTTATAGTCTGTTTCCTCTTAACCAAACCCAGGTTCCATTCAGGTTCATTCTGGATTCTGGATTGCTAACCAAAAAAATGGAACGTGGGTAGAGGTTAAGAGTGAATCCTTGTGTCTGGAGGCCAAGAAAATTCCAGTTGCCTCCTCACCTGCATGCACACATTTCGCGCTCAAATTTCTTCTTTTTTTTGTCATGTCATCATCACCTTTTTTTCTCACACATTCTCTTTTGAAACACCCACTCTTTTATTTGGCCGCCATTTTCCACCTTCTATCCCATATCCCCCACCACCAACCGAAAATCCAATTCTTTCCAATGAGGAAGGTGGATGCTGCAAAAGACCGTCGAAAAGGGGCGTATTCGTACAAAGTCATCGCAAGTTCTTAATGTTTAAATCTCATCTTACTCGTGCGTTTGATGATTTCGCCGAATTTTCATCGGGTTTTGGACTAAAAGTGCGCCATCGCAGTGTTGGATCCGACATTTTCAACTGCAGAAGAAGATGAAGAAAAACGTTTAAAAGAGAATTTGAAGAAAGTGAAATGAAAAAAAAAGAACTAAAATCTTCCTCCCAAATCCACACTATCTCTCTCATATTTTGAAATCGTCCCTTTTGAACCTTGCTACTCGCCCGTAGTCTCCCTCCCCCCTTTCCCTCCCAAAATGGCCCCTAATAACCAACATCAAAATATAAAGCCGCCCCGCATGCAGTGCCATCTGTGCATGGCCTGTGTGCTCGCGTGGAACTCTTCTTCAATTCAATGACCTGTGATATTTGTGGTACCTGGACATTGACCAGATGTAATTTCCCATCAATTTGTATTCTCACAAAAAAACAAAACAACAAACAAACAAAAAAAAAAACAAAAAAAAAATACAAAATAAGAGACCTAATGATCGCGGCTTTGCTTTAAGCGAAAAAACCGCGTTATTTCAGATTAGGTCGTCTCCGTGTTACATCGTAAGTTACCATTTGATGTATCGTAGGTTTCTTCAAAGTGCTTCAGTGTCATTTTTTGTAGTCTGTGTGCAATGTGTCAGTGTGGATGTCCGAAGAGAAATTTCACTCCGAACTTTCTGTATTCCCATTTCTGTATCGGCTTCGAGCGCTAATATGGTCCAGTTAAAACCCCCTCTCCACTTTTTCAAATGCAACTTTTTAACCGAGCGTTAGGACCTTATTATATAAATAAGCGCAGTTTTCTAAACGCTTCCCTCCGTGCAAATGACATTGCCAAGCGTAGGTTCTCGCCATACATTTGCTAGAATTTAGCAGGGTCTGTCACCTTTTTATTTTTTCACCAAATTGACAAATAAAACAAAACCCGAACAATGCTGCATGAGGTGCATCTCTCCATATGCATATTTACACGCTGTCTTCTTAGGCTTGCCACAGTCGAGAAATGTTGTCCTTGCCTACATTTTCATAATCCAGATTTGATGTTTCGATATTGTTGTTGCTCGACTATGACACAGTAACGCAATCAAGGCAGGTATCAACACTATGAAAGTATCAAGTCTTGATTATTAAGTCAAGCCGATGTATAACATGCCCAATGTTTACGCCAATTGGAATTTAGATTTGGAGGCATGTACATTATGCCGAGAACCCTAAACCCATTTTGGTCCTATGGATTCACTGATCTTTGTTGGTAAAAGCAATAGGTCTATATCACGACCATATTTTAACTAACGTTTGTATTTTAATTGAAAGTTTTCAACTGTTTATGTCAAATTTGAGACCAGTTTAGCGTGAACGGTCGTTAATTAAAGATGTTTTCTTAGTACAAAAAAATCTACTTTGAATAATTTAACATTCCTTGCATAAGATGCCCATGGGTCGCAATGACGTCATGAGATTAGATTTTCGACTCTCCCTGCAATGCAAATTGTAATTATGCTTACGAGGAGAGGGCACTTTTTCTGTTCTTCCATGCTAGGTGTTGTGTGTCGATGTCAAAAGTACATGAACTGCAAAAAATATAATAATAATGTCGCTCAATAAGGCGATGTTTATGATAAAATATTATGGATAGAAATTTGGAAAAGTAATGCCAGCTGTAGCATTCTAGAATAAGAAATAAAAAGTAATCGATTGGTTCGACCTCTCCCCACAGATTGACGTTTGAACGCGTGGTAAGATTTCATAGAAAATAAAAGTTTATTCTTTTGTAAATTTTCGAAAATCAATTAGATTCACCGTAGTACCAAAATTAATTAAAACAACATGCATGCAGCGCCACAAACGTTAGATTCCGATGCTCACGTGACCATTTCACATTTTTTGATAATGTTAGAAAGTATTTGTTGGAAAATGTTCAAATTCAAATTATATACAATTGAAGATGTGTCACTAAAGGGACTAAATATAAACACCTGCCTGTAACAAGGTAATAATAGTCATTTTTTATTAGCAATTATTGTGGCGCAGTTTGCAAATTGTGCAAGATAACATTCTATTACGAAATTGTATTTTTCGCAATATTTTGCTGGTTTCCACATAAGATTTTTGAATTTAACTTTTGAAAAATTCGAGTTGCCCTATGTCCCGAAGACACGATTTTTTGACCGCCTCTAGGTGAAAACAATTTTACAGAATATCGTCCTTCGAATTGTAATTTTGAACCCAACCCTCTAAGTTTTGCACAAGCCTAAACAGTTAATTTCTTTGTTCATAGAATAGCATTCATGTAAGGTTGTTATTTAAATTAATAATAATGCGTGCTGTTAATCATTATCATCCGATGGTCTACTCTAAAGGGAGATTTCTGGTAAGCTAATGAATAAAAGCATTTGTCAGCTATAGAGGAAATTTACCAAAATTGGCTCAAAACGCGTCCAACCGGCAATCGTGGGTTTTTAGATGATGTCTCGAATCGAAAGTTTCATTTTTGTGCGATGATGTACCAAAGAATCTGTGATATATTTAGGATACTTGTAACAATTAATTAATTTAACTGTCGTGGTTGTATTATAAAGACTTGATTGTGTTTTAATTTATGATTATTCAATTGCCCTGGCATGCGTTTTTACTGATCCTTCAATCCCCCGTGTAATATTTTCGATACGCCTTGTGCACACCAGGAAGATCCCAGGATTTTCTTTAGAAACCCTTGATGAGAAATCCATGTCCTTAGATGTCCAACTAATGGCAATTGTCTCATAAAGTGCTCAAGTTGAACAGTGCATGATTCTAGAAGTTTGGCCATATTAATTATTAAATTCAAGCGTGTATGCGTGTAATTTTATGCCATGTCAGTGGTAGGAATATCCAGATTTGAGTGTATCAATGATCCACAGAGCCCAATCTTGAGTTTTTTTCTTAATTCTAGACACTACGTTTGCAACAAATTTTGTTAAAACAATTCAATTTCCCAAATGTCTCACTATAGATACGAGGAAAAGCAAGAGTAATATCTTAAATTCTACAAACTGAAAACAATGAAAATTGTTTTTTTAATGTAAATTAGCACAAGATGGTGGGGCAATACCTTCAATTATACTCATGCGAGTATTTACTTCACATGTCCCTAACTGAAAGTTTAAGAAAGTGCATTATGACATTTTTGGTAAACTGATGACTTTTGTTTATAAAATGTAGCCCAATTTTGAAGAAAAACAACTTGATCCAATATGATTTCTGAATAGTTTTCAATTCTACCTGGGCATGTACACTGTTTGACCATCCTCTAAATCTATTTGCATTGCCTTGGAGAGATATTATAAAAGTGGTTCAGTGGGGGAAAAAAATGTTGGTGTTGTTGTATGCCGCGTGAGCTTGTTTTCCTTAATCAGACGTTTTCTTTGACTAGTGCTAAACGTGCTAGGGACACCTATTGCCTTTTCACTTTTTGTTTTCCCAACAATCCGTGTCCAGTTTCTTGTAAATGCTAGCCATACAACAGCAACCACTGTAGGTCCACCGTGTGTCATTGTCAAAAGATGTGAAAACAAACGTAAATATATCGCGAATGTCGTGCGCACATCAGCAGGTGGTCGTTTGATATTTAACGGTATACAAGTAGGATTTTTAAGCACTGAAAAAAAAATGCAAACTTGACCCAAGAATCAAAAATGAGGCCTAGCTCTCATCTGCAGCTAAATATTTGAAAGAAAAAAATGTGAAATTTTGAACTGAGACCTCGTACAGATTGGACAAAAATTCTTTTAAAAAACAACAACGTTGAAGTACTTTTGCAAACTCAATGAATTTGCTAGAGAAGTTTCCAAACCATGATTTACGGTGTGAACCATAGCAATGATCCAGTACCTTGAAAGGATGTTTTTGATTAGTTGATTTTCAGGTACCTAGCCCTTGGCAAAAGCTCTGATTGACTTGCCCCAATTTTCGTTCAATTAAATGAAGAATGTGTGTAAATGGCAATTTGTCTGATTGCACTTTGTGCTCAGAGGGATAAAAATGTAAATTTAAGTTCGTCTGAACTGCTGTAGTTATACATATTTTTACTGTAATTTGAGCTATTAGATTGATCTAAACTTTAGTCATTATTATAATGACTTTTCAATTGGATCAATAAATTTCCGTACCGAATAAAATTGGTTTTTTATTAAGTACCATGATGAAAGATTGAAATTTATAGCAAGTACCAGACATTCGTAGAATTAATGTCGAAAATGGGTTTTTCAGAACTTTTGCTCAGTGTCTATCAAAAAACTGCCAGTAGTTTAGTGGTTTGATCATTACTACATGTCAGTTTTGTAAAACAAGTTTACCAATTTATTTGATCGAATGAATATCACTTGATGTTTAACAAGAAAGTTTTAAGTATTACTCTCCATTGGTGTTGATTCGCTGACTCTTGTTTCTAGTGATCGTCGAGTGAAAAACTTTTTAAAAAAAAGTGCAAAGTATTTGTGGAAAAAAAATAATGTGATTTTACAGAAGATGTGTTGTGTCACCTGACATTGGGTTGGTTGTTGATTTTATTTCTTTCTCGCCTGCCATATTTGTACAGTTCTAAATGAATGAAGTTTACGAAGTCCTCCCTCCTGCCCCCCTCAACCTTCGATCCTATTCCACCAGTCCGTAAATTCCGACCTGCCCTAACCCGGTGTCAAGCAATGTACGATAATGTACTATTTAGCCCACGTTTAGCACCCACTTTATACCCGCATCCCTATCAAATCATTAGGTTATTCTTTATTCATCAATGATGTTATTTCTGTATATAATTTATCCATAAACTGCTGACCAAAATAAATTTTGAACAAAAAAAAAAAAAAAAAAACCATCTCTAACTGTTTACCTTATTTAATGGAAATATTTCTCACTGTATTTTCACTATATAATTTCATCATCTTCACAGGTCAAACAAAAAAATTGGCGAAAAAAAATGTGTTGATACTTGAAATTCTGGTCATCAAAGTCCCAAGTTTTCTTCTAATGCAGCAGAACATCAGGAATAAACAAGGTTTGTACTTTCTATATTCTACTTGTTATAATATCTAAATTCTCAAAATGACTGCATGCGTTGAACGTTAATGTACATATATACCCATCGCATCGTTCTACTTGTAAATTCGTATTTCAAGGAGGATTAAAACGTTTGAATAAGCCTATAGATAGATACCTTTTCTAAGTCCTAATTTCGAGAGTGAAGCATTTTCTGTAACATTCGCAGAATGTTATAGTTGCCCTTATCAAATCTGGCTGCCGTCGGCTGAACCATTTCAATGTCCTAAACTTGAACCGTCCTACCTGTGAGGATTCCATAATTCTCGAAATACATGTTGAATATTTCCAAAGCGTTGGAAACTGATAAAAATAGCGTTGATGGTGAGGCTTCCTGCATAAAAAGCACACGTTTAAACTTGATGGAATCAATATGGAAAACTAATAAAAGTTTTACTAGATTATTAACAGATATTTTTGTAACAACCAGAAAAGTGTTTGCACATATCTAAAGTCAACCAGAGAACAATGTGGGAAAGTGATAGTCAAAAGTATTAGACAGGCAACAAGTGAATGCAAAAAGAGGGCATTCAAGAGGGTGGTGATGAGGAGAAGATAAAAGTGATGCAGGATTGGATCCGCTTTTCTTCTAACACGCACTTATGTTTAAAATTGTGCAAGGTTTGCAGTAGTTCGTTATTACGGTAGACGATGACACGCAATAGTCTCACCCTGGAGTTAGGTATTTATAAGAAAGACATCAGCGAAGAAGCTGGCTGTATACATCGTAAGAACTCATCTTTTTTATCATATCGGATGAGGATTTTTGCAGGGTAAGGAAAATCTGTACAGGATCAACATTTATTTAAATAAACTTTTCGTACAACTTCGCGTTCAATAGTATACCTAGAAAAAATAAGTGATTTCAGCTAACAGCTTGGAGGTCTGTAAACTGCTTTGTACCAGCTGACCTCAACTCGAACTTGGTTGTCTTTATGTTGAGAAGGGCGCTTTGAGCTGCTGTTTCTGACTCGAACACCGCATACACGTGCACCTTATTGGTGATGACAAAGTCCGTGGGGGTGGATTCTGGCGTGCTCCTGTTGTTGCGAACAAATTGTAATTTGGCACCGTGATGAACCACTTCTTCTAAGTAGCGCTCGGCTTCACTTTTGCGAATGCCATCGGGTAGCCCCTGCACTTCCAAGATGTGATTCCCTGCAATTTAATAATAGGTGATTTTACTCGCGTTGGATAATGGTGAACAAATATACACATAGGTTTATATTGTGACAAAAACATAATTTGGTACTGTTAATTGTACTGCCGTAGAAAGTGTAATTTTTGTACAAACTGTTTAAATGATTATGAAGTATACAATATCAATAATCGTGTCAAGTAAATTTCTGATAATTTGGATCAATGTAGTCCAACATGCAAACATATTCCAATACTCTTGCTGTACTCGTAAGCTTTTATCTTCAAAAAAAACATATGGCTGTCAACAAGTACATGTACCCGCAATGTTTAAATAATTAAAATATTCAACCCGCGGGTTCTGAGCCGTAGTACCCTTTATGGAATGAAAAGTTGGACCACCCTGATTCGGACAACTGAGAAATAGGAATTCACCAGTAAATACGCAAGGTGATGGAGAGTAAAACTTCTAATAATGATAAATCAAGAAAATTCTATATTTATCATAATCAATTAATGATTATGCCAAAAAATTTATATTTTGAAATGGTTGTATAATATAAATACGAAATTTTATTCCTTGCTTTTTTATCGAGCAGAGAGAATTTTTAGACATTATTTAGGTTTAGGACAGGCACACGAGATAATTTTACAACACCACTTACAGTAGTTACCTCTGTCTGTGTCAATGGACGATTGTGCTGATAACGTGGGCCCTTCCATCTTCCCCATGCTACCACCACCTCTACTTCGTTGGCGTCGAACTTTAGGCGGTCGACCTAACCCTGATGGTAAACCCTGATGAGGAGACTGGAGACGGGGCATGGGCCTTTGCTGTGTAAGAATCACAGGCATTCTCACTTGCGACTGCATTTGATGCTGCAGCGGGGTACCAATTAGCCGCATGTCACCTTTTAAAACAAACATCAGCATCAGAATTTCATTATGAAAAAAATGGGGTCGTACCTGTGAAAACATTTATTAACGAATGTGTTTTGTGCATTGATCATGTGCACGTTACTTGGTACATGCATATTCGGGGCCCCTTTACCAGTAGGAAAGTGTAACGATGCATTTGCCGCGGCGCAGATCTGATTAAGGGTCATCTTTTTACTGTATTAAGTGAAAAACAAATGGCTATTTTGTATGGTAATTTGTTTACCTTGTACTAAAGGTACGTGTATGCTTCCTCTGCTGTATATCGGTGTTGTAACAGGCCTTATTCCCACATTACCATTTGGAAGATTAGCCAAAGATGATGTTAACATTCCTTTACTGTCGCTAAGGCTAACTACAAATTAAAAAAGCGTCACATGGATTTCTTACAATGCACTTTGGTTAGACTCAATTAACTTGACCCAACTCGGTTTACCTGTAGTATCTAAAAGATAGAGATCAGAGGCCTTCACAAACCTCTGATCTACTCCAGGTATACTGTAGCCTTTTGCCAGCAGGGGTGCAGTGGCGAATTGTCCATTTCCAGAAGGAATGATGCCTTGATGGGGAGGAGGCGGAGGTGTATTTGGCCTCACCAGCATATGCGGCCGACACATTGGCAAATTTGCAAAGACTTGATGGGTGTATGCATTGTTAAACTGGGGCGGCGTTTGCGATGGAGGGGCTAGTGGGGGACAATGTTGAGGTTGCTGCTGCTGCTGTTGTTGAGAATTCATTATTTGAGGAGAATAAATGGAATAGCCAGTGCAAGGGGAAGGAATCACTCCAGCGGTCAAGTTATAGGCCCTGTTGATGCTCTGGGGTCCCGACTGGTGCTGTCCAGCAGCCATTCCTATGCTCAGGTTCCCCTGCACTTGACTGGGTGGCGTTTGAGGTCTGAACGCGTTTTGCGTTGGGTGATATGCGGAAGGATGCACCACCGGAGGAGCGCTGGGCGAGACGAGACCACCCCCACCGGCTGAAGGCATGAGGCCGCACAGCGGCATGGCGGCAGCGGTGAAGTTGTTTTGACTAGGGTTGAAGGGTTGGACCCCTCCGTTACCACCTCCGCCTGGCAAGTTCATTGGGGCGACTGTGTAGGCGAAGGCAGGATTTATATATGTAAGTCCTCCGCTGGAGATTGGGAGGTGAGATTGCGATGCTACCGAAAAACAAGGCGGGAGATTGTGAGGTTCCAAATTGGGGATCTGTCCGTAGCCAACCATTGGGTAGTTAGGGAAACACTGCGCACCTTGCATCTGATAGCCATGTGGCGGCGGGTTCTGCTGAGTTGGTGTTGGAGGCTGGGAACTCTGCAGCTGATTAGTCATCGACGTTGCCTCGCGCATTTGCTGCTGTGGATGGCCTTCTAACAACTGCGATTGCTGGTGGCTGTGTGGTAGGTTTTGCGATGGAGCCGAACTGGCATAAGAGAAGGGAGACGTGTACCGTGCAGGCTGTGAGGACGAGACGAGATAGAAGGGCATCTAAATAAAACATTGCAATGAGACGGTTTATATAATATATGACATGATTCTCACTAGATTCTAAATGGTCTTAACTACATGAATATGAATGGTACACCCAGAAATGCTGTATGCTTTTTACTTTAAGCATGTACAAGTGTTTTTACCTGAGCCATGTTTGTTTGTTGGTGTTGAACCAACACATTTTGCGGCCTCGCCGAAGCTGTTGGGCCAACGGCAACTTGCATCCCAAGGGCATGTTGGGGAACTTGGCTTGCTGGTGTATTACCATACATTACAGAATGATCGCTACCCATCAGGCTTTCAGCATTTAAAGGTGTAGAGGAAAAAGACAAACTAGAGAGCTGAGCAGAAAGATCCATCATGGAGTTGCTTCCACTTGAGTCCTGCAAATATAAACCATGTTCTAAAATTGGTTTTCTTTGGACTTAATACAAATTTCATGAAGACCAGGGTAATAAATATTATCATCTCAGTCTTAGTATCATCTCAAGTATAACATCTCAAGTATATATCATACCTGTAGATGTGATATTATGACGGCTAATTAAGGAATTCAATTGCAGTTATGAAATCAAAAAAGGACTCACTTGTGCAAAATGCCTCTGTTGATCACACAGAGGTCCAGGCGTGGTGGATTGAAGGGCAGGAGAACAAAAAAGAAAAGGTGATTGTGCCGCAATAGATTGAGTTGGGAGTGTTATAGGGTGGGATAGCTGCTGAATCGGTGTTGACGGAAGCTGAGACATAGGCTGAGGAGGTGGCAGTTGTTGTTGTTGATGGTGGTGTTGCTGCTGCTGTTGCTGAATTGACTGTAGTGGCGACTGTAGTGGAGATTGTTGCATTATTCCTGCGGTGGTCACAAATTGCTGCAAAGGTGGCGGATTTGCAGGATTGTGGCGATAGATTGAGCCATCTGTATTTAGGTAAGGTTGACCTGAAAATGCAGAGTATGCATTCAAGGAAAAGGGCAGCCAAAACGTGATCATCAATATTGCAGGTATTATATTATATTATATTCAATATTTACCAGTCTGAGGATTGATAAGTATACTTCCGGGAGGAACAGATTCCATGTTAGATACTGCCCACATGACAGGTTGACACTGCAAACGCAATCAAATTTAGCAACTATAGCAGGTCCACAACATTACGTATGTAAGCCATAGATTAAATCTTAAAAAATTGCAATTACACATACTTTTAAAGGATTTATATTTACCTGTTGTGAAGTTGAATTAGCATTTACGAACGATTGATAGCCAGAGAGGGAATTCTGGGAAACCGGTGGGGGCAATGGCGTGCCCAACGAAATTGGGCTTGTGGCAGAAGTTGCCATGATAACTGTATTTGTGCTCGTGGAACTTGATTCGGTAGAACGTACAGGAGCAGCAGGTGGCTTTACATACAAAGCCATATCGCTGCTTGCACCATTGACCCCGGTGGGATCGCTGTATGCACTCATTAAGCACGAACTACCGTTACTGCTGAAAGATTCTGAAAGTAAACTTATATCGTGAGAAATAACCCCTGCCGATTCGTCCGAACGTGGTAAGAAATCACACGTACAAAACCGATTCGCACCTGCTTTGGTCAATCTAGGACTAGCACTCTTGGCACTGGCTGCACTGTCGGCTCGGACCAACACGGATATGCCTCCAAAACTGCTTGCTTTTGGCATACCACTCCTGCGTGGTAAAAGGGTATCGCGAATTGGCCGGTTGGCAGATGCACTGTTTGCTAGCTTTTTGGAACTGGGTTGAACCACAGGGAGACGGTCTGATGACGATGGCTCAGATTCGGTGCTGGCGCTGGTCTTTGTGATGACCAGTTTAGTGGGGCGGTTGGAACTGTCCGAATCTGTGCTACTCCAAGGACGGGGTTCGTTCGGCCATCGCAAATCCTCTTGGCTACTACGCCGGCTGGAATTGTGAGTACTTTCATGACTCCTAATTTAGGAGGAAGAAGGGAGGAGTAGCCAACCAGCTTGCTCAGAATTATGCTTTCCAACACCACACCTGACATGCTACTCATAGAAATTACAGTTCCATGCAAAATTTGATAATTCATACCTAAGCGGAGAATCGACGGCTCCTTCCTGAGATGAAGAAGACTGAAAAATTAATTAAATCCAGCGGTGAAATAAAATAAAAACAAGACTTAATAAAGTGTGAATAAACGTGACATAGTGAAATTTATGGTTTAAAAAACCATAAATTAACCGTTAATTTCAATAAACATTAAGTTAGAAGCTATATGAGTTTGAACTCGTATGAAAACAAAAAAAAGGCAAATAAAATACGATTTCAAACTGATTTTGATTTAAATAAAATTTTAAATACGGTTTTCAAAGCTGTGTCATCAAATAGACACATGATGAATGGCCCTAATTAAGTTTCAACAGGCCCCAATAAGTCCATGGTGATTAATTTGGAATAAAAAATAAGGGATATATCTTAACAGAACTTAATAAGCTATCTTTTGTAGATAACATTTTTGAGAAATTTTGATTATCTATCGTTTTATTAAATAATTAGCAAATTATATTGTATAATTAAACCTTTGTTGTGTGTCACTGATTTTGTTTCAGTAAGAAAACCTTTTTACAACATGTTATTTCTAAGATTGTAATATTTTCTAAATCTCCTGGTACAAATGTGCACCAAAAAATAACTAGCAAAAGCTATACAAAAAGCATAAGACCCCAAGCTCAGATTGGTAGACAAGCAATACAAGTAATTTTGACTAGAAAATAACATTGCTATCAAAATGCCTACATCTTGGTTAAATATTCGAGCTCTTGCTTTGCCATACTCCTCTTCCCTCTCTTCAAAAGACTTGCTACGTCGACTTTCGGAAGACAGCTGACGTTCGGGGCTCTTAAACTACAGCCGCACAATAAATTGATTAAAACTGAGTGGTCAAGCAATGTTAGCAATATGTTTAACAAGTGTCAACTTACTTCTTTGCCTTCCTCAAAAGATGAACTGTCGCGTTTAAGGATAGATTTTTTGGGTTCATCTGGAATTAACTCATCTTTGATAAGGTCTTGGAATTTTATGTCAGGTCTAAAATATGAAAAAAAAAATAGATTAATTTAACACAGATATAGTTCCAGTAGTTATAGCTATTATTATTTAACTTGCTTACATCCTCATAAGTGGTGTTTTGGTTACAATGACAGCAATTCCAGGAAGATCCACATTGTGATCCAGTCCAAAAAACGCAGAAACCCTATGTACTATCATTCGTTGATAAGCACTCATTTCTCTAAATTTGTATGAACTGCGTCTATAAAATGTTAATTAGGTTAAATGTTTAATCTGCTTTTTTGTGTTTAAATCACTCGGAATTTGCTTACTTACGATTCATCTAAAACAAAGCCGATGAGGTCTTGCTCTATCTTGAGCAGTAGCATTCGATCTTTCTGATTTTTGTGCAAAGTGTCGATTATGAATTGAAATATGTCTGTTCCTGTTGAATCTGTATACTGTTCAATGCTAGAATCTAAAGAATTAAAAATTTGACTGATTCTCAAATCTGTTTAGTTAACAACGAAAACGTTTGCAAAGAATAATAAAATTGTCACCTCTGGATAAAGCTGGAGATGATCCTTCAAAACTTCCCAAACTTCCTTGAGAGCTGCTCTGACGACTACTGCTGAGCCGGTGATGTTTTCCGGAGGATGATTTGCTCTGAAAGATAAAATTTAAATGATTCAATTAATTCGTACTAACACCTGCATCATTTATAATTAAAATACTGTAAGCAAATGTCATTCACATTAAAAAAACAAAACATTCAAGTAGACTGTCTGTCAGAGCAGTGTTTTTCAATCTTTTAATCTCGCGGCACATCATGAGTTTTTAAAGAAATAAAGAAAAGGTAGGTTTTGAATAAAATAAGTGTATATATGATGAGCAATTATATGTTTTCTGTTTATTATTAAAATATATATATATTAATTTCTACCCTTCTGCGGCGTCACAACGGTTGAAAAACACTGTCAAAGTAAAATACTTGTACATGGTCTTACATGCAGGAAGTAGTTATATTAAAGAAATATAATAATAACAGTATAAAATGTGGAAGTAACAAGCTTAGACTAGAAGCAAAAGCCTAAATGATTGTTTTATCATTTATAGTATATTTGTATAAAAATGTATGTATAAGCACTGAGAAAACATTAACTAAAACATGCAACTAAAGATGTCTCATTACTATTGATGACAAATTGGACAAACATATTTAATCAACACGTTGAATAACAAATAGAAATACAAAAAAAGGAAATCGCCGTGGTTCAAGATGTGTGCAGTATAATGATGAGAGAAAAACAAAAAAAAAAGAAGAAAAAAAAAACGATAAAAAAAAATGTCCATTCTATTTGAAGTGATGATCCCGGAGGAAACTGACCTGTGTAGTTAGGGTTGAGGCAGTTGTGACGGACAGTGTGTTGGCCGAAGAAGGTATGCTGTCAGTCTCGGGAGGGGGAGATGTGTCGTCACATAATGCATGGCTACGCTGGAGTAGCTTCACTTTGGGGTTTGACTGCACCGCCATAAGGGGCACCGGGACAAAGGGGGGACAGGAGAAGCAAGAAAAAGAGACGAAAAAATGGTAGAGGCCCACACCATGGAATGCATTAGCACACACCTATGCCATCTCGTAGGGCTTTCAACCCAAATGCAAAAATCAAACTGCGGCACTGGCTAATATTTGTTTAGTGTTTCTTGACACACAAACGTGTTATCTCATACTAATCTGGTTAGCAACTACTGATGATGAATGACTGCATGGATGTGGAGGATCTGGCATGATTGATATTAGGGTTCTATACAAAGGATGTCTTAGTTCGAAAATAACTTGTCGTTTTATCAGAATAGTCACCACAATTCTCGTGATAGCCCACTGTCTTAAACGTGTACTACACTTACGGGATACCGAACTTGCATTAGTAAAGGACAGCTGCATAATATACCACATTCAGACATTCAGCAGTTACTATGCAAATGCGCTACACCAGAGATATATAGCTGGATTTTGATAAGATGCCAATCGATGCACAAATAAGAAACGGTATTTCAAGACTAGCCATCTTTCCCGTCTAGAATGCCAACTAATTCCATTGAACAAAAAGCATGATAAAGACAGTGGATGTCATGGCAAATATGCTTAAAGCAATTGAAGACAGTTGATGTCAAATACTTTCCCATTCCTATCTACCCGAACACCGACATCCTTTGCATATGACCCCACTTAAATAATACTGTTCGAGTTAGTGTGATGTTATTCAAGACAATCTTAAATGATTTGAATTTTTTTGAATCTGAGCAAGATCTTGCAGTATGTGTAAGAAGATTGTAAAACATGCTTATGACTAATTGTTGTAATGTGATCACGTGTCGTTGTAGAACATACTTTTTAGACATATTCAGATTACTTGCAAGGATTTTTTCAACACAGTGCATTGAAGGCACCTAAAAAGCACCCATTTACTCAAACTAAAATTTCGTAAAGGATAATGCACAAACCATAATTAATGTTACAAGAAGACAAAATTCCTTCTAATATCTAAACGTAAATACCAAAACAAAATAGAAATTATATCGAGAAAAAATTATTCTAATGTAGCTTTTGTGATTAGTTTATACCTTGACCGAATGGAGTAAATGGTGCAGTGTAGAAATTCAGAAATATTTTTTAACATTCTAATTACGAAAATGCCTACCATTGCAAGCAAACTGTATGATACTAAAATCTATTATGTACCATTATTTGGTTATTTTTCCATACTATTAGCATTGACATGCATGATCATGAATACACTACTTGTTCTTAATAAGTTGGCCTTAAACTAATTCGGTCGAGAAAATGCATATTAAAACGAGATTTGCAATTCCCACGCTTAATTAATTTGAAGCGTGCGTCTTTTGATGAGGCTTCCGTCTACGTCTAGCAACTGTGCAAGAAATGCTCGTGCAACCAGAGGCAGACAAGTGCCTTACTTGCTCGCACTTACAATATTGCTATCCTTAATTTTATCCTTTTCCTTTACCCTGTGTCTGGAAAGCGAAGCGTTGTCATTCCTATCTTTGGTGCCATTTGCGCACTCGTCCGGTGAGGCATACTTCCTTGTCCTTTCTTCCTTTTCCTGGCCTTGTTCATTGGAGTTGCGATCGTTCCCACCGCTGTCCGCACAGTACACTTCCACCACCATCTTGTTCGTTGCATCCTCTTCGACTTCCTCAAATTCGTCTTGTTTTGAAAGTCTGGACTTCATCGAACGCTTTCTTTCCATTCCTCCTCCAGATCCGTTGTTGTCCACAACGATGCTGGGAACTAAATCCAAAAACAAAGAAACAAAACCATCATCCTTCAATGTATATCCCAATTTTTAGAAGTTTCGTACAACGCTTGACACCCATTGCAAACATCCAGAAAGAGTTGTTGCAAGGATATGATAATGGCGATAAGTTGTTACCTTTAAAACAACTGAATGACAACTACATATTTTAATTACCGATTTGGTAATGGTTAAAATATCAGTGCAAACTACCGATACAAAAATTCTGGAACATCTTACATAAAACTGTAAGAAGAATTGCTACAAAACGCTTATATTGTTTTGTATATAGTATGTACTTGGAGCTCTTTTCAGAATAAACGTAACATACTATGTTGAGTTTATCATATTCTGAAACTTAGTAAACTGGGGTAGGGCAATCAAAGTACATTACGTTTTTAAGAATTATCAGGTTTTCAAATTTGTCAGGTTTGTTGGCAAAATAGTATTATTTTGATAAAGAAATGAATAAGGGCATTGTCATGTATTTTATCTTCTTAAATCCACTGTGAGCCCTATCGAATTTTTCTAATTGCAGTACGAGAATAAAATGTTTATTTCATTAACGTAAATTTTTGTTTCTAAATTTGTCCAAGTCTATTTGGATTATTCACAACAGTATCCGTATTCAAAATTGCGTTATGCTAATTTCATAGCGAAGGGTAGAGTCATTCTATGCATTTTTAATGCGATTCCTTAATTACTAATTTGTTCATATTTATACGTTATTTAAATGAGCAAACATAGTTACATCCGAGTAAGTTTAAAAGCCTTGGCCTCCATTCAAACCTAAAAAATTGCCTAGTCAGGATTAATGGAACAAAATGTTTTCGAATATTTATGATATTATACATTGTAATTTTATCTTATGCCTCAGAAAATGTAGCAAAAATACTACATCAAATACAAATATTACAAATGAATTGGTTGTGTTTTTGCTAACAAATTTTATTCAAGGATTTCTTTGCATTTTTATACAAGACAACTTTTGGCAGCACGCTATTACATTTTTGTGTGTGAAAAAAATACGAGACGTTTCTCTAAAAATCAATGTACTGCAAAAGTATTTTTATTAATTTTTTATATCTTAATTTTCAGACTGTTTAGTTTTACAGAAATTACAATTTCTATTCACGTCCCTTTATTTTAAAATTGCAAATATCACTGCTGAAAAAATATACACATCGGAAAAGGCGATTGAATTTCTGAGATTAATCAAAGACAGACAAAGTCACGGAATGGATTTCGTCCTAGTTGAAAACTGATTAGCATAAATTTTATTCAAAATCGATTGTGCGCATGCGCTTTGTTCACGACCTTGCAAGAATTGAATAGAGTGCATGTAACATTTCCAGAAAATCTATCCGATTTGGACAAAAATCCATTCCTTGACTTTGGCAATTTTATCAGCACATCGATACCATTAAAGATAAACACACAACTACAGCAACAAAAAACCACGTTATTTAAAACAGCCAGAATATGAAAGTGCAGAAACGAAATGGTCAGTACATGACCTTTGGCCCCCATTACCCAAGAGGCGACTGCTAACACTTATTACACGACAATGAAAGCTACACTAAAAAAATACACGCACAATGAACAAAGTGGAGTAAAAAAAAGGTGCTGTGATTTATTCGGATTTTGAGATAATCAAAAGACAACGAAGGAGCCATATAGAGAGAGATATTAAAACAGTGCTTCGAGAGTGAATTCGTACGTAAGAAAATAAACAAAAAGAAGCAAAATAAATAAGAATTTAAAGAGAAGACGACTACCAAGGTAATTGGGGGTGGATTCGACAAGTTACTCACTCTCGAGCTTGGCCATTTGGGCAATCCTCACGCTGCCGATCTCTCCAGTTGACCACTGGCTAAGAAGAAGAAATCTGGGTGAGAGTTTATTTGGCTCTTGATTTGCACACTTTCACGTATCACAGAAGAAAAAAAAAATGTCTTTGGAAACTTTCATTGGAGTGTATTAGCCAATTTAAATCGACCACACTTAACGTGTTACAGATTAATCCTAATTGGCCTCCATTTTCTATCAAGCCTTTCGAGTTTTAAAAACCTGTCGTGTTTCAGACAGCCAAACAATTAAAACAAAATTATCAATTCCGAAAAATTGACGAGGGTGTAATTCAAACCGCTTAAAAACAAAAGTTAATACGTAATTACATACTAGGAGCATTATTTGACAATAAAGCGTTGCAAGATTTGGCGAGGTAAAGGTCTAGTATAAAGTTGGCGTTTGGCCTTTGACCATGAATCAAATGCATGAATAAATTAATCTATATGCCCTGCAGGGAGTAATGGCTCTTCCACTATTATCATTTCAGATTTTCCAACCAGAAATCTGGTTACGACACGATGAACCAATACAAAAGCAGAAGCTTGACCAAGCAGTGTCCCTATGGATCAAGTTAACCGGTCGGTAAGTTACAAGTCAAACAGAAAGGTCACATACTAACCATAGCATGAATTAGGCAGAACCACAATATCAGATTGTATTACATGAAAAGGTCAGTATTTTCAAATATTGACAAGGAAGGCTATAAAATAGGTCACTATACAATAATTCTAGAATAGTGTCTAAAACCCTTAGAAATACTGTGAAAACAATTTTCCCTTATTGCCTAAACGTAAAAAAAACCTAGTCAGGTTGGGATTACCCCACCTCGCCAACAATGTTTTGGGTATTATTTGCTTAGTTTTACTATTGAGGGTGTATTGTGAAGGACATATAGTTTGGATCGCCATAAGCAATGCGGCTTTGTTAATCTATTTCAAAATAACTTCATTGATTTTCGCGGGGGTGAGACATTTACCCACTCGAGCGCTGACTACGTGCCTGAATACTTGAGAGCATGTGACAATTTCATAAAGTTCAACATGGTGACATTTCGCAGTGGAGTTTTATAAGCTGCTCGTACGAATCCATATCCAGAGACAGCTGAAGTCCAATAGGTAATTGCATTGCCAATACGTCATGTAGCAACCAATACAGATGCATTAATATCAAAATATTAAATCTCGTATTAACAGTAATGTGGAGATTGTCTTATTTTAAGGGTTCTAATTGGATGATTTGAGCGATCAAAGTAGAATGCCTAAAATCCATTCAATCCTGTAAGACGTTAATTGGAGAAATCCGCAAATCCTTGGTGCCAGGTTGCCATGAAACCTAAAAATTTCATCTAGTCTTCGTATACGCGAAGTAAATATAAAATGACTATTAAGGCTTGTACGTTATGTTACCCTGGCTGCTACAGTAAATACAGAGCAAATGCCAATTCCTGCATCTAAATAGTAAATCCGTTGAAACCCAAACTCAACGATAAAAATGTTAAAATCGTGATTGCAGGAAAAGCAGTTGAAGCTTTAAGGTAGAGAGTCTAGAGAGACCATAGATTAAAGAGGAGCTGCCCCAACCATTTTATACTTGACAACTAAATACAAAAACACGTAATTTCTGTGACAACTTATGCTTTTATAAATAGATGATGATGAGCAACATGTTAGACATTTTTAAAACCTTTTTCAACTGACAAACTAGTACTCGCTTGTCCTCCGCATATATATAGTTTTAAGTAGTTACTACGAGTGTACTATGACTACTACAACAACAACAAATGTAGAACTCAAATTTCCATTGGCAGAAATGTCATAATCTTATGACTGTTTAAACTGTCTTTCTGGAAAATTTTCTGCTTTTTTTAATGCAGCGAATGTATACATCTGAGAAACATGTTCAGAATTGAGTCTTGGTCGACCTAAGCCACCATTAAATTGGATAGGAGTCTTTGGTGTTGACATTACAGAGATTCATCTCAAACTGCAGTGGAGTCTATAATGGGAATCGATGGCACGTTCCTAACACGGACCACCATAGCTCATTGATCATTTCTTGTCATTGACGTTTGGTACTTGTTTACAAATGGATGCAATTTATAGTATAAAAAAAATCCACGGCATCTGAATAAATTCCTATGCCAGCAGAGTTGACTTTACATCCGGGACGTTAATAAGCCATAGGGGCTTTTTTATCTGTGGGTAAACTCCCGATAACCTATCTGTAATCCCATAATGCATACTGAATTGCAATGATAAAACATAATTAAGAATAATGATGGCCTGCTTGAGACAGATTATTTTTTCTCTTGTATTTTGGAAGTGAGCCTGAACACGACGAGAGAATCAACACGCTTCGTGTCTCCTACAAGATAATCTTTGCCAAAAAGCAGAAGGGATTCCATTAACAGGGAGAAAAAATGGAAAAACGACGGATCCAATTATGATTGATTCGCAAAATGGAATGGGCGTCGGTTAGCTATGAACTGTGCCTAATGTAGGCAATACTACGAAGCAGCTTTACTGTATGCAAGAATTTCAAGCCTTGTTCAAGGATTGAATTTAATCCTGTTCAATCTTTGGTGTAAGGTCTGATAGATGATGGACAACCCAGATCAGTTCAAACCACCTTTAAGGCACTGGGGAATTACCGCAGAATTAACCAAAGCTATCCAATATATATCCATATACGATATTCACAATATATATATCTGAAAACATATGCATAGAAGAAAACGTGGACCTCAGTTATTTCTGGAAATATTGGACATGCACATGTAGATAATAGAGAGCTTGAGCCAACCAACGTTATCGTTTCGTTAACGTTGGCTGGCTCAAACTCTCTATTATGTGAACTATGCGTGGATATGTAGTCATATATTCGCATATATGGACTTAAATGACATATATGGGTATAGTGGTATACATTTCCATAAATATCCATATGTGTGCCATATATAATTTTTCCATCCGAGAAGATGTCACAAAATTAACTAACCAAAAACCAAAAACTTAATGAAATTAAGTTCAATGAACATATAGTTTTACTCTGCACAATGGGCATGTTTGCGTACATTTAACACCATGCAGGGTTTAAAACCAGATCTACAGAGTTGCTAATCCACCATAGCTTACAATCAACAATGTTCACGCGCGCCCTTCAGTGGGACATTGGTGAATCGGGTCAGCCGTATATTTGCATCAAAACTTGAAGAACGGAAACATCAATTTGGCACAATTGGGACAAACTATGCGAATGTGTCCCAATTAGCTAAAATCCACTGGACTGACAAGAAATGTCCATAACATTTTTACACACATACGAAACAAGTTTCCAGGTCATGTCACGGGGACAGGATTTGTTGGTCACCACCAGAGCCAACAAGTATATAGCCAGTCTTGATCTAAATCCCATTAGTTTCTCTAAAACCTAGTTTGTACATGCAGCTCACGGATTAACGTGTATTCGATGCAATTAAGATACAGCGATCGTTAACCGGAAACCGCAAGAGCTTACCTGTTGCTAGAGGACTCGGGTTGACATCTAATTGGCGAAAATTCAACGGTACTATCGATCGAGGATCGCGGATCGTAGCACAGTCAGGAGCGCGACGAATGTGGTGGCGGACCAACGGGAGGATCCGACATCTTCTGTTAGCAGTCCTGTCCTGTTTTCGACGAGATCTTCGTCTTCCTGAAGAGGGAACAAATCAACAAAATAATTAAAAACGGTTATATTTTTAAATAGTTTTTCTATTGTGTTAATACGCCACGTAAGCGATATTTCTTTCCTCAAGTATTCAGATTTGCAGAAATTTCCAGGATGTTTTCCCCATAGAGGAAACATCCTGCAAGAGGGGAATTCCCAACCTCAAATTTTCTCCAAAAAATCCCCATTATACTTATTTGCATGCTTAACGACAAGTTACTTTAAAACTTCTCGATCCTTCTTTTACTAAAATTACACGTAATGCGAAGATGGAATAAAGGCCAACGATGATGTTGGTTTATGAGATTTTACCCACTTATCATGCGCTATGTTGACAGTAGGGTAGGTAGTTAGTTGAATTTGTAAAAAAAAAATCAAGAATTGACGTGTAAAAAAATGTTGTGACTACTTCCATTCAAACCCTGAAGTCTTCAGGTGCTGCCATTTTCAATCTGATAACAATAAGCACACTATGTCAGCACATTCAATAGATAAGCATTGATGGACTTTCCATTGAATTCAATGCAACGAGTTTTTTCAGCCATTTTCGCGTTAAGGGATACACTGATGGATTATACCTTGATACATCAATGACAAGGCTATAATTAATGGCGGTTCGTGCCATTCTACAACAAGAAATCAATGATTTGAAAATTGTCCATTGAACTCTTGCATGAGTCGGGGTTAGATTCATTAAAAATAACTCGTACTCAGATTGCAACTATAGATCGTGAATCTATTTTACATAAAAGAATGGCAAGCTTAAAAAAATATTTCATGTATTAAACATTAAATTACTGTTGATTTTTTACCAAAAAACCGTTATGAAACCAACCGCATTTACTCCTCGAAAATTGATTTATGTGGAAAAACTATTGTCACAGCCAACAAAATTTAAAAAATGAACACTAATTTGAATGCAAATCTAAATTTTTTTTTAAAAAAGATTAAACTAGAAATTAGACTTGAAGCTTACATGTATGCAAATTCTATTGCTGTTTGCGACAGAATAACAAGAAGCTCCCTTGGGAAAAGACAAGTCAATTGTTATGAAATTTCAGATGATATAGTCTACCATCATTGGAGCTTTTTCACGGTTAAAGGACATACATTTTAGAAAATGGAAAGGCCCTAGAGTATGATCAATCATGGAGCATTCATGGTGTCCACCAAATTAAAGATCAACACTTTCTGGAAAGGTCTTGGAAGGTTAGAAATATCTTGATATCGCATGAGGAGCACCATGGGAATTACAAGTGTACCTATTGCTGTCAAACACCAATAAATTGATGACGAGTTCGCTATCCTAGTCAGCCAAATGAAGGCGGGACTTGCATCAAGCTGTCATAATTTGTTGGTGTTCACCATTTGGACGGCAGCGTCATGTTCATCCAACGTCAATATCAATAATGTGACATAAGCCGTTGCTGTATTTGGCATGTCTGTTTCTCACGCTATAATAAACAACCAAATTCCTCGGCAATGTCATGGCGAGCTTTATTCAAAGCAATCAATAACCAGAATTTTTTTTTTATCACAACTCGCATATCTCGAATGATGAATCTTTAGAGCTACTGGCATATTTGTAGCGCGAGAAAGCGTCGATGATGTCACATTATGAAAAGACGTTTTGTTTTTTTGTTTACTTACTCATATTGAATAATAATTTGTAGGATACATTTTAAAAAATGAAATCGATTCAATACACGTACAGTGTTCGGATTAGTCCCCAGGTATAGTGGTTTAAAATAACTTTCCAAGATTGAACTTTGCCGTCTGTATTTAACTACTCACAGGTACCTGGATTTTTGTTGCTCCAACTGTTGTGTGTACTGTGTGCACCATATAAACACATGATTGAACACAATTTGTTTCTAAAGTTGAAACAAGTGTTCAGTAAAACAAGGCATGTCTGCAACAATGCAACAAGCCAATGCACAATATTTGTATCAATTTAAAAAACAAAGACTAAAAAACGAGGCTTTTCAATTGAGAACTTCTGCAGTCTTAGTCAATACAATGGGAACCCACCATCGATAGCAACAAGTTAAATCATAGCAGCAACAGATGAAAAGCATACATGTTCTTTTATGGGACATTTCACAGTTAAGTGACTGTTGAGATTTCAAGTCACATTAATTCGAACAGAAAGTCAACAATGGGAATTCGGGAATTCATCTGCCAGATTTGCGTTCTCCTGATTCACCAACTTAAATTAGCTCTGGAAAATTGATGATGCAAATTGTCCTTGACTGCGTCAAAGATGAATTTAATTGAATGAAAGGAAAATGCAATTACGCCGAAATTAACGTGAAATAATAGCTCAAGTTGTATAGTTCAAGCAAAACACTTAAATAATCGATGAAGAAGAAATCTTTTAATTGCAGTAAATCGCGCGAATGAGTGAACGTTAAGATAACTTTCTGTAACGTTTGTCTTTATAGGACTTCCCAAGTGCACGCAACATGCAGTAAACCCTTAATTAGCTGTTTTATTAATTCGTGAAAAGTACGTCCAGAAATAGTTGAAAACAGTTGTTATCTTTAAACGCTATGCAGACTTCAAACTCCAAGCATACAAACTGTTATTAACTTTGCATGCCTGTTAGGAAAGTAGTAATTTTGTGACGGTTAAGTACGCGTAACCAACCATTACAATTTCACCCGTTTGTCAGACATGATGGAAGGCCTTTAAAAAATACGAACATTTCCTTAAGATCACTGTCGTGAGGGTTGACATACCATGCGATTTTAACCCTCTGTTTTTAACCCATTGCTATTAAAATGGAAATACGATTTTATTGGATTAAGGTCGTTAACTAACCGTTAAATTGTCACCTATACCTATACGAAAGTTTAAGGGGGAAAGATGATCAAAGTTTATTTTTAATGTTCCCATTATTTTCATACAAGTATCAGAAATTTATTACATATTAATACAATATGTGTAGTTCTGTATAAAGAGGCAAACAATTATTGTAATGAAGACAATTTATCCATCCTCCCCAAGTATTATTTAGGAAAGAATCACAAATTGGTTTTCTAAAGTTTTTCCATTTGAGCTTTAAGCATTGAAGCTATATCTGCTGTACGTATCCATTAAGAATACCTAATTAAATACTACAAATAACGTTACACGTTAGGGCGAGTAACTTCAATATGTTTTGATCATGACAGTGATACATCTGATCTTCGAACTTTTCGGTTGACTAATTGAAAATATTTCAGAAGACAGCTTTTACAATAGCAGTGACGCTTTTCTTCTACAGTAGTCCATTGTCCCCATTGCATGATAGACAAACAATCTGATTATAGAAAAAGCAATTCTTTCTAATTTGATAGCAAACTTTGGGGGATCTATAACAAATCGATATCTTCTTTTCAAATGCGACTACATCCGAGTTTGACCAGAAACAATACTTTTCACTTATTCGAGCAAAATGAGGTTTTTATAGCGGGACGCACTACTTCTGCACTGGCAGTCATTCATGAAGCGGAAATCTATCAATTCATAAAAAGTTGATGTACTTTCAAGAGGAACTATGTTCCAGGAAAACGAATGGGTTCGCTGTTTTTATCGATTTTTAAGCCCTTACCACTGCTGTGTATTGCACAGTATTTGGAATATGAGATCTGGCTTCCGGTTTTTGGATCTCTTCAAATTCCAATAACACTTGTAATGTCTCTGTGCTATGGTCCCTCCAACGTTTCAGCATAATAATTACAACCAATAACCTTGCTGTCATATTACATCATCATAGTGTTCTCTTGCAATGCAATTTTAGCAATTTTTAATGCTGAAACAGTAGATGTTGCTGATATAATTGACGTCACCAATTTTTGCATGTTGCTAGTTATCCCGTGCCATTCTTGTAAACGATACATAGAAACAGTTTCTTTGTTTGGCCGATAGTGTATAACCAAAAAATCCAGTGTAAGCAACACTATTTTAGTCCATTTTGTCACTGAGAAATTCAGCCGAGCTTATGTAAATGTGTTGAAAGAAATTTCCCTCCATAGAAACGTCATCGGGAAGCAAAAAAAAATCATTCTTGAACAATTCCTATTTTCAGTCAATTAATTTAGTTATCTTCATAATCCTCGCACTGGAATGCATGGACATGTATGGCACACAGTCGGCATTACAGTAATAGGATGTAACTCAACTTCGTTAGAGTTCCACTGCATATATATATTCCTGGCGCTTTCGCTGCAAATAATTAGGTTTCTTCGCAAACAACTAATGCTAATTGAGAGTAATGTGGACTAATGCAATTTGGTAGAGCAGCTGCAAGCATTCGGGCATCATCGTAATATAATAATAAATATTAGTTTTTAGCAAGGACGGTTCGAGGCGCCCTCTGGCACGAATCGATTTTTGGGCCATTTATTTCTAAAGATCTGCTCTACGTCCGCTTCCGTGTTCGTCCAAACTGTGAGCTACTCTAAGCACAGAAACCCTGTTGCCAAGCGCACAAAAAGACGCACGCAGGTAGCAATTGATTACTTCCTGCATTCGACCATATCTTTTGTATACGCGTATCAAGGATCGAATTCTAGAATATCTTGTGTGAACCTATAGTTTATCAGGGGCATCATGTGCAGACATTGATGCATCATACTGCTGTTGGTGCCATGCGGGTTTAGTCCCCCTTTTTCTCCATCTTAGCCACTTATTGCCTGCCATTAAAAGCAGTGTACTTGTCACCCTTTTTCAAATGTTTTGTATTTTTGTTCTGTGGTATTTTGACTGGACCTTTTGTATCCTTGGAACTGAGGCTCAATCTGAAGGGTCTCAAAATCCATTTCAACTTCAATGGAATCTTTTTTGTCGTTCTATATACAAATGCTACGTAAAAAATCAGTAGATACTTTTTATTTGAAGTATTTTATTATATAAATACTTTAATGATCTATAACAAGTTTTTCTCCACTTGAACTTGCACTTTTAAAATTAAAAGAATGTTAGAGACAAAGTTGTTTAGGCAAGAAATGCTCAACGCACATAACAAAACCAAATGATAAAACGCTGTACGGTATTTCATGAATCTAATAGGATCTAATAAGACTAAATTTCAGAGTACAGTTTCATTTGGCATTGCCTCCATATTTGCTTATTTTTAAAGATAGAGACATCCCAAACAAAATTCTGCAAATAAATGAAGTTGTTAATAAAATAATAACTTTTTTTTACAATGTTACTTCCGTTACTGCTTTGACAAAATTCTATGAAAAGACTATAGAATTCTAAAGAGGGCATAGAGCTGGGAACAAAATGGCACCAGTGACATCTTTCAGAATTTGCACATCAATAGATGCACTCACACGAAAGCGTATTAATTCCAAGTATCTCTCGTCGATTTTTGTAAGGATAATTACACATTAGTGACGGGATCTGTGTTCTCTCTTATTAGTTATGCGAAAAGTATACACGAAAAACGATATCTAGCACGCAAGATGGCAAGAATCATTTATCGCGCATGCGCCGTAATATCGTCTTCCATCGGGCCTCGTTTTGAATAGGCCAAACTTCCAAATTCAATTTCAGGTTTTTGCAATGACGGGAGGCACCCCACGCGGCCACTATCGCATTTTTCACAATTATAAATGAGTCGTAGGCACGCACTCATCTCATTCTCTACGGGATTTAACGGCTCTTTAAAATTCGTACCAGGGCATGACGTTATCGCACACATCCGTAAGAATGCGCCGTGTGGGCATGGCGATATCGATCCAGTTTTCTGTGAAATAAAGCATTAAATGGGTTCCGAACATATGTATTTACGATATGCCTCATCCATTCGGATTAGCTAACGGTCTCATGACGCATCGTGAATGAGGCTAATCAATATACACATTTCTTGGAATATAATGGATTCCGGTGAAAAATGCTGTATGTTATTGGAATTTAAGTAGGTGTAAAGTACTTATTAGTGGTGCTGAATTACCACCCTCACCTTGAAATGGCGTTGTATTCTTATATGTGCAGCGCGAACTACCAATAGGGCTGTCAGACTTAGATTGGATGGAGTGGTATATGAATGCATCATGTACGATATTCCAGCAACGCTAAGTATGTTAGCTACCTATTTGAAGGTACATAAGAAATATTGTGAATTAACTTCCCTGACTTTTCCAGTTTTTTAAAACAATTTTCCCTGACCATCCTGACAATTGAGAATTCAAAAATATCATAGTATTCTTGACAACTTTTGTTTTGTCTAAGAAATTATTTTAGAACACGACTTCCAATGTGCATTGAATTCAACTTTACAAACATACAAACTATACCATAAAAGTTTTTTCCTAGTTATATCTGATTTAAAAATCACAACTAATTAAAATACATTATTTATTAGGAGCTTAGCGAATATTCGTGTCATTAAAAAGTTGTACGAGTGTACAAAAATGGCTTTTTTGGTTTAAAATAATGTTAACATGAGTTAAAAGGGGAATTCCCCAATTTAATACACGCACGCTGAATTTCCCTGAACTTTTTTTAAATATTTTTAGTCAATTTTCCGTGACTATTCCGGGTCTATCCCACTTCCCTGACTATTCCAGGTTGTCCAGGCCTGTAAGAACCCTGTAGAATGGTACCAAAGCTGCTTTGGACCATCCACTAATTGATTTGCATTTAAATTGGCCAAGACTAAAAAATGAAACCTATCAAACAAAGCTTGATTCGTTCTCACGAATTAGTCAGAGTTAACACAACTACTTAATGCTTTGCATTAACATGTATTGTAATGCTGCTATATTACCCTATAAACTTGTACGTGTTTGTAGCAATTAAGCGCTTAATGCATCAACCGTTAAACGCATTATTAAACAGCTGACTAAAACTAGGAAATAAAATCCAAATATCTGAAGTGCGTTCGTTGTTATATTACGTCCGTAATCGATTAAACTGGCCATTACAGGCAGCTTGCGGGTACTGGATATTGACGTCATAGCAATTAAGTCAACACAAGCACAAGAGGGCGTTTCTAATAGTACTGTATTTTAGTGACACATGTCACGATTGGATAATTTGGATGAGTGGTACCTAAAGTTCAAGGTTTCCGGTTAAGTTTTCCAGCCCTACAATCCTCAAGCACGATTTGTGGCCAAAGAGGGAATATCCAATTTATTTAAATCCAATGTCCACCACCTTAGAAATCATTCCTCATTTCATGTGTAGTCATTGTGCGACTTAATTTTCTGAAATTCTGATAATTTTTCTTATTTACCTTGCAAAGCATATACAAAATGTCGTATATGGACCATTTCCAAGCCCATATCGAACAGCACCCAAAGTGACCTAGCAAATAAGCAGGGAAAGGTTAATTTAACCAAATATTAAACTGGGTTATAAAAGTAAGTTTATACTGTTTATTCTTTGTAAATGGCCCAATGAACAAAAAGGGAGAACTACAATGAAGGGCAATTGGGTGTAGGCAAGCAAACACTGTTAGCACAATAGCATTGCAGTGAAAAACGACAATGCAAACTCCCCTTATTTAATTGATCCAGAAAATGCAGTTCTACCGCATTGTTTTAAGTGCGCCCCAATTAACCAGTCCAATGGTTAAGACAACTTGGTAGAAAATGTGCCAATGCGAAAAAAACCAAAAAAAACCCGAAGGTCTTAAATGTCATGTTGTGCGCATGGGGGAATCCTCTAACCTTTTAACTTTTCACTTGGCAAAGGACCAACGTTTCGCTTTTAAAATAAGCGATGAGTGGAATATGTCAGTGGAACATAACCTCGATTCATCGGTTTAAAGGTTTAGGGCTGTCGTGAAATGCCAGCAGGTGGCGTTCTGTCCCCGTGTTGTAACCAGTGTCAAGCTTCAAGGAATATGGTGTGGAAACACGGTATTTCCGATGTACTTCTACAGGATATAGGCCTACTTTGAAGAGTAGCTCATCAACGAGGCGACTTTTGGGGGCAACCTATTTATAGTTCTCTATTTTTATCCGACGGGATTCCCTCCCAGCTGAAATCTTCGTTCGTTCTTCTTGCCTTATGTCACGAGTAATTGAAGTGGGTAGAACGTAACCACTGGAAACATGGTCGCCAAGTGTTTATAACAACAACAGTACTGGTTCAACTCAAAATTTGCAGTGCTAGGTGAAGTAAGGAATTTTAATTCGTCCTTTGAAGTATATATATACCTGTGTGTCCATTAAACTTCCTTGAAAGTAATTCAAGCATATTTGTAGGATTTAAAGGCTCATGACCCTTATATTTTCAAGGATCCCCCACGAACAATTATCACAATGTTTTCCAAAGAGTCTGAAACATTTTCTAGAGAATTATTAAAAATTGGTATTCAGAATTTTCCCTACGTGGACAACAACTTCCAGCTATCAACTGATGTTTATCACGAATTTCAAGCATGATTACAGACTTTTCTGATTTTCAGGGCTGCTGGACACCCATCACTCCACGCTTAAGATGTGGTAACACATTTCTATGAAGTACGGTACCAAAATTTATTATGAAAAATGCTTCTAAGTATTTCAAATTAATAGGAATTCGAAAAACTTTACCATTTCTGCCAGTTCTGGACTGCCCTGAGAATATTTAGCTAAAATGTGTTTGTGTGTATAACTTGGAGGAAAAAATTTCAAGCTGCCCCTGAAAGAGATTCGTAGAAATTATTAAAAACTGCTACTTGTTTATTGTTGCACAAAACACATGTTTGTTGGCCAGCAGGTAGCCAAATGACCACTGACCAAAATGAATTGCCACGTTTAGTGAGCGAATGAAGACTCCCGTGGCTTTCTGTTAAGCAATTGTTCTCAGGTCCAATAGTCGTGCAAATGAAAACACGAAATTTTATTAACTAATTCGCGTTTTACGATCTCATAATTAGTCGTCTCCAAATTGGCCTATCTGCCATAAAACGGAGTTAATGACGTCATTTCAGGATCGCAAAATGCATAGACAACTAGGCATGGCACACCATTCAGCTGCCAAATCACTACGTGGAAATTAATTCCAAGAACAAACAAAAGAAAATGTAGTGTTCATAAAGTGTGGTAACACGTAAACAACGAAAGCCATGTTATCCCCTGAGGACGTCTTGACTCTGAACAGCAAATGTCCATTTGCACGTCAAGAGCACAAGTAGGGAATGCCCCGTAAAAAACACCATTTGTCAAACTGAACACAACTAGATATTTTCAATCCAGATTTCAATTTCAGCATGTTCAGCTGCAGAAATTTCTGAGAGTTTTGGGACATCCCATATTTAAGGTCAATAGCGTGATGCAATTTCAACAGGGATCAACCAGAAATGAAATTTTTAACTTTTCTGATATTTTATCGTATTAAAACAATTTTCCCTGACCATCCAGAAATCTTGTATACGTATGTATCGAAAATGTCCAATAACTGCTTGTCTCCCATGTTTCTTTTGAGAGCCAAATTTTTGAAACTTAAGCCAAAGAGCCGGATATTCCGACCCCTGCTCTAAAACAATTAGTTACCACCTTGAATTGGCATTAGTAATATCTTAAATAAAAGTTATATGATAAAATGCTAACTAAAATTACTTTTGCTATTTGGAAATGCAAAATTTACAGGTTGAATTTTCTGACAATTCAAAATTAGTCCGGTCTGGGTGAACCCTAGTTGATTGTGCCTCTAGAGGCCTCTAGAGGCACAATCAACCGTGTGTTTCTGAAAATAAAACGAGGGAAGAAAGTATGTTGGCTTATACGTTTATTTCTGTAAGAATTCAACGAAACTTTCCACTTTCATGCTGCATTTTGTTATAGATACATTGCTAAAGCGGTAGCGAAACGTCTGCAGTGAAATGGTCTCATAAATCTTCCACAGTTTCTTATCCGAGCGCTCTTGTCGACATTTTTGTGGTTGAGCGCCTTCATATTAACGCCATAGTTTTGTTTTCAATGAAAAGCGGATTTCCGTAGACGAAAAGACTCTTTTTCTACACCCATTACATTTATTGGCCACAAAGTTAGGATTTTTTGTTGTTGCAAAAGAATGAAATGCCAAACAGGAATAAGCCCACCCACTTCTTAATTAGGATACAGTGCAAAATTGCGAAACATGTGTCCGAAAATGTATTTTGGCAATTCCCCTCGAGATCCGTCCATAGTCATTATGCTAATCCCTTATGGTCCAAAAATAAAATAAAACCTATCAAAAATATTAATTAGGTGGTGCATGTCGGTTTGATATCATTAGAGAGGCATTCGAGAATAATTAATTTCGTTACTCTTCGCACTGCTAACCTTAACTCATTTTTATAAGCTCGTAACTTTTGCACGCCGAGGGCCCTCGGAAAATTCATTTTGGCATTCAAAAACTAGGTCAAAATGATCAAATAGGTCCGCATTAAATGTTCTTGAAAAATGCATGTTACAAAGGCGAAAACCTCGTGTTTTTTTCCAATTTGGGATCCGCTGACATAACGGCAATGGACGTCACGATCCGCGCCGGAAGGTTTATAAATATACATAAAATGTAACGCGGCTTATAACGATTTGTGTGTTTTGGCATCCCCACGGCGCTTTTCATTAAAGTTAATAAGAGCTCTAACCATACAACCTTTTCCCTAATCCAAAATGCCGTTATTCTGGCGAAATTAAATATGACATTGCACCATAAAACACGGAGACGTCTGAAAAGAATATAACCACCTGGTAGCAATCTCATATTTGTCGGGTTCCCCCAGAAATAAGATTTTTGAACGTCCTTGATTTTTCCATTTTTGAAAACCCCTGACCAAAAATGACCCTTTCCTTGCCATATCTGAATTAGAAATCATAACTATAATTGAATTATTTTATACTAGGAATTTAATGGTACCATTAAATACACTTACGAGCAAAAAAATCGAACCACCTGCATGTATTGTCCAAAAGTTTGTTTTTTACATCAACCAAATGTCAGATTTGAATTTGGAAATGTGCGTTATTTAGAGAATTTATTCCTCTTTAAAATTATCCCAGTTTGACGAAGATCCCTGCTGAATTGTTCTGCTGAAACTCCTTAAAATCCAATGTCTGATAAAATCCATAACTTTCAATGTTGGTCCACTCCTCCTCGACTGCAGTCATCAGCTCTCTGACAGATGCAACTGCAGGATTTCTGGCTCTAACTC
>JAUJYV010000030.1:0-186063 GCA_033995625.1 Ophyiulus pilosus | reverse complement strand
GGTACGACCCCCCTACCACATGGCATTTATTTGCTGACTGTAGGGTACTGAGTTGAATTGAATTGAATTGAATTGAAATGGCAACATTTGTAACAATTACTTTAAAAAGTTCACATATCTAAAATCAGGATTTGTTTTTCATGAGTGTTTTAAGGGAAATTTGGTTGTTTATCTCCTACCATTTTCTCTTCAAAACCATGGTTTCTAAAACGGCATGTGGAGTTTTCCTCATGAATATATCAAGAGCATAATCCAGTTATTGTCACTGTTGGCCAAACGATAACTCACGATGAAATAATAATAGCGTCAGGTATATATATTTGTGCAGCCATCGAAAAACACTTTCTTTTCGTGCACATGAAAAGACCCAAATCGACATCAAAGAGGATAAAGAAATTTCATCAACATCCAAGAACGTACCAACACCGTGTTAAGATTTTTAAACCGCTTATGTTGTTCAAGAGCACATTAAACATTCAAGATTACACTTAAATGTCATTGTAGGTGGCGCTAGTAGCATTAAAGTGTTAAAATATTCTATATTTTACGTCAATATAGAATTTCCTATGTGAAGAAAAATGAGAATATTTCGACAAAGAATAAATCGGATGGAAAACATGACGTATTCACAAATATATAAATTATACACTATAATACCATGATTAGGAATATATGTTCATATGTGTCCAAATTTATATACTGCAAATATGAGATTTTCCACGAATATATCACATGTCGCTTTTTTCCACCAATGTTATTTTTTTGGAATTTGAAATTTTAAAGTAATAAAGGGTTTCTGAGATAAAGGTTATGTCCTTCGATAGGGGTGGGGGGGGGGCAACCATAAGTGCACATCAATAGATAACATCTAATTCCAAAAGCACAACAACAGCTCCCTCTACCATGATTTGGATCCCAACCGTTAAATGACCGTATAATAAGTACGACGGTATTAAAAATAGATGACCCAGTGACCGGCCAAATCAATAATTATTGAACCACTGAATAAGTTAGGGCGGACATGTGTCTTTATGAATGCTCCTACTCTTATTCTCCATAACAACGGAAATGAGAATAAAAATAGCGATTTTTAGTCCAATAGTACTTTTATATTTTCCATTAATACAACATCAATGATAGGGTACGTTGGTGTTGGTAGACCAAACATACCGATATCAACAGGGACGGTATTTACCAAATACGACTCAATTGCAATCAATATGGAAAAGTTCAACGGCCTCCATTTTCAAAAAGGAATATTCATTTTAATTCCTTTCTAAAAACAAAGGACTTGAAATGGACACGGGCCTGACAAAATGTTTGAATGTATACAATTCCTAAACCTCCAATAGAATAATTATTTATGACAAAAAACATGTAATTTTATATGGATATACTGCATATAATGAAATTGTGAGAAATTTGACACATGCCCCTCGCTGACAAGTTTGAGTTATTTGTGGCCGATGAACTACAGGTATTTTATGGAAGATTGACATGGACACGAGGTCGACCTCAGGTATAAACAGGGTTCACCCCCAAAATATAAAAAATGAAAAATAAATAAAAAATGAGAGAGCGTTGTCACAACAGGCAGCCTCAGGGCTCAATTAAAACCCAATTAATGTTTTAAGCCAATTAAGGCATTATACAACCGGGCGTATAAAATTTACATAAAACGCACCATTTGCGTGCTATGCAAATGCCACATAGGTTACTGAAGCATGCGTGAGGTGGACAAAGGCCATCATTAACGACTGAAATAAGGCCTAAAATTATTTGTTTATGCAACGGGGGCTTCTATTTTATGCAAATAAATGCGGGTTCCATTAATTAACTTTGGCTGAAATACAGCAAAAAAATCTGGCTCGCATCTACTGTATGGGGCACCTCCGTAAGGTGGGCATTGTCAAACAAACAATGCTAAAGTCCTCACGCTCGAGGGACCTAACCAAACGGTCCATATTTACGTCTTAGTTTTTGGTATAGGGAGTAACTTCACTAGCAGAGGTGCAATGGCTGGGAAACGGGTTCAACCGCGAGGAGCCCCATCACGGTTGTGAGGGACCTTAAAATGAAGTTTGCTTGTGGGCCCACAAATTGTAGTTACGGCAATGATCGGATCTTAACCGATGATTAAACTAGTCGAACTTGGTGGAACCTGCAACTGAGCAGGTATCGTCCCACTTTACCTGGGTTAGGGCAGATTAGGCAAAAATTGGGTTCAAATAACATCACAATAAAATATCATAAAATTATTGTACATTATCGTTAAATTATTCTATAATGGGAGTTGGAGAAACGGAAATTGACGGGAAACGGAAACGGAAATTGAAGGCCTGTCGGCGAAGTGGGTTGTCGGCAAGGATGCTCTAAACCAATCAGATCCCTTTCACTACGGGCGCCATATATGGGACTGACGTTCTCATATGCCCAGGTGTGGAGGTTGGCGTTGAAATACAAAAAATGGCGTGTGATTATACAATGATTGATATCGGTTCGCGAAAAATGTACGCCGCAAAAACGATAAAAAACGGAAGTTATTGTTATTATTATCATAATGGAAAAGCAGCTAGGCCCATTCGTGTGACGTCACGATCATGATGCGATGCAGATAGGAAAGCCGAACGACTAATTAAGGCGGAATAACCAAATCTTTCGGTGCAACGGCATTTGTTAACGACTGCAAAAATAAGCAAAACACTGGCACCAGCGCGATAAGGTTGAGGTGGGTCGAGGGGGTGTTTGTTTGACCGGACAAAGGGTGGACAGCATTTGCAAATATATGCAAATGCCAGCTCGTTAGACGACGCTTTTAATAGGAGACTGACCACTGTGTTAAATCGACCATGCGTGAATTATAAATGCGTCGTCCTGCCGTCCAAGATGGCCGCCGATGACCAGAGAATGGAACCATTTACCGCCGACTTCGGTCTAACGACACCCATTTAAATTCGTGAAACAAAATAATAACACCAAAAGCAATAATTTCCGAATTCAGCATTGGTACTTTGAAATTTAATTGGCGTGAAAAGGTAGAAATAAGGTTAAACTGACCATAATGACTGCAGCTTCTCTAGAATTGAAAGACTAGAGAGTTTGAGCCAGCCAACGTTAACGAAGCGATAACGGTAACGATAACGAGAAACAGCTACGGCGGCCCAGAATGTCAAGGACTACCCTAAGCGAAGCATGGCATTCCAATGACATTCCGGGCCGTCAGCGCTGTTTCTCGTTATCGTTATCGTTTCATTAACGTTATCTGGCTCAAACTCTCTATTCTCTATATTGCCCTGCCTAAGTGTACTGCGTTAAGTTCTACGTAAAATTTACATTATGAAATATGCCTAATATTTTTTCATGCTGCTATTGTTTATGTATATACCATCGATTGTAAGACGCATTTTTATTTCTGTACCACCAACAGAGAAAGATTTAATTCTAAGAAAAAAAATCTTAGATTATCTTTTGAATTTACTAACAATAGCAATAAGGAAACACACTAAATGGAAACAATGTATACACGACAAAGGAACTTACAGGTGCTTAATTTCAGTTATAATAATATGTAGTAAATATTCAGCTGATGAAGCAAATTGATCTGGACGCCTAACATCGTTTGTCCACATTGACCAATCAATATACAAGGTTGTTGATCAAATGTATCCAGATGTAGTAGACAACGATATTTTCAAGTCCATGGACACACATATCCGGCGATTGTCGCTTGGACTGTACACGGCTTAAAACACGCCGTCTTATAATTGATGAAATATTGTAAATCAATTGTGAGCAATCACTGTTGGCTCCGTCGCTAGCAGTGATTGCCTTCCTTCAGGGGCAACAACATAGCCGCAATGTTTGTTTATACGAACGCAAACAATGCTCGGGTAAAAGCACCAATGTTCGGGCATCACATCGCGATTAATTTGACAGATAAATCAATTAAACAGCGAGCACTAGTTGTTTCTTCGTGGACGTTGCCCCTCGAAGGTGGGCAATCAGTGCGAGCACCCGAGCCACCAGGGATTGCCAACAATTGACGCGACAAGATGCATAGCAGTTAAATCATGGAAAACAAGGCTTTATAGGGCTAACGGCACGTGTTTACTCCAACGTCACGCTTCCGTCGTCCTGCGTCTCCGTTTGCGTCAACTGTTGGAGTAACATATCGGACAGACGGAGTTAATGAAGCGCGTTGACACGATCAATTAATACGCTGAAAAATTTCTCGGGGGCGACTGCTGGAATGGCATGCTGTTAGTAAAACAAAATGCGCCACTTGGAACCAAGGCATATTGGGAATAAAATAGAAGGAAACTAAAAATTAGTCTGAAATTGCAAGAACCTAGAACGAACAACTGAATGGAATTTGCAATTTGAACAAAACGGAAAACAGGAATTACTCCAGTGCCCCTCTTAACCGGCGGTTTAAAAAGGGTACAAAAATTAAATTGCCGCTACATTTTCGGAATGCATAAAGTGTAAATACACCAAAATTTGCATACGTACACATCTGCAATACGTTGATTAGATTTATTTTACATATTACTAAGTATATTGTATTAACCCCGGGTTAACCGGCTATTGAATTCCCTTAACCAACCTAGTGTGCCACTCCACTCTGTAGACATTACGGGGAAACTTCACTACATTGCCCTACACTTCCATAAATCCTCCCATCATTATGTTTCACCTGTGCTGAATCTACCTATTCTATCAGTAAAGTACACTACCCCTAAATGGCAACTTGCCCTGTCACAAATTGATTTCACCAGTTGGCATGTTGACTTGTTGTTGTCGCTACCTGGGTGGCATTGTGCAGAGGGGCCAGGCCAAATAATGCATGCACACTTCAACAAAAGAATAATCTGTATTAGAAGCTGTACTTCTAAATTATAAAAAAGCACATCAGGGGATACGTGAAATTTGACTTTTACTGTTACAACAGAGAACATCATATAACCTTACTTCATTAATTCTAAGACGTCATCGATTGTAAGACGCAACCTAATTAACCTGAATCTTAGTATATGTATAACATATTTCTCCATTTTATCTCCAATTAGACATTCTACAAGACTGACTGAAGACATGTATTGTAATTTAAAATTACGTTTTAAATTAATGAAGTAATAACAGTTTTAGCATGCCAACATCTTTAAACTTACCTCAACTTTAATGGCGGGAAGGGAGAAGCCAAATATTGAACTACCCAGTGTACTAACTGAACGTAATGGGTGCGCATGCGTGGTTCTTCCCTTCCCGCCATTAAACTTAAGGTAAGTACAAAGACGTTGGCATGCTAAAACTTTTCATTTTTATTTTTAGCTAAATACATGCACTGTAACTTAAAATGAATTTCAAACGCTAGCATTTCAAGTAAAGTATCTTCCTTCTTTTAAATTTTTTTAAAATACAATGTTCAGCCACAAAACTGGTCGAACGTATTTTACTGTGTGCAGATATGTAAACCTGGACAAACGCACATCACACGTGAGACTTCCTTCTAGATAAATTCCCACAAAGGTCCCACATGCCTGTAGAAGCCATGCAGCAGCGTTCGCTGTTCTCCCACCAGAGGGCGTGGCTGTGGCGCCCCCTGCCCTCGGCCCCTCCCGCGCTGCGTGCCGCGGTGGCTGGTTGCATCTCACTCGCAGGCAGCGTGTCTCGGCCGCCGCAAGCATCATCATCATCAGCAGCAGAAGCAGCAGCAGCAGCTCCATTTCCCCACCCCTCGTGCCAAGCAATGGCGGCAAGGGTTGCTACGGCAACAGAACATGCGCCCCCCGCCATCAATAATTCAAGGTGGTCTTTTCGCAGGTGCCTGGAAAAACAGACAGTCGTGCAAGTAGGAGCGAAACGGAGCTAGTGTGCAAACCACCGAACAGGCTGAGCAGCAAAACACCGAGAAGACGAAGAAAAACAAGGAGAAGTAGAAAAAAAGCAAAGCAATAAGAGCATGGGCGATAAGCGCAGTCGCAACCGGCATTCCGTCAGTGCGGAAAAACTGAAGAAATACACGGGGAACGAAGAAGCCTCTCAGACCGCACTGTCAAGTTTGTGCAGGCCTTGACTACCTCACGGATTTACCGGACGCGGAGAAGCGTAGATTTCCGTGCTTTTCTGGGGTTTTTTACCTGCTTTTGGTATTTTGTTCTTCCTCGGATCTTGAAGGTTTTGGATTTACAGGACTTTGAAAAACAATTTACGGTGCTTCTTTTTTAGTTTATCCAACTAGCGTTGACGATCTTTAGGATTTATCTAACTTTGAAAAGGAATTGTCGGCACTTTTCCAGTGAATTTTCACAGTTTTAGACCTTTTTCGAGACCGAAGAACGTGAAAAGTAAAAAAGAACAGAATTGAAGGCGGCGGAGGAACACAAAAAAATACCGGGGATAATCGAACGCCACGCGCGTGAAAAGAAGGTAAACACGCTGAAAATCTTGAATTTAACCGGGTTTTGAGAAACCCGTTCAATTTTCATACCATTTTCGGCTATTTTTCCGAAGTTTATTTACCAAGCGTTTGCAACTTGAAACGCGAAAAGTGAATAAGAACAACAGGCGCTGGAACACAAAACACAGTCTGATGAAAATGGAACGCCACGCGCGTGACTAGAACGTAAACAAGGTGGAAAATGGAGGATTGAACGTTTTTAGTGAAAACTAGAACGAAACCTAGATATAACTGTGGATTTACTTGACTTTTAAGTGTTTCAGATCAAGTTTTCGTGATTTTTTTCCGACTCTGGAAAAGAATAGAACGAGGCCTTAAAAAAAATTAAATCTGGCGAACATCCGGGCTCTAATCCACGTGATACCGTCCCATCACGCGACCAAACGCGAGACTACGACACGAGAGTCGACGTGCTGACAAAAATGCGACGAAGCGACGATACGAAGGCGAGGTGCGACGAAAAAGCAACGAGGAAAGAGATACCCGGGCCCAGGCAGTCCGGCGACGGAGGGCCGAGCGATCGTCGACCGACGGACGATGGCACCTTTGTCGCGTTAGTTTTGTCGGATACATCGTCTTAAAAAGTTTCGTGCCTTTTAAAGGGTTTTGTTCCTCGTCGCAATCTAAAAGTTGTTGAAGGAAAACATAAACAAATCCACGTTTTTCGTTCCTCGAAGGAGAAAAAAAATTCGTTTAGCGTGTTTTTCGGAGATAAGTTTTACGTCGCCGTACGACGCCGAAAGTACTTTTTTTATACATCACATCGGATTTCTTATCAAAATGGAGTTTCGGATAATTTCCCTCCCTCGGTCTCCGTGCGTCCCAAGCTGGATGTAATCGCCAGATCCCTTGGTATGGTGTTGTTGCAACAAGGGCGGCATCATGCCCGGTGGTAGGAGGGGTTTAGTTGCTCCTCAAAACACATTTTTGGAAAACATCATTCGAAGATCGGGATCGCAAGGTAAGAGTTTGTACAATGTCCCCACTAATATTGTTTCAGCGAACAACATTTTTTCAAAAACTATTTTCAAAGTATCCTACATATAGGTTTGGTTCCGATTGGCCTACAACATCAAGTTTTCCCCCCATCTCGCCGACAACCCATTACAAACGTCCTTAAATTGCTTACGGACCTAAATTCTAGATCTTAGATTATAGATTAGGCTAGGCAAACAATCGATCATAAAATTATTTTCTAAATTTTCTAATTATAATAATAACAGTCGGCGAAATGAGTGTCGGTAAAGTATCCCTAACCGTTACATATTTTTCTGTTTTTCGATATTTTTCTAAAGAAACTAAAAATTGTGCAACAAATGTAAATAAGATGCGATTTTACAGCATGGTGTCACTAGGGACTTAAACTGACGCTTAACAAGCGTGAAGGAAAAAGCGTTAATTTCCATTAGCTGAATTGCAGCGAATGAAGAACCAGCGAAAAAAATATATATATAAAAATAAAAAACGAAATACAAGAAGAAGAAAAAACGGCGATGAAATGAAATAAGAGAAAAGCACGCATTCGTATAATTGGATTAAATTCACGGAAATTTGATCTAATTTGGCAGGAAAAGTCTTAAAAAAAGTATACTTAAGAAAGCTTATTTTTCATTTCATGATATTAATACTTCCAAAAGTTTATATTATAATTCAGCCTTGTAGAAGTATTAAAAATCCTATAATGTATTTTGAGTTTTAATATTTCGAAAATTCATCCTAGTATAAATATTATAATAATACTGTACATTGTACAGTGCTTTATACTGTATATGAAAAAAACTTGGCTGCATCAATATACCTGTTCACATTTATGTCTTAATGAAATCAATACCCAATATCGATATTGCATATATTGTGAAAATACGCAATACTAACATAAACTATACAAGTATATGCCAAACTAACATTAATTTTACATGAATTGTTATCACGTGTGTAATGTTATGAATCTCGTCACTAAAGTCAGTACATGTAGTGATGAAAATATTTCTCGATAATATACGGTATAGTATTTTTTATCCTTTGTACAAAATCAATGGTTTTATTTTGTATTACACATAAACTATCACACGTTAGAAACTTGTGTCCATCATATATTTTCAAATGCTAATTTTTGTTGCAACCATAACTACCAATCAGTGGCGGCTCGGGTATAGGCACTGTGGAACTGCAACACCCCCTACTTCCACTTCATATTACTGATAAAATTTTATATAATGACTCAATGAGTCCTTTTTTCTTATTTCTTTAAACTTGTACTATATATTAAAACTAGTAACCATCTCCCACTGGGGGACCCCCAGTTTATACAAAAATCTTTGTATGGAACTGTGCGCTTCACAGTTCCAGCGGCGTGGAGTTTGACTGTTGCGCGCATGCGCACACAATTTTCTGGAGCAGCACCCCACTAGTTTTGGCTACAAGCCGCCACTGCTACCAATGCCAGATCCACTCACTTGACTAGGTGACGCAATAAGGGGATTTAGTCAAATCTCTCTAGGGGTCGCCCCGTTTCTTTATTGTTCTTGTTTACATCGCTTTTTCTCTATATTAAACGGGAAAAAGTAGGTTTAACGGCCAAATTTGTTGGCATCCTTTCTTCTTTCTAAACATTTTATTTAAGAATCCTCCTCGATTCTAATTGGATTATCGACTTAATCGGCTTATTCGCTCATAAACTCATCAATATGTAGGTCTATAATGCGATATAGGATAGTAAAGAGAAAAGCCATTTGTACTGTATTTCATCGAGCGTAACAAATGGAGCTCCGCGCCCCCAATCGAGCATTCCTGGCATTAAGGTGGATTTAAACCTCACCATGCTAAAATTTATAAAATTACTTCTATCCATTCTAGCTAATAGAGTTGTACAAGATGCACAGCTAAGGATTTTAGTTACAAAAAATTGCTTAGTCCCTTATGTTAGAAAGCAAAATTCTCTGTACTTCACCCCACTACACTTCCATTTTTCTTCCTCTTATCGCAAAAAAGAACGCTCAGGAATGACGTAATCTTGGATTATATAAAATTTAGGGCTAAAAATGAGTTTTTTTTCTTGTCCATTATTTGTCCTTTTCGCCGCTTTTTTGTCGCTCATGTTTGTCCCCAGGACGTAAAATTGACTTTTTCTGTAAGATGATTTAAGATGTCAAGAAGCAAAGGGCTTTTAAGGCTTCAATCTATTTTTTGACAACAATTACGAGCTTTGTCACCGCGCCCTTTGTTGTTTGAGGGTCATCATGACTGTTGCAACGATCAGCACAGAGGGCGCCACTGGTCACACTGGATGTTATCATCTGCTTCAGTCTACTTATTGGAAAGTTGGCATCTTGGCCTTTTGAAAACCCTTTTTTTACAAACAGGAATCATTTTTTTCTATTATTCTCATAACCGATGTACTACGAAAAGTGCAGGAAGATATCCCACCATGCAACGCGTTGGATTGTAAACAACTTGGAATGAAAAAAATAATTTTTGCAAACAAATGATTTGACTCGGATACACATTAACCGCATACATGTAAGCCTATAAAATTCATACAAGAGTTGTTTGAGTTTGTTAGGTTTATGGAAAAAAAAGTGGCTTGTGTACATAAATCAACAATCTCACTTGTATACAAAATGTATATACATGACAGGAAGAATAGTTTGAAGTTGTTATACTTTATAGTATTCTCAAGAATTGCATAGGGCTGGGAAACTATATATATATAGGTATAAATGGAAAATGTCTTGTATTGACATATCAGAAATTGGGCATGTTTGGACGCCTTCTATACAAGTTATTACAGCTCTAGTTTCTTATGTAATATTTTTATTAAACATCACTTAAGTATCACTACATATTTGTTCTAGAATAAAATATATTTCTGCCAATGCAAGCAATATATCTAAAAACGAGAGGCCCAAAGCTGTAAAATATAGCTTTCGTCTCTTGTAAAATGGCGACCTTCCATAGCGAGCTAATGAGTCGTAAGACTTGGATGGAGCGCCGTAGTAATTTATTCAAATGTTAGTTAGACCAACTTCAGCAAATCGTTACAAATTGCAGAAAGAAGCCTCGTATATAATACATTTATAAATGTAAGGCCAAATAAATTGGATTTTATTACAAAATCCCCATTGAGCCGTCTGCGTTCCAATTACAGAGTAAAAGAATCCGGCCAAGGGTTCGTTACATCGCAACGGGGTCAGATTATGCAGAGGCTGTCCCTCGTGACCCATGGACCTATTCCAGCTACCATGAATCACGTGACGACAAACATTCGTTACAAAAATTCGGCAAAATGGTGGAACCGGAAATTGCACTTGAGGGAATTTTCCTGTGCTAAACCGAATGGAAATTGTCGCGAAAATAGATAATTCGGGGAATGAAGTAATAAAAGAACGATAAAAACTGCTAAGCAATTTGCGAAAATGAACGAATGGAATAAGAAAAAAAAAATTCGGGAATGGATAAGAAGGCTGTCACCAGGTGGCAAAACAACCAATTGCCACTGACAAGACTGAAAATTTGTAGAAAATGTTGCTAATAAGCTATACAAAAATGTCTTAGAAATGTGTAGCGTGTTAAAAAAAACCCAGGAAATTGATCTTAAAATGTGTAACAATTTGGTGGAAATTTTATAGAAAATTTGTAAAATTTCTAATCTTCACGTTGTTGTGGTTTAACATACTGTATAAAATATAACAATAAACCCCATTAAGGGTGGTCCGAACCTTGTTTGTTACATTTTTACACAAATTTTTCAGTGAAAAAGTGAGTAATGCATCACTTTTGGCTTTCAATTCGCATTCACTCGCGCCTCACATCCATGCTGAAAAAGTGAAGCCGGCACTTTCCGATGGAATCCTTCGTTAACCGACAACTGTTTACAATCGAAATTAAAGTATTTCTTATCTCACGCGACTTTCTCAAGTAGTTTTCTAATCACTGAATGTTTACAGAAAGATGGGATTTCAAAGATGGCGCTTACAAGATGGTGTCACAGCACTATAGGGCTTGTGGAGTCATCATATACAATGCTCTGATATCCCTAGGTACCAGAGGGCGTTGCGATCTGTGATATTAATCAATTTCTAGTAGTATTAAATTTTATTCCTCCGGTTGTATATCCTTCATCCCTCCTCATTTATATTTCATTTTTTGGGGAAAAGGGATGAGGGGAACTAGAGCGAACAAGAAGTGAGCAAAATGTGAACCAACATACGCACATTTATATCTAAAATCGCTGTTTTTTCCTCCCTCCTTCAAAAATATAAATATATTTAGCGATTTAGGACAAGCAGATCAAAAAGAGATAAAATGTCAGGAATTTCGTACGTTGTTCAATTTATTATTGAGACAGAAAAAGGGGGCTAGACGACTTGTGACACCGATAAAAATATAAATTCTAGACAGCGTTTTCCGGATTTTACCATTCGAAAGAACAGAAAACAAGCAAGAAATGCATCATCTACTTAAGTGGTATACCTCAAGTAGTTTTGTAATCTGTGCAGCAAAACCGCTACATATATAATGTCGATTTTTATTTATCAGTGCAACTTGTTTGTTTTTGTGGCCTGCCAAGTTTTGCTATTTTTGGAATAATTTATCCAAGATAATAACAATTAATTACTCAGCCGTAAAGTTCAAAATAGCGTATCTAGTATTATATTTTTCGTATAAATATTTTCAAAAAATCATGTCAAAATATGTTTGGATGCTATGTAGTTTACTTTCTAACATAATTCCCCAACATTGGTAACATACATTTTTCAAACCACAAATTTATAGTTTGTGGCAGGCATGCAAACACAAGATGCCTTGAACAATTTTAAAAATTGTTTAAGATGCATGAACCCTTAAAAATGGGCATATTGTGCTGCAAAATTTATTGTGACTTAGTTTAAAAAAATTTCTACGTGTCACCCTCATAAATACTAAAAAAAAATTGTATAATGAGCAATATTTGGTTAATAGATCCCCTTTCGACATTTTCCTGGATACAACCCTGATTTGGCTACTTTAACTATATATAACGCTATATGTCTCTTACACGTGTTTACAATGGCCGGCGAGGGTCGCTCGGATTTCCATTTTTTATAGTTTGGGATATGGAAACTGAATAACATGTCCAACACCGAATTATTCCACGAATGGATATTGTACTGAATAGAAATTGGGCTTTTGAACGAAAATTCAGTGACTATCAAACACGATAGAGCGGTGGCCATCTTGATAGAAAATCGAATGCATTCCTAGTTGTTATGGTTACGCTTTTGCGCCTCTACACGTGACCCTGATTACTGAATGGTGGATGTCCGAGTAGAAATTTATATATGGCACATATATGGATATACAGGGTGACTCAAACTCACACTGCATTTCTATACTGGCCTACCATAATAGTCCATTAATGAAATACGCCACTAGGAGGTGCTGAGCCATAATAAGATTACTTACTGTAAATGATAATTTCATATTAAAAAACTGGTGAAAAAATACAGTTTTTTCGTCGCCTTTCAATTTTCAATCCGAACTTGGACTTCCTATGAACTCTTGTTTGTATACGCACCAGACTCGTGGGTAGTGGCACATTTTTGTTTTCGAAACTAAATTTAACTCCGAAAGAAGGCGAGAAAGTATGCTTATAATCTTTCGCTAAAGTTAACCCTTCCTTTTTTTTGGGGTGTAAAGAAAAAGTTTAAGTTTAGCAAACGTGTTCCCTAGCTAAACGATTTCACCTCGAAAATGTAACAGTGATGCCTATGATAGTTCATTGCACCACATTTGTGCTTTTAAACCGGGGTTAAGAAACAAAAGTACAACTTTTCTGGTTTTGAAATTCATCCATCTAGAGGGCGTGGGTGTTCTGGAAGTAAATCCTCGCAAATACGTAAACAAATACAAGTGTACCCTAAGTATATATAACAACATTTTTCAGTTTTTGCTTGGTGTTGTGTTACACAAAGACCGTGCACAAATATCGTGGAATTTAATTCATTGTATTATTTAAGAGCACGTAATAAGCATTTATATTAATAGAATTTGCAAAACATAATATCATGTACCATATTACAATAAATTACAACTCAAGCATGTCTGGAAATGTTTATATATATATCATGTGCACGTGCAGTAGAAATTAGAAATTGGGCATATCTGGAAATGTATATCCAATATGTATATGGAAATATCATATATGACCCTTATATATTTTTTCCACCTGGGTTATGTCATTGGCATTTTCAAATAGAGGAAAACATTTTTTAAAGAAAACCTATAATCTACCTATAAATTTACTGTTATATTCAAATACAGTAATAGACATAAAAGAAATTGGAAATAGTTAGACATACTGTATTCTCGGTTCAATGTATGGTCTAATATGGATATACTGTATACATGGTCATATATCCACATATATGATCCCTTATGGAGAAAAAAATACCATAAAGGGCTTATTTACAAGTTTATATGGGTCCGGCACATGAAGTGTAGACAGAGCCCAATGCTTCTGGCTAAATGCAAATGGATTACTGCGATTGGTCAGCTGGTCAGTGTGTTTGTAATGGATCCATTATTTACGCCATTAATGACCGCGCCGGCTTGGATTAAAAGCCTCTTCATGACTGGTACATATAGGGACCGGAAGATCGTCTATTAAATTAATCCTTACCGAGAGAAGAAAAAAACCAGCACCAGCAACATCGAAGATCAAACGATTAATGGACTCAACGGTAATCGGTCCTAAGTAAGGATAGTTTAATCAAAGTTAATTCGATCATTGCCGTCTTCGCCACAGAGGGCTCCACTTTGGGTTTGGATCACATTTTTGGCCGAAATCCATATCCCACCGCCAGATCTTAAATATGTCTTAACAGAAATATAAAAAAAGATTCTCAGATTTCATACGGATTTCTTGAGAGTTCGTTGACTTCATAGATCTCAGACTTTAGACACATATATGTGTCTAAATATATGTGTTATTATATAATGTCTATATAATGGAAATTGGCGGGAAACGGTGAAATGACTGTCGGCGAAGTGAATTGTCGGCAAGGTGGGTCTAAACCCAGCATATATACCTACATAATGTTGTCCATATTAGGCATAATCATACATATGCTGTCACATATAGCAGAAGGGCATTTAGGAAATGTGGATGACTGCCTAACCTATCTAACCACCCAAATCACGTGATTATTCCACCACGCTCTGCTGCTATGTAAAAAAAGATCCATTTTTTGGTAGTCTGGGAAAATTCGAGAGTAGCATACAATGTATGCACACGTTTTCTTCCATATATCGACCGAAATTGTAAATAACAGAATTACACTATTACGGGAAAAATGTACACCAAATACGTTATATAAAAGGAACAATATAAAATGTTTATTTTTTAAATTTAGCGTTTAACGATCCGTTGACTTTGTTTTATGGAAGCAACATAACACTATTGTAAATAATATAACTTGTAGTTTAAGCAATATAAACCAACACATCCCATTTAATTCGTATATAACAAGTGTAACGGAACTGAATGAATAAAGACCGTCATGCGCAGATGAAGCGAATGACGGAAGAAATTTTTTCATCATGCACAAACGATGGGAAATTTGTTCCGTGACAGAAGTCGGTCAAGTGCAAATGATGAAAAATGTGTTCCTAAACAGAAGTCCATCATGCACAGACGATGACAAATTTGTTACGTAGCAGAATAACAGCAGTTGACGTAACATATTCCATATCACTTTCAGAATTTTAAGCATTGCAGGTGAGCTTCCAATGTTTTAGAGCCCCTTTTTTAATTAAGGCGAAATTAAAATAAGAAAAGTAGGCCCGAGTGTACAAAAAATGGAACTAAGTCACATCCCAAAAGCCAGATTGAAATTAAAACTGCGCACGGAAACAGAGCGGATTCCCAACGGAGGCGTAAAACCGCGTCCAGAGGGCGCTCTCGTCGACTTCAATTAAGTTGAAACGAAGCATACATGTATATAAAACTTAGTTCGAGTTATTACGGGGGGGATGAAGAGTGGTTTTTATGGCCTTAATTTAGGAAATATTCGAGCCGAGCCACATCAAATGTCTTTAATTTATATAATTCGGAAGTTTTTACGTGAAATTCCTATGCTGACTACATGCTTTACGGAGGCCCGAGCGCGCCATTACTCATTTAAACGAGAATTACAGAAGACGAAATTTAAGTAAGAAAAAAGCGGAAAAAGCCAAAAAAATAAAAAGCAACAATAACGCTCGCTTGCATAATACATGCTCAATGGCTATTTTTGGTTTCCTGTATAGCCGCGCGCATGCGCACACAGTATCGCCTGGGCTAAATGGGACTAATTTATAATTAAGGGCGGAATCTACAGTAATTAGCCTTAAAAACGTGCGCCGGCGTATGCGAACCTACAAAGCTTGGAAGAATGCATTCTATGTATTAGCCCTAATTAGGGAAAAATATTTAAAAATAAAGACAATGAAGAGAATCTTGACTCGTAAAGGATTCCGTAGGCGGGAAGGGTACGGGGTTCATATAAGTAGTATGAAGAGAAGGTAGAAGATCTCAAATTAACGCTTGTCTCTAATAAACCCCGGGCGAATGAATAATTACAAAACCTGGGTCTCCAAACAATGCCTTACTATAACAAGCCTCTGTCTTGATTAATTCTGGATAAATGTGCATTTACATTCCACGGTTTCTGTTAAACATCTGCTTAATGCATGTTTGTTCAGACTATTATTATTTTCAGTGTCATGTCACCATGTAAATTTTCTTCACAATATTTTTCTCAGATTTCCAAATGTTATTTAGACATTCGTTATTTTACAATACAGCCAACTTTCTGTGAACCAACTTACTGGCTTACAAATGCAGGTAACATGATGAAAATGCTCCAATAATGGAAAATGGCAGATGAAAAATTGTATTAAAAATCATGTTTCAGGATTTAATATCGTTTTTATCAAAAGACCAAAAGGAGAAAATCTGTGGAAAAAAGTCATGAAATCATGAAATTGTAGCCTAAACATAAAAATATTATTTGCAAAAGAACATTTTTTCCTAGAAGCTGATATACTATGAAATATATGGATGTAATATTTAGAAAATAAAACTTCCTCGTGATATTATTTTAAAACAAAATCATGTTGACTTGAAAACAATTTTAAACTTTGAATTTGTATTAACAAACAGAAAAAAAACCAATGAAATAATACAACGATTTGCCAAACAAAATATCCTTAATGAAGGAAAATAAGTTGGTTCTCAAACACGCCATGTATGAATAAGGCTAATTATGTGGGCATATTCACTCATTGCAACAATGGCTTTCACCGAATTTATTACTTTTCCAAGTATCGTCTTTAGGACATCCACAAAGATTTTTTATGTGGGATAATTGTGCTTACAATTTTTTTTATTAACTAAAGGAAATGTGAAAAAGCAGCTGAAAGTGTTATTGACTTAATCGTTGAACGCTAGCGTGTTAATCCTTGAGGGCCATTCGATGGATCATAAATTCCGGGAATTTAATCGTGGGTATCCAAGTGCGTTTTCCCAATCAATTAGCAGAGACGAGCAAATTAAACGGCATTTCGTTCCCTCTAATAAAACAGTTTCAATTAAACAAAATTACGAACAAACTATCAATCGAGGCTCGTAAAAATAAGTAAATTGTGCTTACAATTTTTTCATTAAAATGCTGAAATAGTTCACAAATCTCGTCAGAAAATCCTCTAATCCACCGTAGACCCTTTATCGGTATTCACGGAATGAATCGTAACCTAACTGAAAGCCGATTTGGATAAAAGTCAGCTGTACGTTGCGCATGCGCTCATCGGTTTCCAGCTTTGGTAAAATCCATTAGTGACTAAAGCTATTATTTCTGAATCACTTCAGGACTTTCAATATTGAAATACGAGTTTAGTATACAATTAGTAGTTCACCATTACTGTTAGGGCTCTCGGGCCCTAACAATTAGCTTCACACTTTAAAAATTGATACTGCATATCGTCTAAGTATAGGAAAAGTTATAAATTTGCATAAATCATCAGAGAAGTTTAAATTAAATTTCAGATTCTTCACATTGTCTAAAAATTGTAAAATATCCATACACGATTGTACAGATTTTCCGAAATTTTACATTTTTAAACACGTGGACATGTATGGACATAAATATCGGTATATATGTCCATATAAATGATAATGACATAGTATAAACTTCACGTTTTGTTTACCGCAAACTTTCTTGGGAAAAATATGGGTACTTTTAAACTTTTGCGTTGGTATGCTCCTCGCAGTCCTTAAGCTTATAAGAAGAAACATTTCACGATTTTCTATAATGAAAATTGAAGGTGGATTTTTAATGTATAGAAACATCATTCCTACAAATTTGAACTTATATAATTTCATCTTAACAAACGGATCATCTTTCGGTGCAAAATCGATTGGAATTTCCACTATTGACGTCATGCAATCGACCTCCCTAGCAACTTAACGACCGTTTAATTCATCGGTTAATCGCCCTTAAGCTCGTTATACATTCAGTTTTGTCCGCCCAAATGCCATCATATACACAAAGAATGAAATTTTAAAAAAAATGAAAAAATCACTTATATAAAAGCCTAATGATATAAATGCTCACACCCGATGGTTATGGGGTGAATTTGATTTTTTTTTTCAATTCAATTCAACTCAGTACCCTACGGCCAGCAAATAAATGCCGCACCCAATTTCAGGAGAATGTTCCTACGTCAGTAGCGACTTAGACATCATTGTTAGATTGAATTTCTACTAAATCTGGACATCCGCCAGAAAGGCTCTGCCATCGTCTAATCGCATGCAAAAGGAAGGACCAATAGTAAAGCATCCTTCTTGGCACGAAGCTCGATCAAAGGATTTGAGTGATTATGTCTAGTCCTATAGTGGTCGTTAAGCGTTAATATATGGAAAACATGATGTGTGTATTACAAGAAAGATTAAGACGTTTGAATAACCCCATAGATAACTTTTCGCGTATGGACCTCACCGTGTCCCAATCTGCCACCCCCTCTCGGGGGGTCTTTAACGTGCAACACTCTACACGGGACCTCGTTTTAAACTCTCATCCTAAATAACCACCACTTAAAAATTTATCCCATTCTTAAAAATTCCCACAGTTAGCCATAGGAATGGAATGTTAATCTTGTTTAGTAGGAATTGAACAAATTCTGATGGAGGAAAAGGGGCGGGGGAGAATAAGGGGGATAACAGCAGATTTGGTTTTGGCTGTGACATATCAAGGTGTTTACAGTCGTGTATTAGGTGGTACCAATCTGAGGTGGTCGCTTCGCATCGGAGACAATGATAATTGGGATAAACTAAGAAATAAAAAATGAATATAGCAAGGAATATGATAAAGAAAACACTGCAGGGATATGCTGCATTTATCTACACTTAAACTGCGTACATTTATCCTTTATACCAATGTTTACAACAGGCATATTATATTAAGTGCGTATCTATATTTTATGCAGGCGCTATCAAAACATATTTAAAATATACCTTTGTGTATAATACGTTAAAAATACCCATAAAAAGAGGGGAAATATGCGTGTATTACACAGAATAATACATTTGCAGGCATACCGTATGCATATATAGAAGTTTTCATATAGAGTTTTACAACAAATAGCTATGTTTATGACATAGCTAACTCCATTAAATGACAATATCACCTAAAGCAGCATTTCATGAAATACAGTCGAACCCGCATAATTGCACAAACCGGATAAATGCACATATTTTACAAGCCCCATATGCGACTTTTGTATGGAATTGTGACCGTATATTTGCATAAACCGGTCGCTGTGCAATTAAGCGGCAATTTTTGTTTTGTTTTTAATTTAGCCAAGTTCATGTTTTTTTTTAAAAAAAGAACAGAAAAATTGAATTAGTTCCCTTGCTGACAATTTATCCTTCCTAAGAAAATATAAGTTTGGCGGTATAACTCATTAATAATATGCATATTCTTACATTTTTTACACGCAGGGTAATGACTTTAGGATCCCCTTAATTCGCTTCAGATCTAAGGAACACTTAAGACCGCTAAATCCCTCTTAATGTTTATTTAATCCAATATGCATCCTTTATCCATGCTACAATTTTACGAATATGTGAACAGGGAACTTTCCCTTTTGCACGAAAAACCAAGAGAGATTTTCAAAGATTTGGCTGTGAAAATGAAATTTAATAGTCCGGATTTTTGTTCTCGCATTTAGAAAAGGATAACAAAATATCAGTTTGAAAATTATATTTTCTTTGCATTATTCAAAATCCTCGCACGGAAGCATCCATTTACATTTCGTATTGGGATTCCAGATGCTCCTTTCACAGGCTACAATTTATGAACGTGTACTTGGCATGTTATCCCTCCTATAAAAATGTCAATACATGGATATAAGATGAGGGAACTAAAACCAGTGAATTTAAGTTTAAAAAAAAAAATTGGATCTAAAACATATATTGTACAAATTTCCGAGAATTTAATTCGGCTACAAGATTTCCCAATTATTTAAAGCGTAAAAATGTGATTTTCTTAACGATTCTTAACGTGTGTTTCTCCCAACAATTTTCACGTGTTTTCTCAACGATATTCACATGTTTTTCCCACAATATTCACGTGTTTTTCTCAACGATATTCACGTGCTCTCCCCCCGGTGTTTTCCCACCAATAACATACTTTTCATTGAAACGATTCTTATGTTTTTATAAGCGATTTTTACGTGTGAAAACATGTTTACACAAGGGATTTTTCCATCCATAGCGTTTACGTTTTTTAATACAACTTTTATGTATAAGCATACGATTTTAAACGAATCTTACATATTTTTCAAAGTCCTACATGTTTTTCAAACGAGCTCTACATGCTTTTCAAACGAACATGCTTTCCAACAATTCCTCCGTTCATTTTTCATACCACTTTTACGTATAAAAACATGTTTTTTGTGTTTTTCCCCAACATGTTTCCAACAACCGGCCCAGTCCACACCGGAGCAAACATGAAACAAAAACAAAAACAGGACTTTACAGGCTTTGGCAGGCGTTTCATAATCAACAAACATTTCCTCCATTTTGTTTTTGTTTCGTGTTTGTGTCAGTATGGACACGCCTTCACGTGTTTTTATCCAAATTTTTTATTCTTGTTTTCACCACATGTTTACTTGTTTCCCCTCGAGATTTGTACGTGTTATCCCACTGATAATTAATGTTTTCCCCAATGGTTTTCACTTGTTTTTCCACCAGTTTCACGTGTTTCTTCCCCGACCGAGACACGTTCTACAAACGCGTTCCAAAACACGAATCCCCGTCGTCAAAAAGGTCAGTCGCTCTATTTATAAACCCTGGAGGCCGCTTCCGATTCGAGATAAAAGCTCGAGGTGGATGGATCAAACAGGTGGCAGGTTGGGAGAAAGGCCCATTGTTCGCGGTCGTGTTTATAACGACGCATCGCATAGAAGAGAAGAAATATATATAAAAAAATTGAAATATTGAGTTTACGCAGGGACGAGGCTAAGGAGGCCCTCCCATTTGGTGATGTGCAAATCCATGTCCGCCATCTTGTGCATGACACTGCTCTTCATATAGCGTATATCGATTTGAAAAGGCGAGCACCTTAATCGATATAAAAGGCCGTAGAAGGGGAGGAGGGACCACAAGCCCCTATCTCCCACAACAGGAAGTTGCGTTGCGTTCACAATGCAGAAACGCGAAAATGTAGGTCGGACCTAAAATCGATGTTATGGCATGGAGGGAGACCGTGCGTGCAGCCATCGAAGAACATAATATAATATAATATAAAAATAATAATATAAAAAAAATCGGGACGTCGTGTTATAACAGAAACTTCACGCGAATCGTTATGCCGGTTGCACGAAAGTGGATTAGACTAACTGCCGATTAAACTAGCGTGAAAAGACCCGGCGTCTTCTTTTTTTTAGACATGAACTTTTTAATGGTTGAAAAAAATTTCATAGGACCATACTCGTCATATTGCACTGTCGTCCACAGTATTGTATCGGTTTTTATTCTTAAAATAGCAAGATTTAAGATTTTTCACATTTCTGAACGACTTTATTGGAAACATGTGATATGCCATTCTGCAATTATTAAACTAGGTCTAATGTATGTACTTTTTTTAAAAATATATTGAAAAAAGTAACAGCAATTTATAAAATGAACGATGCAATTTCAAACAAAGTTTAACTTTAAAATCATTAGTCGACTTTTTCCGTCTCGCCATTATTCTTCTATAAACGTGAGTTATTTTACAAATATCTAAATCCTGCTGTTTTAAGAACAAAAAACGAATAAAAGTATACCTTTATTTCGGAAACAAATTAAATTGTACAGTTTTTTCACTAATCCACTTAGGTATTTTTTAAAACATTTTATTAGTTTCTTATAAAAATGAATCCATGTCTGGATATTAAAGTCCAGAAATGACAAGTGCGCATGTACATAGAATGTGGACATTATGCAGTTATATGGACATTTAGTATATCATTTTTTCACCTTTTCATAGTACAAATTGGACACTAGGTTTACCGTTTTCTCTAAAATGTAGTATTTGCCACCAAATCTTCATTGACATTTTCAAATGTTTCAAGTGTTATTAACGTTTGATATGATATTTCTATACTTTTAAAATGAACTTGTAAGCTAAATTCGTCAACAATAGTTTATACAAAAATACACCAATTGTATTGAAACTAACTATTTTCTTGGAATTCCTTGTTAATCCCTGACCTGCAATGGCCAATTTATGCAAAAATCGATGGACATCGCACTTGTGCGTCACTTGGATTCCAGAAATAGCCATTGGTCGCCTTGGGGATTCCCTTATTTCCGTTTTCACTCTCTGGAGTGACGTAAAGCCCTCTCCTGGTATGACCTCAATCAGATAAAACTGAGATTAAATTTACGATCAACAGGTACGAATCCTAACCAACTAAAGGCTAGCTAGCTCACATCCTAATTTTAATTACCGATTCCAGGTGGCGCTGCGAACGCCTATGACCAGGAGAAATTCTGAAAATTTGATGTGTTTGCTATGGAATCTTAGGGCAAATCTTAGGGTTATATGCCAAGTCATGCAGTTATAAATACATGATAATGCTTGATAAATTTGTATGTACAAATATGGATAGGAGAAGAAATTTTGAAAAATCTTTGGTTATGTTTGAAGAAATTTTAAATTCATATGAAATACAGTGGATTCCGGTTAATCTTGACTTTAATGAATAGGTACAGCCATTTATTTTGAACAAACCCTGAAGAATGAATATTAATCGTCTCTGGTGAAATGGGTGAGGAAGCAGACTAAGGCTAAGACAGCGCCATCTATTTTCTGCAAAGCAAGAAATCTCAAGCCAAATACAGATCGAAGCAAACAGGTTTCAGAAACATATTTACGATAAAAGTTTGCTCACCAATTTTCAGTTCAGAGGTGCCAGAAAATGTTTTTTTTTTTTTGCAGTGTGGCCACTATGTTTGTGTAAGTTTGTAAATTGAAGCAAGCCTGTTTGTCAAAAAAATATTCTTGTTGATATGTTGATTTTTAATGTTGGACTAAATTCTGATAGACGAGGGTTAAATACCAATGTCAGTGGATGGGCCTTCATCAAATACCTCGACCACCAGCGCCTGCAAAATGTTCTTCGAAAACATGTTTTGACGAACAGGTTTGCTGAAACCCTATTTTTGTTTCGTGTTTGCTCTGATCCGCACTCGGCTTGTATATTTCCTTTAGTTTATTACTGAAGAAGCATCATGGATTTTTAATAACCGATTAAAGCGTTTTTACTCCCGAATAATTATATCACGATGAGCATTTAATTAAAAATTAAGAATGTTGCCGTAGATTATTAAACTAATATCAGGGTAATTTCGTTTTACAAAAGGCCTCTATGTACGAATGTGCAAAGACGGGGTCAACCGGAGGGCGAATGACTCTATAACATCAGCAATAAAGTATTATTATTATTATTTGGCATCGTCGTTCCAACCCTTATTCAGGTGTCGTTTTCGTTTAATATCCTTCATTAATTACCCGTCTTGGCATGTTTATTAATTTAGGAACATTTGCATTCCTCTCGGATTTTTCATAGCGAGCTTTTAAGCGTATTATTATTATTATTGATTAACAATATCACGAAGAAGAGAAACATCTGCCTCGATATCGCTTTTATGGGAAAGCTTGCATAATTGATTAAACTTATTGCTCGATGGTCGAGAATTTGAAAGAGGAAAGATGGCATATAATGTAGAAACGGCAAATGTTCGAAACTGCTTGAGACACAACGATATTAGTCTATTTAGATCAATTCTAGCGTATTATGTGTCGACATCATATGTGCCATATATGTACTTTTTCATAATGAATTATATCCAAATATGTACAATTAAATGCATTGAAATATTTAAAAATATCTATCATTTATAAATGCGTTTAATGCCTGCACTCTATTACCTATCATTAATAATTACTTAACACCATTCTAATAAAACAATATTCCGTTGTCTATGTCCCATTAACATTCATTTATTATTAATATTATCGTTAATAATAGAGGTTATACTATCAAGTACAAATTTTCTATAGACATTTATTCAATTTGAATTAGAATGAATAGCATACATGAGCCTAATGTAGATACCTGAGTGATGTTTACTCATAACTGGAGATGCATACAAATATATGGAGATACAGGGACCATATACGGCATGTTTGACCATATATGCCCTACCTGTAAAGTTTCTTATAGTATGTCCATAAATGGCATCTTTCACATATATATATTAAACGCATATGCATTGTGGGACTTAGCCCACCTGGCAATTGGGATTATAGTTTTTGGATTTGTTTGTATATTTTGGTAATTTATTATAGACGTGAAGAGAGGACCTATTCGAAACTTGAAAATATTCTTACATACATGCATATACTTCATGTCACCTTTAGAAATCACTTTATATAAGGTAATATTTACGCCCCTTTGGAAAGATGACTTTACACAGGAAGATAAACTTGGAATACACGTGTCTGCACGGTCTTAATGCGTTCCTGGCACGAAACGTGTGATTTACACGTTTTTAACACGCCTCATTTCCGTGAAAAAGACCTACGAAACTGAGACGTTGGCTATACCACAGAGTGGATTTAATGAAAGTCCATTAAGTAAAGCTACGTTTTATTATTTTCAACGGAGCAATCGTCGTTGACATTAATAGCATTTAAAGACGCTCTCTAATGAACAAATTAAATATGTGAAAACAAGGGCTTTTAAACTGTGTCCTCCTCTACTCATTTGCCAAATGACTTCTTCTCCATAACTGATATTTCAAGCTGTAAGTAACAGGCCCACTAGGAATTCCCTTCCTTTCAATTTGCACTGCAGTCTAGCAAATGGAGGCTAGAGATTGAATGGAGGGTTTTACCCCATTAAAGTGCTCTTCTACATTGCAAAATATGTTTTGAAATTGTTGTCAATTGTGAAATACATTTTAAAATGAATGTAGATTGAGACAATTATAATGCATTTCAATATGTATTATGAAAAGTGTTTATATGCATTTCAAATTACATTTCTTTTTACATGGGCCTTGTTTACAATTTGTCTTTTCCTCACATACTGATACAGATTTTTTTATCAAAAATGCGGAAAAGCATGGGTTTCATGGATTTGCAAAGTTAAATTATTCAATGTCTTTGCTCAGATTGACTGGTTGACAGAAACGTCTAATATGAATGAGAAATTGCCATTTTCTCGCAAACCAACATATGTAATACCATGCAGATCCGAACTACGTTAATAATTCAATGGATATTTTTTTTAAAATTTACATAAAACGGCTGATGTTCGCCACGAATATCAGAATACTCAATTTTGGCCAGATCAGTGCTTACATAAGTGCTTATATTCAATCATCCTATAAATATTTAGAAACTTTCGCTGAACACGTTTGGGATAACAAGGCCCTTAAAGAAGTTGCTTGTTTTGCTTAAAGTTCAAATTGAAACCCTAATTAGGGGCAATCACTACTAGCAACTGTGCAGTTAGTGTTTGCCAACATTTAGGGGCAAACTCTAAATTCCTGGTTTGTCTCATATAATGCCAATATATTTGTTTCATATGTCTGAACACATTAAGGGTCATATATGGCATACCAGAAGAAAACATATATAAAAAAAGAATAAACTATTTCCCAATAATTAGATTAACCAATTCTAAGACATGATCCCATGTGGAGAAACTAAAGGGCTATATATGCCGTATTGTGCCCTACATATGGAAAATTCAATATATGTTTAAAACCACGTATGACCATGCATATGCATGGAAAATACCATACACGTTTGCAGTGGCGGCTCGTAGCTAAAATTAGTGGGGGTGCTGTTCCAGAAAAATTTTAGCCTTTATTTTAAAATTGTGCAAAAGGAAAAAAAAATACCTTCCACCGCACTGCGAGAGTGACAGTGCTCTCTCTCCCTCGCAGCCTCGCGTGCAGCTTCCTATGTGTGCATGCGCACAAAAGTCAAACACCACGCCACTGGAACTGTGAAGCTCACAGTTCCATACAAAGATTTTTGTATTTTTTCATAAACTGGGGGATGGCTACCGACATTAAGCTTAAGGATTATATATTGTACTAGTATAAAGAAAGAATTAAAGAAAAAAAAGGACTCATTATATTACATTTTATCGATAACATCAAGTCGAAATAGGGGGTGCTGCAGTTCCACAGTGCCTATACACGAGCCGTCACTGTACGTTTGAAAAAATGGGGATGCGTTGATATAATGATGTAGGAAAATATACACACGTATATCATATGTATGCTCAATTTCTGATATGCCCATAGATGAAATTTTCCAAATATATCCATATATATGAAACATGTATAATTGTATTTCCACCCGGGATGTTTCAAATAAAATTTTATACCTTTCATTTCATTAAATGCAAATTGAAAAAGGAAAGATTATGCATAATTTCCCATTTCATTTTGAATTACTTCCAATCATTATACCTTTAGGAGTTCTATACATTTGTTCGTGTTTTGTTCAATGTTTTTCCATTGCGGTTATTTGCTACATGGTCCTCTTTAAGCACATATTGACAGAGCGTAGCCGCCGATGGTTTCCAAACAGCGGAAAAATGTTTTCAGGCCTATTGGGTACAACCTACGCTAGGCTTACTTACACAAAGGCGGCAAAAAAAGGGCCAAATAATGCAAGCGCCTTATGCTCAAATGACGTAATAAAAAAGAAAAGAGAAAAAGGATCCTAAGGACAAATAAATCCATGCTGTTGTAGTTCTTTTAAACCTGAGTGCGGTAGCTTATGAAACGAACACGAAATAGAACAAAAAGCGCTTTTTAAGCACAAACATAATGCAAATATACATAAAACCTCTCTTATCCGTCCTGGTGGAGAGAGACGGTTAATCCCGAGTTAATAAAAATATTATTAATAAAACACTCCTGATAACATATTTCATTTCTCGTTTCTATTCGTGTTTGATAATTGGCATATTTACAAAACAATAATCAATATTTGTATAAATAATTTTGTAAAAATGTGTTTAATCCAAAAGTGTATCGATGCAATTTTTGTTGTACATTTACGACTTCCAAAAATAGTTTTAAGGTAATAGAATTTTTAACGCCGGTTAAAACGGAGAGCAGGATAAGATGGACCGGTTAAGAGGGGTTCTATTGTATATACTACCAGACATTTAAGAGAATGTGCAATTGTATATGCATAGATTATTTCTAAAAGTATGAATATGGATTAAATATTGAAATACAGTAACGTGAAGTGTGCATATATGGATATATCAAAAATTAGACATGTTTGAGGATATTTGGACATCTACTAGAACTTGTGGTCATCTATGTACAAACACGATTTATATTAGCAAAAATGCCAAATACAATCTTGCAAATCTACAAGTGTCTTACGGCCGCATATGGCATTTAACATATAATGTATATTCATATGCAGTATGTGCCATATATAATAGTGAGTTTGAGCCATCCAACGTTAACGAAACGAAAACGGTAATGACTCGGAATGTCAAGGACTACCCTATGCGAAGTATGGCATTCCAATGCCATTCCGGGCTTCCCGCGCTGTTTCTCGTTAACGTTATCGTTTCATTAACGTTGGAAGGCTCAAACTCTCTAATATATCCTATTTGTTTTAAAAAAAATCTTCTGCGGTACACCGTTTAAAAAACACTGTTTTAGCGTATCAGAAGTGGCAAAAGAAGTTTAGACCTTGCACATTTGTACTAACTGAATGCATTGGCATTTAAGTTATTTTTATTATTTTAATACGTGACGCGTGACGTTAATAGGCGACGTCATTGACGATCATCGATCTTTGTTTCAAGGACTGAATAAGTTCGAAATTAACGAGATTTCTAGGGAAAATATGAGACTAGCACGAAAGCAATAATGAACGAATGTAGGCAATCACCGATAACATCGGTGTAGTTAGGAAAAGCGATATGTAGGGGCAGCTTCATTATTTTTGTAGGCTATTTGATTATTACGTCAAATTTCTCATAAAGACCTTCCTAATTGATACACGTAATTTATATACATATTTTTTCTTTCCGTAGTACCGTAAAATGTGGATTCTTTTGGCCAGATTTTGGTGGTGTTTTTGCTTTCTTGTGCAGGGATATTCCCATCAGTTTGTGTCCCAGAGTTACCCCGCTAAAGCGCTAACTTTGGGCCAGGGCATTTTTCGAGCCATATTCCTATTGAAAAAACTTCTATAATGTTGTGTATAATGGCACAAAAATAATATAAAACTAAATTTAGTCTCACTGCGATTGATTTCTCGAGGATGCTAAAAAAGGAGCTTTATCGCAAATCTGCAAAATTGATTTTTAGTCAACAAAAACACTCAAGGGAGATGGAGCGTTAAGTGGGGATTATCGTGTTTCGTTTAAAGCGTTCTCAAAAAGTTTCATTATAACGCTATTGACTCGGATGTCTCAGTGGGCGTCAAAATTTATGCTTAAACGCCTCGGACGTCGCTAGTTTAGATAGAAGTAATTGCGATCATTGAATATAATTGCGATCCATTTTCGAGAATAGGAAAATGGCTCACTTCTCGGTATTGCCAAATTCCTGATAAAATAGATCGTAAAACCTTAAGGGGTGGGGATTTCATAAATGCATGGATTTCCTTCGATAGATCAATACACTGATAATATCATGTAAATGGGGGTGTGGGGGTATGTCTGCAAAATGACATAGTAATTTATGGGTAACCCATCTATTATATGTAGGTATATAGGGCCCTACAAGTATATACCATATGCAATATTACCATCCGGGACTGATCGATGGCAGATATACAGACCCTTAATTTCGTGCGAGGACGTTTCATAAAATATCTTCTAAAGTTACCCAGACACGATGCAAGCTGTTATTAATGCATTCCCAAAACGGACGTTCCATAAAATACAGTGATTGGTTAAACTTTTATAACATTCGGGGAAAAAAGGATTTCCCTTTAGACAGTGTTTACAGTCTGCGGAGGAATGGTCTGGGTAGACGAATTAAAATTTTATGATTAATCGGCCATTAATAATGCACGCCGCCACAGGGGGCGTTGCCGGCCACGCGATGGCACGTTTCGGCCAATGGGCTAACTGGCCTCAAGATGACATAAGAAGGTGTCCAGGAAGCGAAGAAGAAACAGTTCATTTACCCCGGGTCTCAGTTGAGAAAAGCGGATTTTTTATACTTCTTATCTTATAAATAATAACAGATTCGATATGCGGCCAAATGGCCAGATATCGGACGGAATAATCTAATAGTTGAGGTGGACAGAATACTATAGGAGCCGAAAGAAAATACAAAAAATAGGCTTCACGAATGTGAAAAACACCAAGAAATCGATATAAGGGATGTCGAAAAAAAGTGGTGAAAAATAGCAATTAGCAACTATAATTAAAACACGAATTAAGATAAAAAACAGGAAGATGATAAAACCATATTATCCCACATTATGTTGCATTATGGAACGTAATGGACCATTTATGGCAATATGTGTCCTATTTAATACACATGAACGTAAATATTTGATATTCATATCCAAATAAATATGTTTGAAAACACGCATGATCATATATGGAATTTTAAGTCATTGTCCAAAATGTGGGGAAGATAATATGGGTATATTGTATATTATTGCTAAAAGTCCACGTTTTCTTCCATACATAGACCTAAAACGCTATACATATTTTGACATATTATATTTAGTGCCCTTTTTATGCTATATCCGTATCTGCCCACTTAAAATGTCTGATATGTCAATGTGTCATATTAATACTGGCATGCCCTTTGAGCAGGAATTCAAGTCAAGGCATGTTACTTAGGCATGAAACGCCAAACACGTTCTTGGACATACATAAATGCGTGACATAATAATGGCCCTATATCATTCTTTCACCCGGACATCTTCGTAAAATATGTTACAAAAAATGATTTCCAAAATGTACGCGGCCCATCATCATGTTGACATGTATATGGCACATAGTCTTTAGTACTTTAGAGTTTATGCAGAAAGTATCCCACATAGTCATAAATTCGCAAGATAATTTATGGACATGTAGATATGTCCAATTTATGATATGTCCATATATGTTTTGAAATGGCATTTTCCATATATAATTTTTTCAAACGAGCGATTTAGGATAACATACAATACGTATCCATGATTTTTCCACTGTAGCAGCACGCGTATAAGCCACACAAAAAGGCCGTAATTCAGGTCCAGCAAGGCTTATACTGTCCATCTCGATCACTGACCGTCGATGACCACTGGTCATCGCGTTCGAAATGGCGCAACAAATGATCGATACGTTTGAAAATTCAGTTAAAAAAACGAGTAAAAGTCGATGGGACGAATCGAGTAACTACCGAGTTAGGATGAAAAGCCTCCATAAAATCGAGCCAAAAACAAAACGGTGGCGAGGCCTCGATTACGACGCGCCGCCAATTGCGTCTTACTTTCGAATACTGGCCATTTAACAGCCTTTAGGAAATCATAAATTCACGAGTTATTGCACTAGGACAAAAAAAAACAGGAAAAAGCCCATAAATGGAACAAAAAAACAATGAGCTGCAAAATCGCATACACGTCGGGAAGACATTCTCCCTGATGCTAGAATTTAGTTTTCTCAAAATTTTCGAGAATAAAGTGTAGTCACATACTAACTTCATCTGATTCGATAGCGGATTAAAGCAGACGGAGCTATTTGGAAGCTGAAATATTCGGTTAAATTCGTGGATCTTGGAATTACGGAAATAACAACTTTAATAATTACGACCCGAAACTGACCAGGTCAAATAAATGTAACCAACTCTGTCCGAATATGGCGTCATTTTTTCTCCACGGTTAACCGGTGAAGGGATATTTCCATGTATTTCTGTCCCAAAGTTACCCCATCATGTGGGGTAACTTTGGCCAGGGAATTTTTCAAGGTAAATCCCTAGTGGAAACATTATTTGGGAACATACATGCTGTAGCATTTCCCATATATGATATTTATCTGAAAACATTTCCCCGCTTAAGACATTCCAACTAGGCAAAATGGTAACTGATCCAAAGTTACCCCCCTGTCATAAGTATCCACATTTACGGTATTGGAAATGTTACTTATATACATATTGGCATTTCAGAAACTGAAATTTTGCGAAATTGGGCGAGGCTAAATATGCAAACAATTGAGTCAAATACCACTTGACCATAGGAAATGAATCAGTATGGACAATAGGTGCACGCCCAGCGTCAACATTGTAATGACGTGTACGAATTTAGGAGAACTGATCGGAAATTCAATTGAGATCTATCAAAACATACTTCATTAATGTCAGTAGCGATGACCGCAATTTATGAACATGATCTTTCATGACAAAGTTACGACATTGCGTTATCCCGTGTGGAAAAATACCTATGGTCATATAAACCACATTACTTTCCCACATATGGCAATATCTGCCATATAGTATAGTATTTTCTAAACTGTATGTCTGGGAAATATCATGTCCTTTTGACACTATACGAGTCTGGCAACATTTATGGTTATTTATGGCATTTTTGTCATTGTTCATATACTGTACATGTGGACCCTTGTCAATATACAGACAAGTATGTACAGTACATTTTCATATTTAGAGATACAGCATTTGAACACACATAGTTATAACTTTAACTTGTATACGTGTATATGACCATATATGGTATTTTCCATATATCCATAAACAATGCATGTTCATCTATATTTTTTTCTAACTGGGATGACTACCGCATATGGTTAACTGTTACGTTTATTATAATATATGTATGTTTGAAATGATAAGTTTTCCCTGAATCTCCAATTAAATTGAGTACCATGGTGCGATCCCGGATTTCGTGATTACTTTTCTTGGTAAATCCAGACTCTGCAATAACCAGCATGGAAGCCATAAACAACCTCCATTTCGGCAATCCCAGCATCCCCGACGGCCCAATCCTAACTCATCGTGTATTGATTTCCTTACATAATTTCGTCATCTTTTTTTAAAATAAATTTTTCCAAAATCGATTTCAATTTCATTCTCTTAGTAGAAAATGGCTCCATCATGCACTTAAGTGAAAGCAGAAATTGATTCTTTCAAAAATGTTGACATTTGCATTCAGGGAACCCATTAAGGCTAGAACCCTGAAATCGTGGAGGCGGAAAGGGAAGGTGGAAGAGGTGTTCGAAGTGGGGTGGGAGCAGATTACACCACTCTAGAAGCTCATTTTTCTTCGTAAATTGGATTGGACGATCACATTAAGACGCCAGTGCCACGAGAACAGTATTCAGCCAACTCATTAGGCATGGACACTGTCCCTCCCACTCATCCTTCACATCCTCAAGGTTCTTCCCTTGGTGGCACTGTTATCACATTCCCTTGCATCTCCCTACTCGTCCCTTAGGTTATCTGCCACACTTTCACCACCCAGACACCCCTGTCGTCTTCCACTTCCTTTCTAGGCTCACCATCCCCCATTTGTTCTTCCCATGTAATCCATACCACATTCGCCTCACCCACTTTACAGTTCTTCACATTTGTTAACAGGGAAGCTTTTTTTTCGGCTTCCTTCTTACACTAATTGTTTGTTTATTGCTTTGATCACCCTTTACCACCTGCTGTTAATTGAACTTCACCACTAACATTCTCCTTGTCCCATAATCCCCCTAACAGACTCGTCTTCTGTTCACCACTTCTCTCCTAATCATTTTATACATCTCTAAACATCTTTCATTCCCCAGCTTTTTCTAACACCAGTAATCACTTTCAACTTTTCACCACTCCTCCTATTCTCTTTCAACATTAGTTTCCTTATCTCCTTCATCTATGTTCTATCTCCTTTATCACTTTTCTCCATTTCCTCTCCACTAGAATCCTAATCTTATTTATCTTCCCTTTGGTAATTCCCCTTCACCACCACCCTTCTCATCCTTTTTTGACATTCTTACCCTAATCCGCCTTCACCACTGCACTCTTTTACGGGTTAATCCGCTTTTACCAATCCTATCCTAGGCTTAATCACCACTTTTCCTTTACTCCCTTTTCACCATTCCTCCTTATTTACCACTTCCTTCTTAACCCTCCTTCGTCATTCCTCCCATAATCCTTTATTGTTGATTTTCTCCTATTGCTCACTTAGTTTTGTTTATTAAGCATGTTTACTTCCTACCCTCTTTTAATCCTCATTTACATTTTCACATTCCTTTTTTGTTCTTGCCAACTACATGGTATACATTCTTTTTAGCCGAAATGTAGTAATAGTAGAATAAATTATTCGGGTTGTCATAAAGTTTGCCCATTATATTTATCATTCCTTTTTGTACAATTTCTCTCCACCTGATCAACACTTGCACCTTTAACTCACTCCTGATTACCATTTACCACTTATTTCATTTTAACACTTAGTATTCCTTGTCTCCTCCACTTTTTAACATACATTGGAAATCACTATTCACAATTTTTTTACCATAATCTTATACGAATACCCCTTATCCCAATCCCAGTCACGTAAATTCCTGTCATCATATACCATTACCATGAAGCCCTTATGCAATCTCTTTGTACTCCTCCCCCACACACCCAACTTTTCATCGTCCATTTACCATCTGTCCCTCCTCACATTGTTCAATTTATTCTTGAGCCTTATCCTATGTCTTCTTCATCTTCTTTTACTCCTTAGTATTCTTGTCTCACAGTTATTTTTCCCTTCATCCCTTCCCACCATTCCACATATCATCTCTTCATCCTCTCCACCAATCCTAATCCCATGGCTCCAAACAGTCGGTCACGAATTTTCAAACCAAAGGTAATTGTAAGGACGACCATTGCAACTAGGAACTTCCTATGATCCCGAATCTCGGTAGTTATCCATTTAACAGAATATTTGATTCCCACGTTCTCCATTATTTATAAGTCGAGATAACGCGGAAAGATTCTCCTCGAGGAGTTGCTCATTAAATAATTAAAGAGGCCATCTTGTGGCAGCATCTTATTTAAGGATGAAGAAAAACATGGATTTTATCTCGTCTAACAACGAATATTAAATACGCTTTTATGCGCTATGATCTGCTTTTATATCGATTTCAACAAAACAAGGCTTGCTTCCTCAACTACAATTTCTCCCATGTTCCTCTTATCTTTTTCCGAATCCCACTCATCAACTAGCTGTTTCACCATGTATTTCCCCTTCATTAAACCAACGTACAAATTCTTCCATGTGGAATACGAACGCTAGGTGGAGCGCCTTTCAATTAATCAAATTAACAGTTTGCAAAGACCTTTTTACAGTAAAACATCGCCAATGGAATACATATTTAAAATATATGTCTGACCATACATGTTTTCAGGCATGTGACCACTTCTTTTGTCAATGGACAGTGGTCACAATATAAATGTATTGGCCGACGAATTCATAATGGTTATACTATAATATAATATCACACCGGGTCATATATGGACCCTTTGTCATTTTCCACCCGTGGGCAGAAAATGTATGGATTTTTACATGCGTTTGAAATTGTGTTAAGGGGAAAGGGAAACGATTTCACATCAGCATGCTCAACTAATTAAAAGCATCGATTAATGTAAGTGCAATTTGTTATTAGACCTCGTCGTTGAATTTTTAAATTTCTGAAAAGGTCATCTAATCTATTCCACTGAATAAAACGTTGACACTTAACAAATTTACACCAAAAGACACTTAAGTTTGACTATCAGTCGGCCTTTGATGATCCATAGTTGCCATGGAACTGAGAGCTACAATACCCTGCTGACAATTGCAAGAATAAGTGGACAATACATGGTCATTAGTTGACTATTAGATAACCCCATGATGCCTTTCTTCGTTCATCCTCCTTCAATATTGCCTTAAAGCTGATAAATACAGTCTGTATTCTCAGTCCATATTTCACTGTTAGCTAAAAATTGAAAGAAATTGATAGAATTGTATTTACGAAAATTGAATTTTGGATTTTCTAAACTCTTGAAACTCTCATCTCATTGTAATGAATTGTTTAGGATTGTTTTCACATTTTATTTAAACAATTTAGTCAATTTTTTTTTAAAAATCTAGTCCTTGTTATCAGAACTCGCGCCACTTATAATGACAAACTTCTTTAAGCTACCATTAAAGGGGCAATCTTTAAAATTGCTCAACCGTTGACTTTTAACGTTGGCCCATTTCTGCAACACTAGGGCTAAACACCAAAGCCAGGGGATGAGCTTCCTTTATCTACCTGGGAATTTTTGCTTACGAAAGAACTAAACTTCCACCCCCTGTCAAGGAACCTTTAACCGTGCAACAAGCAAGGGGAACCTCTTAAACTCTCATCTGAAAAAGCCCCACATAGAGAATTTCTCTCATCCATAAAAATTCCCACCTCACACCGGCTTTGACTTGGGAGCAAACCTCGCAATTAGGACCAAGAGGCAAGTGTGTAACAGCTTGATGACTTTGGCACCTATTCATGTGACCCCCATTATCAGGAATGCTCTGTATTTATTGTTAAGGCTTTTTAAGTAAGGAATCTTTTTTCAATATTCAACGATCATCTTTGTGGATTGCTGTAGTCACGTTTATTAGGTGCAAACTGATAATCAGTCAGTGCATCGTGTGGGGGCTCAATTAGCTTATTTTCGGCTAATTTCATTAATGGTCTCTACTGGGCGCATATTGATGAGGCGTCCCGCACGCTCACCAATGACGCAATGCAGCGCACCGCACCGCCGATTGTTACGACGCTTGGACTCAATCCAGCATGCTTAATTAGGATCTAATCAAAGGCGAAAATAATTGGTTGCTGAGTGACGTCATCGGCATCCGTCATGGCGGCCCCGATACTGCGCACGCACAGGGTTGCCACACCGCAGACGCCTTTATCTATATGTATATCAGAAAAATAAAATCGTCTATACGACAAATAAAAACGTACCAGAAACATACTAAAATGATGCTAGATTTTATTTCAAATTTGAAGCTAAAACAGACAAGATAAAAAAAAAACTTTGTTTATTTATGGTTTAGCACTTTGGATGGCATAAAATTCTTCAAGCACAATATGTCAAAACATATCCCATGACAATATCTGTCATATTCAATATGTCTCAAAATGTTGTATGTAGTATTCTCCGTGTATAGCATTTTAGATCATTGTCCATATAGAATTCCCCTCATGCATGTTCGTTATTTAAATTTTAGTAACTATACCCGACAAGTCCAAAAAAAAACGTAGCTAAACTTTGGTAACTCAACTCAGCAAAACAAGGACATGGCAACTCTAATAACTGCTTTGAGTATTTTACAATGCAAATGCCTTTTGATAACCAGGAATGACGCTTAGGGTACACTAACTTAGAAAAAAAAAGCAGAAGAAGGTCCAAAGTACCAGATCTCGATCCGGCACAATTGTACGATACATTTGCGGCATCATTTAAATAACCTTTCTGCCCTTCTGCGGTAAGGGGGGCGCTGCCATCCGTCTCATCAATCCCACGGATGTGACCACACCCTCCCCATTACCTTGGAATAGCTCGAAATTAGGGCTCCCGAAATCTATAATCGGTCCCATACCCAGCCTAGTTAGGATGCGTATTTCAGGGAGGCCATCCATTACTTTTCTAAATATAGACATTGGTGACAAGGCCAAAGGCGGCGGTAGTGAGGGTGGCATGGCGGGGATAATCCCCTCCCCCGCCCTTTCATCCCCCCCCACCAGGGGGATCCCCATCATCTTCCTCAACAATGCAACGGGCGTTCACTTCTCAATCCGCATAAATAACTCAATGTGACGTCATCGATGCCCCAGTTCTTATCCCCTCCCAAAATTCCCATAAATCGGATTTTTTTCGTCTTCCTTCCCCTGTTTATCCTCAGCTATTTTCCGGGAAAAACAGTAAACTCAAAAAGCAACACTGACGACTTTTCTAGACTATTCAGGAATTGGACAAAAGAAACTTTAAAAAGAATTCAATTCTCCTATCTATAACGCGATAGACGCAGTCCTGGAAAACGTATAGCTGGGAATTTGTGAAAAAATGGATATTGACATCCAAATGTGCCCATGTCCATAGTATAAGGACGAAAACATGAACATGGACGTATTGCATAGAAAGTACCTAGAAAGTTTACATAGTATATGTCGGTGTATAGCGTGCATAGATGTATCAAACAGTTTTTCCACCAGACAAACGAAATGGCATAAGACAAAAACTAAATGAAAAATGCTTTGTAGCCATCATCATCATCCTGTCTTTCTTTTCACTGTTTGTTTTGAACGCTTGCTCGTGTTTGATCTGCAGTATTGAATTATTTTATCAAGAAAAGTAAATAAACGTAGCAAAAATTGGGTATGAGCAAACACAATTTTTTCTTGAAAATAATTTCTTCTCCAATATGTATCAATTGCGAATAAAATGAAAACATGCTTTATAGAACAACACTATGTTCTTTAAGCAATTTCATTGCATTCAACTTATACGTTACTTGAGACACATCGTCATCCAAACAATTACTGCCAACAGGGCAATACATGACATATAGAATTGAACGACATTTACGAGCTGCCCCCGGCAACTTGCCCGACATTTAGGGTTAAAAACAGTCAGCAACTCTTATTGCAGTGTATTGTTATTCAGCGCCAGAGCTGACTCTCTTGAAACCAATAAGCAAATGGCTAAAATCAGAGGGGTAAAGGAGGATTCTACATGTATTTAACACCTGCACAGTTCTAGCAGACTTCACACTGTGTAGGGAAACTGTTTCTAGAGAACAATGGCTAGGATTTTTGAAGAGGGAATCCAGTTATAATGATGACATTCAATCTGCCAAATGTCTGCTTATGGGATGGTATGGGCTAAAACAAAAAGTCGGACAAACAGGTCCAATAGATTATGTACACTAATAGGATGAAGAAAATTATAATGTGCTAAGAGTAGTATAGTAAAAGTAGTACCTTTATTGTTGGCAAGGGCTTACATGAAATTGACATACCTAATGCATTTTTAGGGCCACAACCTACATTTATTATGATAATCTTTCAAAAAATATTAAGGTAAAATGCGATAAAGTACAGTAATTTTTGTATCACCCCGTTCATCATTCAAGATGTACGGCATACAACATTTAGAATTTGAGGGGTGATACAGAAATGACTTTTACTGTACTACTGCTAAGCAATATCAAATAGTACAGGTGACGCTATATATATGTGTTACATAGTAGCGCCTCCTTCTAGAAGCACCCGTCTCAAAGGGTTAGCTATACTCAATCAGCCTTAGATTCAGATTCGATGAAAACATTACTGGAAATGCTTATACAAATACGCTAGCGGTGATTTCGTGATATGAAAAGCCAATGCTGCTTAAATAAACGCCGACAAAATTGAACATTTTGAATAAAAAATCAATAAAGTTGGTCTTTCCTGTGGATCTATTGAGCGAGAAAAAGAACAAAGAAAAATTGCTAAACAGTGTTAGTGGCCAAGTTGACACTTGTGTAACAGGGGAGGAAGTTGTAAGAGCCGGGTTATGTAACGCTAACGACGCTTGCACCTGTCGCCCAAAGGAGCAACCATAAATGGCGAGAACACGTGTTACCATCCCGTTGTACGTAAATCATCGTACAACGAGCAATGAATATACTCGCACCGATATTATACCTATACCATGTATAACAAATAGCATGTTTACTGGTGTTTTGCACCTCCCCCATCCCCTTTGTTTTTACAAATGTTGACCCTTCAAAGTATAGGGCTATTACACGAAGACATAATGACTGCACACAAATTTCCACTTTAATATTTAGTACTAGTTCACCCATTATAAATGAATATTTCTGGATTATAAAATGAAATATCCAGTGAATCACGGCATAATATATATCCTGTAAACATTAATCAATCAAATTATAGCACTAACTTCAACAGATTTGCTACATGTGCATATTACGAAATCTCGATATACAGGGCGAGTGCTGGATATATATATATTACCTCATCAAAAATTCTTTCAAAAATGCCTTCAATATTTTTTGACATTACAGGGGCACTAAAATCACGCTATAACAACGCATATAGGGCACGTTTGAATGAATGCATATGTAGATGTACCGTTGTTTTCGCCACCTATCTTCACTGTTATAAGTGTTTGCCAACTACAGCCAGAAGGGGCACATTTTTCCAATGTACTAATTTTTAAAAGCAACATTACTAATTTAGAAGCCCGTGTATTCAGCATTGCAGGTATTTTCGTTATAGACATGTTAAGGTAATTTCAAAAAGAATTCAATTAGTTGTCATGTTGGTGACGTCACCAGGGTTTCTCCCTTATATGAAATTTCCAACTTCTATGTCTTTTTCAGTTTTTGAAATATTTTTACCTGACTATCAAGGAGATTTAATATTAAAAAATATGTTACTATACCTAACCACTTCTTAATTATCTTTCCACATTGAATCTCCAATTTCCCTAATAATCTCAGGTTTTCCAGGTTTGGGGGAACCCTGGTCACCCCATAGGCAACAGGACGAGGTGCATTTCATTTAAATTCTACCGCTAACTTTGCTGAATAACTACGACGGCATTAAATTTATCTAGAAACGTCCTTTTGTTGGGGTTATTTGGCTCAGTAGGGATAATAAAACTTCCTCGGCAGTAGGCTTAAAAAGTTGTTCTCTATAGTCTGCAGTGCGACACAAGTTCAATGCCAAAAGAGTGAACCGCAAGGCCAAAAGCAAGCAGCAACGTCGTAAAAAGACTTATTTAATTCAGCCGTCGCCGGCCGCCGGAATAACGCGACCCATTTGCATTTTTATACGAGCAAAAAATGCGAAATACCGAAAAACAACAAGCTAAAAAGAGAAACAATTCGAAGGTTTGGCTGCCATGTTGGCTAATCGAATGTTTTCCATCTTGTAGTCATGGCAACGAGGCAATAGAACGCCAGCACGCGAGATTCCAATTAAAAATGACGCCACTTCCGATAGCTACACATACATACGTCGGCAAGACTTGAAAATCTCTTGACCGATATTACTTTTGTTAACGATCGTCGTTCCTATAAATCACAGACAATTAAACTATGTGTGATTTCCATTATTATACACAGGTTGAAAAAACATATTTAGGGCTTGTAATGTATATGACAAAATTCTATGTCCTAAAGCCTGGTCCATACTGGAGGAAATACAAAAAAAATTAGTGTTTCTGTAAACCTGTTTGTCGAAATGTGTTTACAGGGACACGTTTGCACAAACATGGTGTCTGCACCACACATTTCCACAATGGAGGAAATGTTTGCTGGTCATGGTGCTCCTACCAAGGCCTGTCAACTGTCTGTAAACCATGATCAGAATTTGTTAAAAGCCTTGGTAGAATAGCCATTTTTGCCCTAAACACTTGTGCAGAAACTTGGTTAGCAAACGTTTTTTTGAAAACTTGTTTGCAGAAACTTTTTGTTTCATGTTTCCTCCGGTGTGGAAAGGGTTTTTATTTTATCGGAAATATTTATGGTCATGGAAGGACCTTGCATGGACATATTATACGCCTATATATCGAAAACGCTTGATGTAGTCATATTCATGTATGGTATTCTCCATATACATTTATACAGAGTGATCATCTTATGTACTTTTAATGTTTACTTTAAAGTTATTAAATCATTTTTAATCTGCTACAAACTGGTGTTTTAACACAAATTTTCAAGCATAATTCTCGATTTTACGAATTTCAAGGGACACTACACCTACTACAGTTATATATGAGAAAATCAATTTCAGGTAATTTTAAAACTGGTATCAGTTCGATTTGGAATCAAACTGCATACATGCAGAGTAGTAAATCCACAACACGTACCCTGCATTTTATTACGGGTAACCGACAGTATTTTTCTTTTCATAAAACCTTCACTGCAGTTGAATGCACGTAAAAGTGCATCGTAAAAAAACATATCCTTGTCTCGTAGACAACAAATGTCCCAAATATGTTTATACAATGCCATTCCATGGCATATTTAATTGTCTTGACATAATAGCAGTATAAAGGAGCGGCGAATATGAGCCTCTTTTGATCAATTTTTGAAAAGAAATGTGTTGTTTAACCCAACGTCGTTGCATAGTTAGGATGGCGATGACGTTGTCATGGCAACCATGGAACAAGGCGTTTCACGAATTCAATTTTTGAACAAGATAAGACGTTTCATTCATTTGGAGTTTTTAAGTTTAAGCAGAATATCTTTTCTGTGCAAGTGCAGAAAACTATTCATTTGTTATAAAATCAGCGTTTGAGATAATAAACCTCCATTAAAGACCGTTTTCCATTTAAACCAGAGTTCAGTTTATGTATTCCTAACCATTTGAAAAAACCCTAACCAAGAAAACAGTTGAACCTTTCGTTGACTAATTTCTGGCATAGCCATAGAATAAGCCATATATTAGTGGGTAAAGTATGGGTCACGATGGATCATATAGCCATGTACAGGACACATGTACTGAGGACATATTAATTATAAAATAATGAACCATAACTAGATATTGCAAACGTTTGCATATTTGGGTGGATATGAACAAACATGACCCATATTCGATTTTCCATGCACTATGTTTTTTTCCACCTCAGAAATCTTATGTACGCAGTTGACTCATATTTCTGTATGAAATTTGGATCTAAATTGTAGAAAATCAACTCAGTGGATTTTGCAAAAAAATAAAACCACTCTGGTTTGCAACTGCTGACCAGGTTTCTAAATGGCATATATTATATAAAGCTTAAGTTACACATAGTCAAGACAATTGGAAAACAAGAAAATTTACACGTAAATTACAATGGTGAAACCATTCCCCATAAGGGTAATCCCCTCAAAAAAAATACGTGACTCCCATACGTGCTTCGCATCTTTTTCTTTCATTTTTATGGCTAGAAATTGCTAAAAGAGTAAACTTTGAATTATAGAAATAAAAGAAGGCACGTTGTTGAGAATCGATCCGTATCCGATCTCTCTTCAACCTAATATCCTGGAAATATTTTCTCATCTTTCGCAGCAAACACCGGAAACACGTGCTTTCCAAAGCAGGGTGGCAGCGCCCCCCATGTCGCTTCGAGGCATTAAATCGATCGCCCAACGACACACGGGGCTGTTTGTGCTCTTGCCGGATTTAGAATGTTAAGACAGACGCTGAAGTCTGATTAAAATGTGTTTGGATGGGGGCCAGCCCTATCATGAATAATGGAGGTAATTGGGGATGAAGGATACAAAAGCCACTCTAGTTGGCGCCACCTGCATGCCACTTGCAACCAGAAACCTTGTCAGTGACAAGACCAAGTGCATCTTAAGTCAGAAACGACCTAGTTGGAAAAGTTATATGTGTGGACATATTTGGTTCAAACCATAGTTAGCCATCGATGAGCCATATTGGAAATACAGCATATGGGCCGTATAAAAGGCTACATGATACATAATTACATATAGTCATACTGCATGTATCATCCATCAATTAAGGTATTACATACTACTACGTATTAGCCATATGTATTTGTATGCACAAACCCTCGAAACTACGTTTAATAGGACCAACAAGATAATAGGACCTTACGTGGTCCTATTATCAGGAATGCATAACCATGCACAATTAACCTTAATAAGCGATTATTATGTTTTATAACTAATGAGAAGAACTGCATATGTAGCTGGATTTTTTGAAATGTTAACATCGCATGTTTATGGACTCATTTAATCGTCCATTAAAACACAGAACAGTGGCTATCAGAAGGCAGTAAAAAAAAGGAACGGCTTTTATATGACAATGTCCGGAGGAAATTTGGCATTGGCCAGCTGCCACGCAGTGACCATGTGTTACAAGTGATTGCCCGTTTGCTGGGGAAAAAAATACGTTTTCCATTGTAAATTAAGGCATTAATCGGAGATTAATCTCGATTCGGATTAATGATGCCAATGTGGCTCCGTCTCTGTCTACAAGCGTAAATGTGCGAGACTGACCTAAATAGCAGGTAGCCAGAGCGCCATCGTCCTTTAACAAAACCACCACAACATCAACAACAACAACAACGACGACGATGGAGTATATTTATTATCGCGTTTCCCCATCATTATTAAGAGCTATCAAAACTGCTGCCATTAATGTATATTGATGATCTTTACGACAACATCGGCAGCTGGAATAGCAATAATTAAAAGCGCCCCCCTTGGAGCATATTTTCGTTCAACACAGAGGGCAGCACTTGTATCCTTGCATACACACCTAAACGGAAGTCGAAACTGAATAATAACTGTAATGGCGGAGCATTGCCTTGAACTACCCAATGAACTGAACGTCATGAATGCGCATGCGCCATTACATAAATACTGGCCATTACAGTTAAGGCCAGCATAAAGACGTTGGTTGGCTCAAACTGTCCATTATGTGAACACTGCACCCGTTTAGCATCTATTCAACGAAATTTCCGATTCGTCAAAAAAACCGCATCGTGTGAACGTGGTGTTAGCCTGACATGCAACTGAAAGGCTGCAGCCATCTGATATTTCCATACCTGCACACCATCCTCGCCACCCCCACATTCTCACCCCCGGCTGGTCAATGGTTTGGTAACCTCCCCACCCGCAAACAATGGGCACCCCCTGGCTTAATGGTTTTCGATACAATATGAAACACTGGAGATTGGCAAGCATCCCATTCGCTACCATCACGAATTTTACCTGAGGGGGCGAGTGAGATGAGGCCACGTGATCGTTAAAATACGAAGCTCACACGATAGCATGGGGTGCTAACTAAAACACAAGAGGGTGGGCGTAAGGGACACTGGCAACACTGGAGTATGAGGGATAGCCATTATTGCGAGGGGCACTGGGGAAAACCCAGCAATCCCTTAATGAGGGAAATAACCCTCTGATTAAAAACAAGCCGAGATTTATGGTGAAATAGGCCTAGGGCTCCGACGGATTAATTGATCACGTGTGTATACAAATGCCATCGGATCACGTCGCTGGGATAACCCTTTTTGTATGCAATTTGCTTCCAAAGGATAACCCTACATTGACAGAAATTCAATTTGGCAACGATGTTGGGTGTCCACAAGTTGCTCCTTACACAAATTTGGATATTGCCAATTTGTATGGCATGCATGCATGACTGAAAACACCTGGATGATAAACTAAGTAAAGGGCATATGGGATATGCTGTATATTAAAACACACTGACCACATAATATACACGAATATATGAACATATACATAGTCATATATTTGCATAATGGTCATGCATATACAAAAACACCATATATTGGTATATCAATTTATATAAAGTACGTCCAATGTATCCCTAATGTATTTTCCACAACATCTGTCCATTATGTATTTTCCACATCTGTCCATTATGTATTTTCCACATCTGTCCATTATGTATTTTCCACATGTATGACATATATGAATTTTCATGTGCCCCAATATGGTCTACTTATCTGGAACTATGAACTGAACACTAATAATTTCGTGTTTTTTATATCCATTTTAGCGGACAGCAGTTTCCTGCTGGCGAATGCTCAGATCGTGGACTATCCAATCGTTTACTGCAACGAACCATTTTGCAAGTTGGCCGGCTACAACCGGGCAGAAGTCATGCAGAAGTCGTGCAGGTGCAGCTTCATGTACGGCGAGTTGACCGACAAGTTGACCATCGGCCGAGTGGAACAGTGTCTCGACAAACTGCAGCAGGAACAGTTCGAAATACTCCTCTACAAGAAGAACAGTAAGCGAGAACAGAACAGTCAGAACATTCAGCAAGGAAGCATTCCAGCATCTCTCAGCTCATGTTCTGCCATATTTCCTATATCTATAAAAACAATCATGTCCAAATTCTGCTATTTTGATGAAATGCTATCTGATGGAATCCTGATGAAATTATATCTGATGGAATTCCGATGTCTGACACCTAGGATGACCAATGCTTCCTTTTTGACTCTTGACCTAAACTTTGAAATTTGCGTGATATGCAAATTTCACATTGTTTAATTTGATTTTTTTCCCAGAAACTCCATTATGGCTTCTGTTGCACATCATCCCCATTCGCAACGAGAAGGACATGGTGGTCCTGTTCCTTTGCACTTTTCGCGACATTACCGCCCTAAAACAGCCAATAGAAGACGAGGCTGCAAAAGGTTCTTATCTGCCACACACATGTATTAACTCTTTATTAATCATATCTTTTTCTCATCACTCTTAACAATGGCCTCCTGGCACCGTTCTCCGGGTTAGCTTAATCGTCGATTAAGCTAACCAGAGAAAGGTGTGCAACCGCCACGTAGATTCACGCACTTTTTCGAAAACTCAATACGAAATTTCGGGAAATCGTTAATCAAATCCCAAAGGGCGTGTTGCGCCAATAAAACTCCGATTAGTGCAATCCGCGAAAACAATGCGAGCAGCTCGTTTTAATCGCCGGTTACGCTAATCGGAATCGGGTGCGACCGACATTAAATAATGTTAATCTCCATCTCGCATGTTTGCATGTAAGTAGAAAAATTGCACCTTTATTCTCACTTGCTGATATTTGAAGGAAATAAAATCGACTGAATTGGAAAACTCATCGTTTACAGGGTTTTAATAAGTATAGTTAAAGGATGTACAGTCTGTTAAGAATGTATATAAAAGACTACCATGCTTTTCACGGTTTCTGAAAACCTATTTATCGAAACGTGTTTTCATTGACATGTTTCAATAAACAGGTTTGCTAAAGCATAGTGTTCACATCAAAAAAACCCACGGAAGAAATGTTTTCAGGTCATGGTGCTCGTACAAGGACATGTATACTATTGCCAAAACTTGTCACCAGCTTTAGAAATCACGTGGATCAATACACAAGGTTCATGGTAAACATACCTTGATAGGAGCGCCATGACCGGCAAACATTTTTTTTATGTGAACAACCTTTTGATCAAACACCGAAATGTTTGCTGGAAACACGCTATTTTTCCCAAAAAGTTTGCTGAAACCTCTGGACAGAAAACTGGCTAGCAAACTTTTATCGAAAACATGTTTCCGAAACCATGTTTTTGATTGTGTTTGCTCTGACCTGTACTCGGCAAATTAAGATTCCAAATGAAAAGGGTAGTTTATAAAACCCGTGAATCCGATGCACATTTTCCAATTTAGCGATTGTGATTTCAGGACCAAATCAAACGTAATCAAGCGATCTTTGTTCTGTTTTCTGTTTTTTACCCTGCTGCTGGTTCGTCACAAGTGGGTTTGAGCAAATTCGCCCGTTTAGCCCGTTCGGTGACACGAAGTCGTTCAGCATTGGTCCAGCAGTTCTCTTCCCACCTGCCGGCCAACAAGGAGGCCACCAAACCATCCAACATAACTTATGTGAGCAAAACACCATATTGTTTCTCATCACGTTTCACTTTTTAAAGCCGACAAACATAAGATAATTTTAGACAACCCGCTTAAGACGTATTCCCCTTTTATGGCATACGTGTATATCGCACAATGTATATTTTCCACATGGGTATACTCGGATTAAGAATCATATGGGAACATAAATGGTCATGAATTCGCATATATGATGATTTATGAACAAGCATCCAACATCTTTCATTCGGGTAAAAACCAGAAATTTGGCATTTCTGTATATTCTAAAAAGCCTGCGCAATTTGATCAAACGAGGATCATGTTAATCGTACTTTTTGAAAAAGCCAGCATAAAAAATGCCAAAAAACTTAGCAATTCCTAAATCTTGGCAAAAAAAAAATCAATGGACATCCAAGATGGTTACCCAAGTGGGATCGCGTTCGGACATCACTCTTGGGAATTGAATTGACCACACGGGAAATTTACAAGTGACAAATGGCATGAATTAACAATGAAATCGCTATTGCCTCCCAAAAAGAGCCAGGGGTCTTCCATAAAATCAATAGAAAAGCGTTGCTTTTTGGCCGGTCAGATATCAGTTAATGATGAAATCGGGATGCCCCTGCCAAGCTGAAAACCGTTGAAAATTCCTTGGAGGGCAGTTTGATCTTCGCTTAAGAGTGAAATAGAACCGAAATCTACGAAACCAGATTGAACTTTAAAGATAACTTAGGTTAACGCGTTTTGGCCAGAGCCAAATGTTCAAATTAGCGACCCCTGGAGGGTGAAACTAGGTTATCGCTAACCGCGATTTATTAACTGACATAAACGAAGACTACGGCTAGGCAGAAATTTACTCCAGTAAAAAAGTTGCGAAAGACATAATTTCACCAAGAAAATCATCCGTTAAATTTATTCAACGATTAACCGTTGAATTATTAGTCGGAGAATATAAATATTTAAGACCTGTTTGATTGTCTACACTAGTGAAAAAAGATATGATATATAATTAATATAATTTCCCATCTTAAAAAACGTCCCATTAGTAATGTTGCAACAGCGCCCCAGGAAACCTTAACGGTCCATTAAAAATGATATGCCCCTTGAAGAAGGCAAACACTACTAACACCAACGTATTGCGTGTTTTCCAACTGTCATGGCATCGTCGATTGCCATGAAATCTTTTAATACTACGTTTATATCTATAATCGTTAATAAAAATTTAATTTATTCTTACTTTTCTGTTTAAATACTTTGTCTCACAGAAATCATAACAAATGTGTAAGATTAGAGATTCATACAAAGCAATGAGGCAACAACCCTTAGTGAAATATGAGGGAATCTTGACGGTTAATAACTGAGACTTATTTAATGGTTAATAAAGTTATTTTCATAAATTTAGAAGAAAAAACCCAGCAGAAAAGCAGTCAGTGTTCCACTTGACTATTCGTGGGCTACGAAGAATTCCATCGATGAATTTTTCTATTTATCTAGGTCATTAAGGATGAAGCTGGCAAAGTGTTTTCTCGCATTAACAAATTAACGGTTGCCGAAACTAAGTTTTGATGCGTTTCGGAAATGCATTCAACTGCATTTGTAGCAATCAGACGGGCATATAACACTCAAAGTACCGCATTATCTCGTGCAAGAGCACCATGCCCAAAATTAATTTTGACGCTCATTATGGCCCAAGATATTTAAATGAGAACTCATTAACCAAGACAAAGGCGACGCTACAAAGCGCCATCTATCCGGCATTCGTGCAAAACAGGGGCTAAAGCAATTTCGGAAAATAAATGTAGGGCCATATGTGCCACATATTATATTCTACATATATAGCAATTTTGAAAACAAGTAGAGCCACACGTGATGTTTTATGTCCATGTATGAATAAATACATGGATTTACATTTTTTTCTCAAAATATTTATAAGGCTCACATATACTGCAAGTATACTGCAGTATATACATATACTCACAAATATTGAAATAGGAATTAGACAGGCATGGACATTGAAGAACATACAGTATTTGCGAATGTGCCATCTGTGGAGAATTCTGTGCAACCCTAGATCAGAAGCCATTGGATGTGCTGAGCACAGCTGACACAAGAGGGCCTAACTAGAACGAAAGGCTCAAAGAGTAGGGCATATACTCATAATTGAATTCCTCCTAAACCGCTCTTTGAAGCTCAATTACCGAACGCGGATCCATAAAAAGGCAGCCGGAATCTTTAAATTATTCACTTAATAATGTTTTCATCGTGACCTGACGATGACTATTCCTTGACTACCTTGGATTCTCTAGAAAGAAGGGAGGGGCCATCCGAATTCAATAAATCTATATCCTGTTGGAGTAAGTTGAGAGTATTTCAACACAGTACCCGTGGGTCGCAAGTCCTAATTACAGTATATAATGAATAATGTACTTTTATTTTTCCTTAAACAAACGCATATGTGTACATCAATAGTAAAAAATTTAATGTTAGGAGCCAATGATCCAAGTTTTTAAGGCATTACTATTTTTCTTGAATGTTATCGAGGGCCACATGCGGCCCGCGGGCCTCCTGTTGGATAACCCTGGTCTATTGTAATGCAGTGCTAACATTTTCTAGATCCCATAAACAATGTGCTGCAGGATGTTTACTTATGGTAAAAAACATACAGGGTAAAGGGACCTCATCAGGGAACATGAATTGTGGTCTTAGCCGAGTACAGATCAGAGTAAATACGAAACAGAAACATGGGTTCTGCAAACCAATTTATCGAAATGTGATTTTGTGGACATAATGTTCACCTTAAAAAAAGCATTTCGAAACTGAAGAAATGTTTGCTGGTCACGGCGCTCCTACCAAGGCATGTATACTATGACCAAAAATGACCATATACGCTTTTTCAAAAAACGTTTGCTGAAACCAGTAAACGAAACTATGTTTTTGTTTCGTGTTTACATTGATCTGTACTTGTGTGTCTGGATCCATTAAGCATAGCTTAAAATTCAAGGGCATGTACTATATTTGATTTTAAGATCCAGTAGTCCCATTATACTTTGATGATGGCTATGATTGCAATTCGTTTTTTTATGTCGCCATGTCCACAGATGATGAACTTGACCTCGGAAGTGACTCCGCAGTACCGCCAGGAGGCGCCCAAGACGCCGCCACACATCCTGCTCCACTATTGCGCCTTCAAAGCCATCTGGGATTGGATCATTCTCTGCCTTACTTTCTACACGGCCATCATGGTGCCGTACAACGTCGCCTTCAAGAACAAGACGTCGGAGGACGTGAGCCTCCTGGTGGTGGACAGCATCGTGGACGTCATTTTCTTCATAGACATCGTGCTCAACTTCCACACCACGTTCGTGGGGCCGGGGGGCGAGGTGGTCAGCGACCCCAAAGTCATCCGTATGAACTATCTCAAGAGCTGGTTTGTAATTGACCTCCTGTCGTGCCTGCCCTACGACGTCTTCAACGCCTTCGATCACGATGACGATGTAAGTACATGTAGGACATCATCAGACAGTGATGACGTAAGTACACAGATACTGGTGACGTAAGTAACCCCCTGTCAAAAAAATAAAACCAAAAAAACTCCCCAAAAAACCACCCACCACCAAACGTTTTGACTCTTTCTCTCTGTCTCTTTTTTATTAATTAAGCACTTTTCCGAAATCACGCCGCCTGGCGGTGCTCCTGCACGTGAGTTTCTGCACTCCTCATGCATTTTCACTCATAGGACCTGAATTCATTTCTGGGCACTCTTTACCAAAGGACGGACCGTTTCATGGAGGTTCGCATGTAGGAAATTTCGGGGTCATTTAAAATTGGGAAAAATTGGCATTTTTTGTTGTACTCAATCTGTGAAGCCGCGTACAGACCAAAAGCTGGATCCCCACCAATGATAACACGGAATAAAAACAACAGTTTTATTGCAAACATGTTTTCAAAAACCTTGTTTTTGCTCCATGTTTTCGTTGGTCTGTTCGCGGCTTGAATCTCCTGGGCGGCCATCTTGAATTCCCTTTTCCCGCTTTTTTCATATTATAGTAGCATGTTTTCAATGCTTTACTTTCTCAACACCAACTATAATAAATGTTAGTTTATCTTTTTAGATAATATCCTAATTCCTTCACGAAACGCAGCATAGATGGCGTTGGGATCTTCAGATGGGTTGGCCAGGGTAATTCTTTTGGAAAAGCCATACCGATTAAAACTCGTGTCTGATGCAGTCTGTCAAAATATGTATACATACGTGATAAAACTTTTTAAAATAATGAAACATTTTGAAAATAAATTGATATTATAGATAAATACATCAAAATCGCATGTAATAATTGTTTTATAAACGCAATTATTGATAGAAGATTTCCAAATAAAACTGAAAATAATATCAAAACGTATTATAACGTATTAAACTAATGTAATAATGCAAAATAAAATTGTAATTAACTAATTTAATTATCGAATTTACGGTTTCCTCATTTCTTCTGAGGGCAAAAATCAGTGAAATCATGGAATGTTTGATTTATAATTATTTTCACATTATATACTTTTTGACAAAGGCTTTTTTGAACATGACTTTTATATCCCTGTAAATCTGACAAAAATAACTAAAAATCACATTTGAAGCAACCCAACGCCTAAAAAAACCATGGGATTAGTTCTATAATTCTCTTATTTTATTCTAAATTATTCTGAATTAATTCTTTGAAATTAATTCTTTTATAAATAAAACTTAAATAGAAAAAATAAGAATAATAAAAGCTTTCAAATGAAATTGGTTTCAATTAGAATATTAATCGTTTCGTGCATCAGCGCTCCCTACAACGGTCCTTTCTCTAAACCAGCGGTCTTCAAACTTCTAACCTGGACAGAGCCCTTACTCATATATGAACATATAATAGCTATATGGAATAAATGTAGATGCATGCCCAATTTCTGAGATACATGACATTTTCCAAATATACCCATATAAGTTTTAAACACGGGTCTCTACAGCACAATATGAATATTTATGCAAATTTTGAGCAATACAAATACTTTACTAAATATCTAAAAAATAAAATGTTAAATCATATGAATGATTAGAATTTAATTTCGTTGTGAAATGATTGTTTTTGATTGAAGTGATGTTAGTGACCAATAGATGATATGCCAAAACAAATTGCAGAACCATTGCAAACATTTAAGGGGACCCATCAGTTTGAATACCGCTGCCCTAACCCAACATTTAGAATAAATATCATAAAAATCGCACATTCATCATCTTTTCAATTTATTTATAATCCCTATTTGAGGCATCTTTAACTATTTATCTATTTTTGTTCTTAATATTTCTGGCTTAACTTCTAAGATTCACATGACCACTTCTGCTTTTTCTATATCTCTCTTGCCTTTTACTAATTTCTTGTTTGTTTGTTTGTTTGTTTGATTTTTTCAATTTCCGCTTCTTACGTCACGAGTACTCCAATACAGATGTTTTTTGCATTTCGCTATCTCGTTCTTCATACGTACGTTAAATGTTGTTTTTGAAAAAAATTACACGCTTTATTCACTCTCTTTTTATATATATTATATATACCATTTAGAACGGTAATTTGTATATTTAATGGACGTTTCGTTAGTGTGCTAGAACGAATATCATATATGTCATCATGGTGATTAGCAACCTTTTCCAATTCGTGTTGTCGGCGATCTTTAAACTAGATTTAAACGCCGATTTCGCTAATTGGAGATTGGGGCAATCCATCATAGATCCTAGTTTTGTACTTATCCCTATAGCAGTGTTTTTCAACCGGTGTGTCATGAAGGGAGGTTTTCAATACAATAATTGTGAATAAAAAACATTAAAATTGTTCATCTGAGAGCAAATTATTGTATTAAAAACGTAATTTTTCTTTATTTTAGGCACATTTAGTGTGCCGTGAGTTGAAAAGCACTGCTCTATAGGCTAGATTCCCTGATCCAAATACGATATTTTCCAGTTCCATTTCTAGTTTTTCAGCTAGAAATCGCTAGTCATAGAGAAGCACTCGGCTGCTATTGGCCCATCTGTGTTGCACGTGATGAACGTTTACAAATGGATGGCGAGTGTCACACTGGAAATAGCAAAAGCGCGTTTTTTAAGGGAATCTTGCCTTTGATATGTTCAAAAATTGGTTTGAACGTTTAATTTGCGATCGTTGTGGTTTATTGATATGAATTCTGAGCACAACACTGGACTTTTCATCAGACTTCTAAAATTTTCATCATGAATACGATAACTACTATACGCACTTCCAACAAAATCCCTATTTTATAAGTGCGGAAACAAATTATGGTATGGTTACAGAAAGTTGTGTAAACAAATCTGTTTGAAAGTTGAATGTTTATGGACCCATTTTCCCAACGATCGCAATTTTACTATAAATTAGTTCAATTGTGTAACTTTACCAACAATGTGCCATTGTGACTAAGCTCGTGTTTGTTTATCCTATCCCTTCCATCCTTGTCGTTCTACTCCATTAATCCCACCAACCAACCAATCAACCAACCAAATGGTCCTTATCGACCTACTGATCCACCAGGGCATCGGCAGTTTGTTCAGCGCCTTGAAGGTGGTCCGCTTGTTGCGCCTCGGTCGTGTGGTCCGCAAGCTCGACCGCTACCTGGAGTATGGGGCGGCCATGTTGATCCTGCTGCTGTGCTTCTATATCATGGTGGCCCATTGGCTGGCCTGCATATGGTACAGCATAGGGCGCAGTGACGCCGAGAACGGCGTTATCTACAGCTGGCTGTGGAAGTTGGCCAACACCACGCAGTACCCCTACAGCATCGTCATGTCCAACGAGAGCCTCAAAGTGGAGCTGCTCAATGGACCGCCCAGGAGTACCATGTATGTCACGGCGCTCTATTACACCATGACCTGCATGACCAGTGTCGGCTTCGGCAATGTGGCCCCAGAGACCGACAACGAGAAGATTTTCACTATCTGCATGATGATCATTGGAGGTAAGTCCTTTCAACCCAGTGTGCTGCTAAGGGGCCCCCAAGTGTGCCGCAGGAGCTTGAAGTAGGGTCAAAACATTATTTAGAGTTTTTGTGGAAAAACTATATAAGAACATGTATGGACCCCATTTAGCTATGAATTAATCATACATACCTATATGGTCATTATGGGTCATTTGTCCACTAAATGGTTATACCTGTATGAACCGTATTTATCCATTGAATGGTCATACGTGAACTATTCTTTAATTTATTGTTTCCATATATGGGCACATATGACCAAAAATGTTACACATACGGTATATATGCATGACCTTCCATGGAATAATAGTCAAAAATGTTCAAAACAACACGACCACAACCCTCAGAGCCTACATTTTGGTTCTTCACCAAAAAAGATGGCGGCCAAATGGACCTCGAACCGCTTTGGGTTACAAAAACAACAACAAGCAACCCAATATTGCGTTTTGGTTTTTTCTTCCCTCAGCCCTTCTCTACGCCACCATCTTTGGCCACGTGACCACCATCATCCAGCAGATGACATCAGCCACGGCCCGTTATCACGACATGCTAAACAACGTGCGAGAGTTCATGAAACTCCACGAGGTGCCCAAATCCCTTAGCGAACGGGTCATGGACTACGTGGTGTCCACTTGGGCGATGACCAAAGGGATTGATACCCAGAAGGTTGGTTCGGTGGGTTTCACATTCACTTTCATTGGCCATCTTTTAAGCAGCCGCCATTTTTTACTCGTTTCTCTTTTGCTCTTTCCATCTCTCTTTCTCTACTATTACGCATGCGTGATCATGGCACGCGCCACCTGGTGGCCATTTTTCTAACACTTTTTACTCTATTTCTCTTTTATTATAATCCTCACTTTTTGTAATGATTTAATTTAATTCACTTTTCTCATTACGTAACCAGCCATTTTGCATTACTTCACGCTCTTTCCATGTTTCACACTTCTGCAATTTAAAGCCTTAACACCATAAAACCCACCAGAAGTTTTACATTGGCCCTTAAAAAAATGGCGGAAACGGATGGTACGAAAGTGCCAAATGTGATCGCTAGTTGTGTCTTGGTTTCGAGTCGCTCTTGGGGATGATGCACTAAGTGCTCACTTAGTGTTGTCATATAGCATAATATCACGTTAATTTATTTTCATGCATCAAAACTCAAATCGCCAAATTGCTCATAACAGCGCCCTCTATGGCGCTCCTGCTATTGGTAAAACGTTCGCCAACATGTCTATCCATTAACTATATTTGCCAGGAATTCTGGCACATTAAGTGACATACATGTATATGTAGTTCTCTACATGATTTCGGATAGTTCCCTGGAACGAAATGAAACCAAGAAAATAGTTTGAATGTTAAACCAGTTGTTTCCAGCATGACTTTTTAACCCCTTTGTATTGATACCTTTGCTGATTGGCTTAAGTCGGACTTCCACGGTACTTTTCGACTAATTCTGCCTAAATTTACAGGCGATGGAAAAATGTTACAAATATATATTTTTAAATTATTTTAAATGTAAGAATTGCCTCATGTAGAATAAAACGTTCCGCCATGAAACATACTATAGTAGGGGTGCTCACCAGGTATTTTGGGGGAGGGGACTAATTTGTACTTGGAGACTTAGTCGTAGTTGGGGAGGGGCTTAGTCGTAATTGATGTGTGTGTGTGTGTGGGGGGGGGGGTTGCGTCATACAGTTTGGAAAGGGGAGGCGGGTGCACCAATGTATATAGTGTATGTCATTGTTTATGGCGGATGATTCCCATTTCTGTGCCGTGGAAATTCAGACTCGAACGGTGTTGCGAGATGGCGGCGATCGGTTGTTGATTCGCTGATGCGTGCGTTCGTTTCGTCCACTGTCTTAGGTGCTCAACTACTGCCCGAAGGACATGAGGGCCGATATCTGCGTGCACCTCAATCGAAAGGTGTTCAACGAGAATACGGCCTTCCGCCTGGCAAGTGATGGCTGTCTGCGCGCCCTGGCGGTGCACTTCACCATGAGCCACAGCGCCCCTGGCGACCTGCTCTTCCACACCGGCGAGAGCATCGACTCGCTTTGCTTCGTCGTCACCGGGTCGCTCGAAGTCATCCAGGACGACGAGGTGGTCGCCATCTTGGGTAGGTGAACATGTCGAATCAAAATGTTGGCAGATCTTGCGCTTATTGGACGTGTTAAAATACGTGTGAAACGTCTTTAAAAGTAACTTATTGCAAACATTGTTTATTATAAATTGCCCTGGTGGAAGAATGATATATGGTCATACAATTTATGTCCATATATCATATTTCCCATACATTTGTCTGAAAATATTTATGACAGCATATGACTGTTTATGTAGATGTGTGATGATATACGGAATTTCATTACTACGCATAGCGTCGGTGTTAGTGGTGTTTGCCTCCGTTTAGGGGCAAATATGTCATATTATTGTAAAATTGTTTTTAACAAATTGCCCTGTTGAAACATGATATAGGGTCATATCATGACTTCATAAACACGTTGACACGAATTTGTACGACAAATTATATGTAAACTCTGTGTCGACTGTCTTACTCAAGGTCCATTAATGTGAGACCCTCGTCAGCTATGAAGGCTTAAAAGGCCCTTTTTCACACTGGTTAACAAAATAGCTCTATTGCATTGTGTTCCGAACACAGATTCCAAAACCATTCACAGCCATTGGTCACTTAACCAATCTGACCCTTGCTGTTTAAAATTCCAAACAACACTAATGACATTCATTTTGTTTTCTGAACACTCGTTATTCTAGGTAAAGGCGACGTCTTCGGGGATACTTTCTGGCGTGAAAATACAGTCGGCCAGTCTGCAGCTAATGTCCGAGCGCTCACCTACTGTGATCTCCATAGCATCAAGAGGGACAAGTTGTTAGAAGTGCTGGACTTCTATCACGCATTTGCCAATTCCTTCGCCCGCAATCTCATCCTTACGTACAATCTCAGACAAAGGGTAAGTGCAGTGGCCACGTACACAGCAGCATTACTGCAGTTTTACTGCTAGTTTACTGGACATTGGCTTCAAATTTCTTGGACTTTTCCTGTAAAATGTGCAAATATTTTTGATTTGTCACCATGGTCACCCGTATGTCTCTTTCTCTTGATAGCTCATATTTCGCAAGGTGGCCGACGTGCGACGAGAGAAGGAGCTGGCCGAGAAGCGAAAGCACGAGCCTCTCCAGGAAATCTCTCAGGACCACTTGGTTCGCAAGTTGTTCTCCCGCTTCCGAAAGTCCAGCGACAGCAAGCAGGGCGCCTCCATGAACCAGGTGGCCAGTGAGACGTCGGGCACAGAACTGGAGCGCCTGGAGCAAGGTGGCGACCAGCAAGGAGGGGAGCTGCTGCAGCACAACGAGAAGCCCAAGAACGGCACCAAGGTGACGTTGGTGTCGGAGACGGCGAGTGACAAGCTAGCGATGGCGGCGGCGTCCGTCAAGCCTAGGCGAGGCTCGCGGTGGCTGGCGTTGACCGGCAGTAGTGAAAACAAGGAAAACGTCGACTCCAACGACAACGTCACAGCTGCTCAGCGTTCGCGCTCTCTGGACATCGTCGATACCAAGGAACCTGTGGCCAAGGCCCCTTCAAGCGGCGGATGCGGGGCGACCACCTCTCGGTCCTTCTCCCGCTGGGGTAAGTTGGTGGGCAAGCAGCAGGACACGATCGACGAGGGCAACGAGCTGGACAACGGCTGCGTGCGTGTGGAGATGGACCCTGGTCGCCGGCCGTCTGTCAGTGGCGAGAGCCGCTGTTGGCTGGAGTCTACCATGGCACCGTCCATCGTGGACGGAGGTCTTAAAGAGGACGACGGCATGGGTGACGAAGGACGAGACAGTCCGCTGGGAGTCGCCATCTCGAGCCGCACCATATCCGCCGAGGGGAAAATACTTATTACCAAGATGGACACCATGGCTGACAAGATGGACATCGACAGCCTGCGGTCTGACGTCAGCGTGATCAAGGATGCCGTTATGAAACTAATAGACAAGGTCAACACCATCGAACAGAGGCAGGTGGCGCTTGAAGAGGCAACCTCCGGTCGGCATCGCAAGAGGGCCCTGGGAGATGGACATGCGCAGCAGTCTCAAAGCCAGCACCACCACGCTGGCAGGAGCAAGCACGGACACAAGAGCACCACGGCTACGGCGGCGGCAGCGACGCCGCCAGAAGGTGCCACCACCAAGAAAAAGAAAGGAGGCCATCACCACTCGCGTTCGCGCTCCAAGAGTGGCACCTCGCGGTCGTCGCCGACAGACTCCGTAGTGCGCGTCATGCTCGAGGAGGAGATCGACGAACAAGAACGCTGCAGTCCGCAGCAGACTCAAGAGAGCGGCGGCGGCGCCACCGTCAGCCCTCTAGCGGCTGGCGGCGCGCTAGCCAACGTGGTGCCCATCGAGCCAGACAAGCTGGATCGACCCAGGGAGTATCTGTAAATAAGGACTGCCACTCGGCTACCATCGCGTTATTCGTTTTCAGTTTTTTTTATATTAAAAAAGAAAAGGAGGAAGATGGAAGGTACGGATTGTATCGCAGCCATCGCCTCGAAGAAAATCCCATTCGCCGGGGATTTGTGGACGACGGGCGCGGTCACACTTCTGGGGGGGAAATGGAGCCGGTGCATGATCCCATTAACGGGAGTTGCCGCTAGGGGATTTTCCCTCCCTTTGTAAGAAAGTGACCTAATCAATAACTGACCATTAACTGACCACTTTTTTAAGCTGGATTCGATTGTAGGACCTCCGGTTGACCAGTCGACCGGCTCGTCTAGACGAGTTTCACACCTCCCCCACCTCCGAGAGAGATTTTTAGGTATTTTCACATAAAAAAAACCCTGTAACACTAGTAATAATCACTGCGACTTTGCTTTAAATATCGGCGCCATGGTCTTTTATAGGGGTTCTAATCTTATAACTGCAATGTTAAAATTTTGAAAAATTAGTTTTCACAAAAAATATTTTTGGAAATAATACAGTCATCCCATGTAGCAATCTGTGAAAAATGCATTTCATGTGACGTTAATATGATGTCATTTTATGCCAGAAAGTTGTCTCAAGCAAAAATGACATTTTCTGAAATTTTTGTATGCTTAAATGACTAGTTTAAACATGTTCACTGTTTAGGTCACTGATTTGGACATTATATTTTTAGACATAATATACCATAATGGCCCAGAGGCCATTTTTCCACGGCGGCTGAATTTAATGAACCGTGGTCATGCTCAGCAATAATTGATTGTAGCATTGCAACCCGGATCAGAAATTAAGTAAAAACTAGTTAAAAATACATCCAATAAAAAAGCAAGGCACCGATAATTAAAGTAAACCCGGCGTTAAACTCAAATTAGCTTTCACTCGCCGCTTGTAAGCTAATTAAGCAAATTAGACGCGTTGATTAAAGCCGATAATTTTTCTCCACTAGATTTTCGAAAAAGCAAATAGGATGGAGTGGAGCCCGCCAGGTGGCGCCTCTCCCCATAATTAACGAACACTTTTAATTACTAAGAAGAAAAAAAAGCTATATTATTAATATTATATATTAACTAAGAATCATGCAATCTCTGACAAATCAATCGCACCCCAACACACACCCTTCGAATGTACATAGTCCAACGTGTACTTTATATAAGCCTTTGAATATAGAGTTAATTGACCAGATCGGAAAGTGGTCACTTTCCAAAACTAGAGTCGTCGTTAGGGGGAGCCACGTCCCACGCCTGCCCATTCGCACGTCAACACTTTAGCCACTGGTCTTTAAGCCTGGATTGCTATAGGACCCTAACCCCATACCTGCAATGGTAGAATTTCGGAAAATATTTCTGATGCGAATAACCTTCTAACTTAAAATAAACGTATTTTCAGTATTGCATGAAAGATTCCATAACTTTTCCATAATTTTTAAAAATAAAGTTGGAAACAACACATGTTAAAAATGTAAGATTAGGTCCTTAAGAACGAATCTATCTGCAACAATTTTTAACACATGTTAAAAATGTAAGATTAGGTCCTTAAGAACGAATCTATCTGCAACAATTTTTAAAGAAATGATTTAGAAATGTATGGTAAAATATGAGGGTAAAATAATGAGACTGTCGTTTAATTGGACCACAACAGTCTAGTCCCGATACTTGTTACAATTTGTTTTATTGCCATCAGGAATAATTTTCGAAATTTTCTAAGATTCGTGGTTTTGTTCTTCTCCCAGAGATGGTGCTGCATCCAACTTTTGAAGCGCCATCTAGGGGTGAAATTTATCAGCTTTTATACTTTTTACCCAATTTCTAGCCTTAATTTGTAAAAGAAAATCAGAAGATTCCAATTTCATTATTCAAATTAATAGAACAGTATTAATGATAACAATATTGAAATAATTGCAATCCAGGCCGACAGATTCAGTGCTTTTACAATCGGATTTCATTGCTGTCGTCTTGATTTTTGCGTGATTTTTACGACAATCCAAAGAAAAGAAAAATCTAAAAAGTCCTCAATCAGACAAACTAATGAAAATCAAAATGGCGGCATTTGTACAATCCAATTTGAAGAGAAAGCTAGGCAAATATTTTTACTGTAAATATACAAGCTGATCTCGCAATTTTTTATTTTCAGTTTTTCGTTTTTGTAAAAAAACAAACGTATAAGGAGTTTCTCGCACCTTTGCCTCCTTCCGATATAAATATTATATTCGATAAAGATCTTTTTTATATTAAACAACTTGGAAAAAAAAATATGTGGGGGAAAAATACTATTGCACAGTTAACAGTGACCGAATTGTGGTGTTAAGGGCGCTTTCGTTCCCGGTGACTTCTTAAAACTTTACAAAAGTAAAGTGAACTAACAACTTGTAGCTTTCAGAATTTGTGTATTTTTTAACATTGATGTAAATAGTTTTTTAAAAATAAGTTTTGGCTGACTTCTAAAATAGCAAAATTTTAATATTCGAAGCATTATCGTGTTTTGATTACATGTATGAATTTAATACAAAAAATCAACCCCGTGTGGAAAAAATATATAGGGCCAAATATAGTGTATATTGAATTACAGAGATTAGACACGTGTAGCTGACCATATATACAAATATATGGGCACAAATGTTATATATGGGCATATATTTCAAAATATATTCCAATTTGAACAGCACTTTAAAATCTGAAAGCTGAAGTTATTTTTTAAAACTTAGTTTTGGTAATGGAATGGATTTCCAATCAAGTTAAAAACCAATTTGGATTGTTTTCAACTTGGCTGAAATTCATTCCATGACACCAGCTATGCTTGAAATTAAAGTTATGTTATCGTTTCTGATTGCATCGTGTTCCTATTAACTTAATAAGCAACCGGTTAATTAAAAAAACATGTTTAACCTAAGATTAACTAATCCGGGTTTGATGCAACCCACCACGGGTTCGAAAGCTGCTTCTAAGCACGAAATGAGACGGGTGTCTGACAATCCCGATGTTCTAATTAACGCGTGGCAGCAATCAGGAGGCCTGCATTAATTAACTAATTAATCCTGATAATTTAATTCTCCCTCACTTTAAAAGTAATCCCCTAGCTTTTTCTCCTTACTTTGATAGGAATGTAGAAAATTCATTTCTCACCACACACGTCTAGCGTAGGAAATTTTATCAGAAAAATCGGCTAAAATTGGATTAATTGCAATCAAATATCGTGTAGGGTAACCAATCATCGTTCATCATGTGTTCACACATTTATTAAGTAGGTGAAAACGGCAATAACAAAATAAACATGATCGCAAACTCAACAGCTCAGTTGATGCTGTGTTGAGTTGTGTTGAGTTTACAAACACTATTTTTTGGTTTGTTGTGGGAAAAGGAGGTTTAGCTAGCGTTCTGTGGGTACTCTGCAATCAGATCTTGCCAAAATTCAACCGGGGCGCCCTCTGCCTCCTTTCCCCACTAAGGGGCGCTGTAGTGTTAATTTGAAAACATTTTAAACTTTGCTAAGCGAGAAACTCCTTGCAATATGATAATGAAGAATGAAAAAAAATGAATTTTTTCCATCAAATTTCAGCCTTTTTCCGCTTCTGCCTTACATTCACTTGACACACATCCATCACGACAGGACACGACACAACACAACACATTTCATCCCCTCCCTTACTCCCTCAAAAACTAAAATAAACCCAACGGGATTCTTAATCCTAACAGCCGCATTTACTATTGTATGTATATATTGCCGAAAACTATGTATGTAAGAACCTCTCCCTATAATGTCTTTTAAGGTATAAATCACCCTCGCCCAAAACTGGCTTCAAAATGTGGGTAATTAGACGAGCCGCAATCAGACGTGTCCTAATTACGCAGGTTGCGAACTAAATCGATTTCACTTTTAAATTTCATACTTAATACATCTGAATCGTCCGTGATACCGACTATAGCGAAATCGGATATAACGAAATCTAAAATACAAAAATGTTTATTCAAATCGGTCACAAGTCGGTCATAACGAATTTAAAAGTAACGACTATAACGAATCCCTGAAAAGTTATACAGACCTATCGGTTATAACGAATTGAAAACCCAAGTTAACAAAACCGGCCATAAATAACGAAAATCCTGCTGAGTTTCCAGGTAGGCTCAATTCCCTGGCGTAGGTGTTTAGCCCTCGTGTTGCAGAAATGGGCCAAAGTTAAAAATCAACAAACAAACAAACAAACGGTTATAACGAATTCCCCAAAACCGCACCTGTCTTGTTTGACCTAGGTTCGTCTAATTACCCCCGTTTACGAAAATCAATCAGGCAGTGGCAAAGGTAAGATGGGTTGAAACCCGTGCTGGCAACTGCTAAGCTCCTCCCTCAATACGGTCACCTTGACTTTGCTGCCGCTGGCTCACCATTTTCATACCTATGATCCACGCGTTATTTTTGAATACCAATCTATGCACCTTTTTCAATCGTAGTGTGTCTACTTATTATGAATCTCATTAACCTGGAAATCTCTATTTACGCTCGACTATTGAGCGAACACTGGTCAATTCTTACGATCTTTTTTACCCTACGTCACCTCTTTGCCTCAGACTCTTTGAACTTTTTTCCCCACATGTTTCACATCTAGCTGCCTTGTTAACGACCACGCCCCCGCCTACTTGATGCACTTTAAGCCCCGCCCATATGCATCCTAGCCCTGCCTCCTTGTCCCGCCCAAAGTGCTAATTTGGTATAAAACCACGCGCTTGAGCAAGGGTCTTATATTGAGCAATTTTTGAATATATCGGATAATCGGGACAGCCACTTATCTGGGACAAGACTTGAAGCACGAACCGTAATCGTTTCTGTATGAATCTGGAAAGCCATATTTAATTGGGCCGAGCAAACAACTGTATTTCAATTAATGTTGAAAGCAGCCGTAGGCAATCTTATCTACGCAAATTCAATTTCCAGAGAGATTCACTTTGAGGCCCCACCACATAACAAAAAAACAATCGATTTTTATGCAAAAATAAATAAAATTAATGAGGTTCGGCATATAAGCGACCAAACCCAGTGCAATGGCTTTGAAAATGACTATCATTCATAACAATTGTAATAACATCAGTTTGTCACATGTTCAACCCCACCTTCCAGTTCCCCATAATGGGTAAATAATGTCTAAGCTACTGCAAAAGGGCAAGGTGAAGGTGATTTGGGCATTTTATCGACACTTTCGTTTTTCCTATCTTTTTGCACGTTAAAATTTCTGATAAAATAATAATGCTTTTGGGGGTGATGGAAAGGGGGGTCAAACACCCTCATTAACGTTAATCGTTCAAATGCTGGGTGTGAAGGACCGAATAACGGCCATTGGCAAGGCGCAAAAATAATTCAAATAAAACTACGCTAAAAAAGGAAAAAACTATCCTCAATGGCATTACAGAGGTTGTTGTACTTGATATGGACAATTTTATTTTCGTGAAATGGTCCACATGAAATAAAAACTCAATAACTGAATATTTTCCCAAAGAAATCAAAATGATGGAAAAACATCAAAAGGAACAGCAGGAGAATAATAATAGAATTCCATGGGAAATATTAACTATAATTTAAAAAATAACCAACTATTTTGGAAAAAACAAGACATTGTTAATAATATATTGTACAATTCGACTCAAGTTAAATACTCAAGTTCAATGATCATTCTGAGATTAAAATCTCGTTTTATATTTCAGCGTTCCATTTTAAAAAAAAGTGTCCCTTTAAAGTTGAATTACTTCTGCGCATTTTCAAAGGTCTTCATTTCAGGGTCCCAACCTTCACCTCCAATTAAAGACCATATACGAATTCCTTTCTGAAATCCATTTTGCTGAATGACTGCCAGATCTCGGCGTGTGCGCGAATGAACAGATAACGGCATAAATCGAAAAGCAATAAATTGAATTTTGGGCCGTTTCCCCATTTCTGCTGATCCCTCCATAAACACAGCTCGTTCCTAATAAACTCGAACGAACTAATAAGCACTGCGCAACTCCTTTCGAAACTCGCTATTTGGAAGTCAAGAGTGCCACGACAGTTACGCCTGCCCGAGTCTTACCTAATGTAACCACAGATGGCCCTGCAGCATTCGGCCCCCTCGACATTTTTTTCCCTCGTCTGAAAATGCGCTGCGATGCTGCTGAAATGAGACTTAATACAGTCTGAATTTGTTCCCAAAAACTACACAATTTCTATATCTAAAATATATTTTTATTTATGTTTAATGTTGTAATACAGGCAGATATCCGCCTGCAATTTTCATTATTACAGTCTAATGTAACGATCTGCGCGACCACCAATGTAATTTTCCAAATTTAACTAATTAAGTACAAAAGTTATACAGATCATCAATCACTCGTGTAAATTACTCTCGAAATTCTCTAGTGCGCTCAAAAGTACGCTCAGCGCCATCTGTGTGCAAAGTCTTGTCGAACTGGCAACTTGGTGGCCATTCGAGTTCCGCACGGAGTCTGCAATTGCATACTCCAATGTTTTTTTGCAATTTTCGACTGCGAGAAAACTAAAAATCGTTCATTTTTGCCAATGAATTCCTGCACCTATTCATCTGCTGACCTCGTTCATACGTGTAAACCAGCCGACTATCCTATCCAACAAGCCTCTTCCACTGTTAATTATTACTGCGTGTTATGCTAATGACATTTACCCGATTGTTGCTTGATTGCAATCGAAGACGATTTTTTTGCCGATATTTCCACGTGTATTCATGATTACGAACAACGAGCACTTTTAAGGTTTCTTATTAAAAATGTTATTCACAGTTTTTCATTGAAATTCTATATTAAAAGAAAACGGAAGAATGTTTTGGGTTACTGGTAATCATTGTCAACAAAGTTACCACGTAGCTTTACGCAACACTACGGCAAGTGTAAATTTACCCCGAAGACACTTCAAGAATTTTTTTTGGATTCCCACGATTTGATGTCTTCGGACATGAAGCACATGCAGTAGAGGAAGCCCAACGTTGTGAAAAACGGTCAAGGAAAACCTAGACAATCGCAGAAGAAAAGGAAAAGCCACAAGGTCCTTTGGTCAATAAAACTGTCAACAAATTCTGGAGAAGGTCTTAAGGAGTGGAGTCTAAATAAATGATAACATTTCAAGGGACAATCCCGGCAAAAATATATGCAAGCAAAAAACTTTCTTGATAATCAGTGATTTCATCTGCTTCCAATTAGGTTTTTTTCGTTGTTTTTAACTCTTTTTTTTCTCAAAATTCTAGTGAGGCTTAGGTTTATTTCTTAGCTGCTAAGATAGCATGTTACAGCCAGTGATAGTCCAGCTTTTTATATATAAATACATTTTTAAAAAAATTATGAAAAAAAATCTACTGCCCATGGAAGCATCAAAAATACCTAACATGGAAAAGTTTAGATTTTCATTTCACTGTGACTTTCCTAAAGGACCATAAGGCCAGTAACTACAGAAAATCTAATGCCATTTAGTAAAGTTTATGAAAAGCATTCAGTGAAGAAAAAATAAAAGGAAAATCACTCTGGGAAGAAGTTTACATTTTCAGTGGTTCTGGCAGCCGAAGCCCCATGCAGAATAGTAAAAAAGCACAAGAGTGGAACAGAACTTAAAGCAGGCAAAGCAAGCAAACCATGCGATGTAAAAATCTGCCTGCATCAGTAAAGCACATGCTTAATCTAGAAGCAGCCATTTTCGACATAATGCTCTTTAAATGTTTTGATAAATATTCCAGCTACAAAAGAGCACATGCACTTAAGCTAGCTTAAGCAAAATAAAATTCTGCCAAGGGATAAATTATATCCGCATTTCTTTTCTAAATTCCTAATAACTCAACATAGGCTATCGTTCTACCATTTACAAAAAACAAGAGTAATATGAAACCATCACGAACCGTGTCATACTTACAAGAAAAAGCATGCAACTCTAAAGCAAAAGTAAGAATGCCATAACAAAGTCATCGTCCATGCTGTGATCAAACAGCTGAACATACTGTAGCATCACTCATTTGCTAGTTTTATTCATGCATTGCATTTCAAATTTAGCGAAGCAATCAATCCGATTTACTTTTCACCCATGGTGATCCCCGATCGTGCGAGAAAGTTGGTTTAACAGTTAAAGACAAGAACATATAATGGGATACCAAAACCGATAATGTGCATTTGGCAAGTTTGAACGTTTATTGTCTAAAAACGAAATTTTAAAGACAACGTTTGTCACTTACCCCACAAGACGATTTTCTTGACGAATGTCGATGGTCAGCGCCAGAAAGTTCATGAAGGACCAAATAAAAATTCTGTCAGTTAATCCATGCCATACAAAAACGAAAGAGAAGCAGAGAAAGCCGGCAAAAAATTTCCTCAGTCCACTTGGATTATCTTTGATCACGGGCACGTAAACATACCTAAAACGAAGCAACCATTGGATTAACATCACAATCAAACAAAGAGCCTTTCTAAAACAAAATCACGTAGTAGTGAAGTCCTGCAGCAAAATGAAACATTCGAACAGACTTCACTCTAATTCGGAAATAAGATGACTCTTGTTCAAGTGATTTTCACTGCAAATTATCGTAAATTCGAAAGCTGCTTTTTTGTCTTGGTATGGACCCGGAATAAAATTACTTGCAAACTGTAAAAATAACTCACCTCTTTAAAAACGTGTAAAGCCCAAAATAAAAATACCTATAAAATAAAAGAAAAAAACAAAGAAAAAAAAACCAAATAAGTTGCAACAAATACAAGTGTAAAGTGAAATAAGCTGAAGTTTATTCTGTAAAAGTTAAACTTACGTCTCGTTTGAAATCGTCGTACATGAATAGCGGCCCGCCGAAGTGCAGAGGGAAATACAAGCAAAACGACAGTATTAGGAGGTCGTTTTGGTCATGCGGCCGAGATGTGCAGGATTCTTTTTCGTTGTCCGTTTGGTCACACTGCACCATGCAAAAGCTAAGGCTGCGACATATGATCCAAGCTATGGTAACGGATAAGATGTACTCTTCACGGGTGTCCGCTACGACCATGAGGTCCTGAAAGTAAAAAGTCGTGAACAGGTGCAGTACACAAGCAAAGACTTGAATGCGTTCGTAGTAGCAATTTCGGTTAAACATGGTACTTTTCCCTATATGGTACCATACCTTGGTTGCTATTCCAGCTTCGTGATTCAGGCACGTCAAGTAGGGCATGCTGACAATCCAGCAAAGCGCCTTGCTCTTGGCCAGATGAACACATCATTGGACAAGATGAGATCTGAGAACACGGCCCATTCATAATCGGAAACGTCTCTAGGTCTTCCTAAAAACGTCCATCCAGCATAAAAATCATCGGTCGACAAATGTGGAAATAATTCTGAAAGTTTGAATTATGAGTCACTAGTAATTCTTTGACTGCACCACATAACATGTGAATTTGTCACAATGAAATGTTAGAACACATTTTAAAATGGTATTTAATACTTGAAAAATAACATTTTCAGGCAGGTTTTCGTTTGCAACAAAAACATTGCTACTATAGTTTTCGACCGATTTTCGAACATATTTGCATATTTGCGAAATATTTATCTACTTGGATCACACATTTACGTGGCCAACTGAACACTCATAAAGTTTTGGTATGCTAGTCAAGTCCCACCCCCTATTGAAGGGTCTTTAACGTGCAATAATCTACAAGGGACCTCGGTTTAAACTGTCATCCCAAATAGCCAAAAAAGAGTCCAAAGTCATCCACTTGGGGAATTTCTCCCATTCTTAAAAAATTGAATGGCTTTATATAAAAATAAATGATTCGTTGTACGACATTTCATTTTTAATATGGCAAACTTAAATTCCAGGGACATACATCTAATTTAAGCCATTTGGCGAGGTATGGATGCATTTCAAAAAGAGGCGCCAACTGATGACAAGGGTGACCCAAGATGGCGGAATTAAGGACCGTTCAGTGGCGACCTCTACTACCAAGCCAAACTATCGAATACAAGGTTGATACCTAAATAACAGCGATTAGTGACCGTTAACGAGTTATAATGATGTATACCCATGACACTAAGCGAGGCTCTATACATGGAGTAAAGCAACCCGAATGTCCAAACCAGCATACATAGCGTCCATTCCACTTTGTAGCGACCAGAACCGAACGTCCAGAGTTGCCACGGCGGCGGCACAGCATTGGTCTTCTCCGTGTACATGACTCTCACTGCCGAACGATTTGATAAATGTTTTATAAACTCTCACTGTTTAAACAGCTGCTGTTGGAAATCCTGTCACGTAGCCGGTTATTGACAAAAGAACGCGAACGAATTATGCCTAAAGCCATTTTGTTTCCTTAGAAAATAAAACTTCGCTTTGTCAATTGATAGTATCGCGTTCCGATGAACAGTTCAGCTGACAAAAATTAGCGAAACGATGTCTATTTTAATTAAAACCGTAACTATTTCACTCATTCCATTGAATGCGAACCACGTGCCGGAACTAACCGAAAGCATCAACAATAACAATAGATCGATGCGCATGCGCGAGAGAGAGAGAGAGACCACCTGCGCCAGAGACATGCAGTCAGTGTTTATCGAAACTGCCACTAAGATCGCTGAAAACATGGCATCGGACCCGATATGTTCGCACTAATAGTTTATAGCGCTCATGTCAAAACAAATTACTGGTACGCCTATGGCAAATGTATGACTTATGCTGCCACCTGCAAACTTCATGGCAAATCGTTTGCTGTCAAATGGCTACCAACTGAAGCAGCTGAATAACTAGTAATAATAATTTTTGAAAAGATTTTATACACATGATATTACTACCGTTTATTCATTATGAATCAAGTATTAACTACTTATAATATATTGTGGATGTGTTTTTTTTGTTGTGAATTTGACTATGTTATCTAAGTTTTCCCTTAAGTGAGCTTTATTATCCAAATTTCCCCTATACATACTAAAATTTAATTTAATGTAATTCTCCATTAAAATGTCATATCATTACTCCATATGACTTAAAATATAAACAAGGCACATACAGATATAACAAACTGTACATACTGTATATGGACATATGAGAATATGGGTTCATTAAGTATATACTATATATGTATGTAATTATGTTTTGAATTCATATTTTAAATACTACATGTATTTTCAGTAGGCCACCTATTGAATATTTTTCTTCTTCACCTAGCCTATTATCACTTTTCGGATTAGCGGTGCTCTACTGTATATGCAATATATTGCCATATATGGACCATAACGTGGAATATACGGCCCTATAAAAATGCTGAATTGTTTTTTTGGTGTGGTCAGTGTAAATTTCAAACTTGGCACTTAAAGGCTTTACTTGTTGCCACAAACTACGCCATGCACTTATTTACCGAAATAGATATGTAAGAAAACGGTCCAGTAAGTCTACGATCACTAACTTTGTGACGTTATTTTTGATTTCCTTGGCAATACTGTAACAAGCCGGTGCTGGTCGATTGCGGGCAGTCATAAAAATTGATTATTTTTATCCAAAAATAGCCCTTTTTTTCCCCTTCGGTTGGTATATGTTGAAATACTTCCGAAGGACAATGAATGAGTACGTCGTAGCTGCATGTAGTGGGTGGGCCAAGAGCTTATATGCGAAAATGTGTGGAGCTATTTTGGGAAACAAGTTTCTTTTGTCAAGATGCATTTTTTTTTTGCCTCTAGAAACTAAATTGAAGGATAAAAGTGAAAGTGATATTACGAAGAACATCGATAATAAAATGTCAAGAATATTAAGGCAACACCTCCGGAAAAGTAATGTCATAAATAAACTTTACCGTTGACAGACAAGATAGACAGATTCTCTACGTGACGTCACTCGAACTTACCCTGGGTAATACCATGGTAACGATGCCCGTCATCTGGCCATGCTTTTCAGATCATACAAGGATACAGTAAGTGTCAAAACATGTATGGTCATATATGTACATTTATAGGGATACAAATAAGTACTTGGGTTATTGCTCAAAGTATTAATATGCCATTGCATATATATTAAAATACAGAAATGATAAGTACACAAATGTATGTATATGGACATAATAAAAGGTGGTATGAAGATATATGGCCATATACTCGGGTTTATGGAAATATATGGACATGTATACTCAGATTTATGAATATGCATTTGCATCTATAAGGTCATAAATGGACAAAAATGACACACTTGGATTTATGGTTGTACACGCACATTCATTCATATGAACATAAATGGACAAAAATATGTATATGGGCATACATTATGTTTCCATATTTTTCGATATAAACAGTCGGTCATATGTACTACACATGTCATACACGTACTATGTATGAAGATAGGCTAGTGATCATGGTTGGACATACTGTAAATGGTTATACACTTCCATATATGACCATTTATGAACAAGCATGACATATATGGGCATACAAACCCATACCCTTAGTATTTAACTTGCATCTTTCTACATGTTAAGTTTCTGTTATGTTCATATGTAAACGCTTTTCAATACTCTATTTCAGTGTTTTCTAGCCTTTTTTGTAACTCATAGAACACAAAATGGCGCTTAATTTCCCACAGCACACAAACTTTTTTAAGGAGATATTTTCTTTCATGTTTTCAATGAAATAAACAAAAATCACGTTTTTAATAAAATAATCTACTCTCAGATGAACATTTTTATGTTATTTTTTGTATTTATAATTAATATATAGAAGTTAAATTTTGTACCCTTCCACAAACGGTCGCGGCACATCTTTCAAGGCACACCGGTTGAAAAACATTACTGTATAGAATATGACATATGACATATACAGTATATTTCCACATATAAATAATACACCAGGGGATCTTCATAGCTACACTTCAACTTATTATGAATGAACTAACTTGTTAATTTATTAGTTACGATCAACGATGGATTAAACTGCAGATGGAGCTGCCATAGTTAAGGGAGAGCAAAACGTAAGACGTTATAAAGAAACCAAGGCAACTTTCCCTGAAAAAATCGATTGCTGTCCACTTCTTATAAGAAGAAAGTAACAGAAATTCGTGCTAATACGTTCTATTATCCATTCATCCAATACGATGCAGGAGGTATTTCTGTGAATCGCAATTGATCATAAACCCACGTTGGTAAGTGGTGCCCCCATCGCCGTATTTACGGTCTCTCCAGGGCATTTTTTCACGTTATTCCTCGAATTTATTAAATTAACCTTCACGTTAACGTCACCTGTTGGCCAACTTGAGCGTGCCTATTCCACGAATTGCATGCTTCCTTTACCGCATTTTTGCCGGTTGTGTGCCAAGTCTAACGGCAAAACACACAAGTGGCCAATCGATATTCGCCAAACATTGCACTTTTTAAAAGTTTTCGATAGAAACGTCCTGATCTTCCAAATGACATACAACTTCCTAGAAATCTTGAGGATATCTGGGTATAGTATCCGAGTTACGGAATTCCGAAAATTTAAGAATTTTGACCAAAACACTGGTACTTGCAACGGTAACGTCCCACTTTTCCTACAACCCAAATCGCAAATTTTTTTCTAAACCTTCAAAAGTTTAAAGAGCGAAGCTTTTGTTATTTCTCTATAATTTCACCACTTGACATTTCAAAATTGTCTCGGTATTCAGAAGCGTTTCAGAATTCCCTTGACATTTCATGGCTTCCAAGGTCTGAAGTAGTATTTTCAGCACACATACAGAAGCTTCGTCTACTTTTCGTAAACCGGTGCTATTGAAATTCAAATGGCATATTCCGGCTAAGTGGACAGCAGGACTGTCCAAGTGGTCATGTCTGTTGACCACAAGTATAATAGGAAGGGATTTCAGATAATTTTAAAACCGTCATTTGAATTGTTAACCTACTGTGTAGGCGTTCTAATCTCGTGTTTTCACAGGATTCCATCCGGTTCGAAAGAGTTCCAAATCGATTTTCCGAGGCTTTTTTTTTCTTCCTTCAGCTTGTTTATCAAAATTTTGCAGATGTTTATCATCTCATATAAAGCGTCTCAAGACGAAAATGGATTTCAATGCTCGTGTCATCGGCGCTAATAAATTACAGACATCAAAATCATATATTGTATAACGAGATTTCGTACATCATCGGAATTCACAGAATTCGAAAATTTGCTTAAATATTAAAATAGTATCTAATACTAACATCAACAAATTGTACAGGTCACATATGGGTCATATTTGGCACTTGACGGGCTACATAGGCTAAACATGGGTGATGATGGGCCAGATACTATATACCTTAGAGAGCTATTGGTGATCCATATTGAGAATACCACAAAACTGCAATGGTCTATACATGCTCCAGATGTCTCATCCATCAATTATATATATACGAATATCGTATATTTATACTGTGCTACATATTCATATATGGAAAATATGTTTACATGTAAAACATCCATGTGTAGATATATACATGTACTATATGATCATATATGCTCTTATATGCATATACACAGGCTAGACATGCACTTATATGTATATGGCCACAGAGGGGCAATTATGAACATTATGGTAGGACCATATGGTCGTACAGTATCTACAGTTGTGTCCAATGTCTGGTTAGATCTCGACTAGCTAACACCAAACCTAAAAGAAAGTTCAAAAATACATTCAAAGCAATATCTCATTTATTAAAGGATAATGGAACTGATCAAGTGGCGAGCAACCACGCACAGCACGGCAGCTAACAGTGATTGCCCTACGTCAGGGGTTAACATACACCATAGACCTAACTAAACCCTTTATTTTTCATACACTATGTTATTGTTTATTGCAGTATTGGCACAAATTAGCTGCCAAGAATTTCAAGGATTATCACTACCACCTCGCACGATTTTAACACAAAGTCTAAAAATCTATCACACTGAACTAGGCCTAAACTTATCGCGGTACCCGTTCAAAAGCACTGGAAACTAAAGGGTCCATTTAGTCTGCTTTATAAAACCTCGTCAAGAAATGTTGAGAGAAATTTCATGAAATGGGAGAAATGTCACGAATAAAGAAGGGAACAGATTTTTTTTTTCACAGAATCATAGCTTAAATAAAATATTTTCGCCCTTTTCCCAACTGCTGTCAGTTCTGTTTACATAGCAGCTGAAATAGTTTTGATTCATGGGCTATAACTGACAGTTATGATTAAGGGCACAAAATGAAACACGGCGCATGCGGCCATTGGTAAAATACAGAAATTATGTGCACATATTATATATGGACATACCGGAAAGTGTACAAATGGACATACACTCGGATGTAGAATCATACATTCACATCATATAAGGACAAACAATTTTTTTAATATTCGGTATGTCCATATGTGGAAATGTTCTTGATAAACCGTATTGTATACTTTTCATATCTGACTGTCCTTATCAAATATATATATATATATATATATATATACAAGTATGTAAAATAAATATTTAGAGATATATTTATGCCATTTTTTAAATATAATTTGTTACTTAGGCCCATATTTCATTTTGTTCGAAAATTCAACGGTCCCACTATCAGAAATGTACTGTATTGTCGCACATTTGCGCATTGACTTTAGGACCAGCTTTAAAGCTCCGAAAATGGGTGCAAAGGCAGAATATCGAACGGCAACACGTGACAAGGGCACACGGGTGGGGATGCGGCAGGGGTCGATGAGAACATGAATGAGCGTGACGTCACTTACGCTAAATGCGTCAATGGCAGGCAATGACGTCAAGGGCCACTCGAGAGAGACTAAATTTCTATCTCGCCGTTTTATTGAATGAAACTGTGATAGGGGTAAAAAAGGAAAATTTGCAAATGGGAGGTGGGGGAAAGAGGGATAAAACGGGGAAAATAAACGTACGTGTGAGAAGATTACGTTGGTGCAGTGCAAAAATAATAAGTTATTTATGTTTGCAGTTTTGGCGTTTTCAGTAATTTCAAATTTAGCAAGAAGCGTGGAAAAAGATCTCCATTGGATTAACTCGAAATGAACGAGGCTTCATTACTGTCAGAATTTCTGCCATGTTCAAATTTAGTAGGAAGGATTTTGCGAACAAGAGTTCAAAATCTACACGACTACGGATACAATTTGGTGCTAATAAAATTGTATAAGAACTTGAATTGTGCCAAGATTAAAAACAGAATATAGGACCATACATGCTATAGTATCTTTTTTATTTATATTCATGTTTGATATTTTCCATATAAGCCTGGAAATATTTCTAGCCATATATAGCGTTTAATGTCCTTGTATGGAGTTAATATACTCAAAACGTGAATATTACCATAATACAAGGTTGGCAGTTGTTTTAAACCTTTCATCGCGAAAATATAAAAGGTCCCTACTTTTTAAGTTAAATAACAAGAATAAATAATCAAAATATGGAAACTCAAATTTGGGTTATCCCCAAATTACCCTTCTCATGTCTGGGTTTTGACCAACTTAGCCAATAATTTTACGCAAATGTTTGATATTCACATTAATAATATTCACATGTTTTAACAACAGCGGTTTTAGTTTTTTCTCGCGAGATAAAACACAAACAGATTGCACAATAAAAATGGCTGAAATTTCGAATATGCGGAATTTCGAATATTGGTAAGTCACCACATTATGACGGAAGAGTGTGCATCTCCAAATAGCTGGAAAAATCCCCAATTATACTTGTAGCCTAGAATTATAAAGAAATTGCGTAGTCTTTTCCAGTTTACTTTCTAAATATGTGATAATAAAGGAAATCCGGCTTCACAACTCTCGTTTGCCATGTATCGTTGTCATAAGGACAACTATTGTGACAAATACTTCACTCTTTAAATTCGGACTCACCGAGGATTAGAAGTTTCAACCAATGTTGTGTTGCAAATGTGTATACATAATTCAAGTTTCTAAAAAATGAAATTTTCAGACATGTAGTTTGCAAAGAGGAGAATTAAGCCTTAAGAGGCTCGTTACTGAAGGATATTTTAGCAGGATTACTGAGTTGCAATTAACGTTTATTACAAACTGCCTTAAAGCAGGTTCTTTGTTCTTATGTCGACATTAACGAGTTTACTCAACATAGATAAATTTACGTAATGGCGGTGTTCAGGGTAAAATGGATTATTTCTGATTTAGAGATACGTTTACGATTGTTTCAAAGAGTTTCTATTGAGTTTTTGTAGATAGAATCACAAGCATTAACTTTGTACAAACAGCATATGCTTAAAAAATAATACCAGATTGGAAAGATTATATAAGACCATATATACATATGCCATCTAATGATATGTATTATGCAGAGTACAGATCAGAATAAATACGAAACAAAAACAGGGTTTCGGAAACATGATACGATAAAAATGTGTTCACCAATTTTCTGTCCAGAGGTTTCAGCAAATTTAAACCATGTGCACGATGACAATTTGCATAATAAAAGTCATACTTGCAAAAAAAAATTAAATATTAGGCTGTCACAATTTTGTATACTTTAAATTGAAAACAATCAACGAATTCCATGTCAAACATGATAAGGGGATGAAATATGGATCTTCTGGTGTCACAAAATAGGACAAATTTTGAAATTAAGACCTAAAAAATAGGACAAAATCTGCATACAATTTAGCTTTTGCATGCGTAAGTCCATCAGGACATGTTTTTTAGCTTCTTTAAAACCGCACATATTCTCCATATATCTCTAAAATTTGCAAATTTCTTGCAAATATTGACTTTACAGAAATTGTACTTGTATATGTAGATACATTATGAAAGGTCTTATAAGGAATACATGACCATAAATTGCATATATAATTAAATTATACGCTACATAATAAACATAGTTTATTTCTGGTATGTCAATATAACGTACACAATTTCGCATGTATGTTATTTACTGTATCTACATATGTAAGCACCATATGTAAAGAATAATTCTTTCACAAAGGTTGAATTCAAACTTTTAGCGATTCACTCAATACATCCCCTTAAATGCTAAATTTGGAAAGATACCTTAGAAACCATTTTGCATTGGGAAAAAATGACATTAGTCGATTTTGAATAACGTTAATTTACACTATCCCTTAGATGAAACCTTTGATGCGTTTAAAAAAAAACTGGCGAATGATGATGCAGTATATATTAGGACCTAAACGGTCGTTTGGTACAGCGTGGCTACTTTAGTTATAGGTTTGGATTGTCCTGATTTTAGGTTTTGTTCTACTTCATAGAAGTGTGGGCGGGGCCCTATTCTTCGTCGCTAATAAGAATACATCCTGCACTAAGGCGGCTACCTTGACCTTGCCGCCATTGCCAAGTGAGACCCCAATAGGTCGCCATTTTCCAAGGCGAATTTGTGTTTATATAAATACACGGATCGATAAAATCCCCGGCCTTTGAAGAAACGAAGACAGGAAAAGAGGAAAAGGTAGAAGACGTCCGCCCACGCGAGCGCCGTCTAAATGTCAAACTACGCACCGGGCGACACCTGGCGGCGTCCGTCTCGCCTACAAGCCCTTGCCCTTTTCTTCCATCTGGTTGGAAATTAATAATAAATGCCTAGGAGCAGCTTAGTGGCGATACATGCTTATAGCTGTTCCAACAAATGGCGCAAGAATTTTTAAGCGAAATACAGGAAATAAAAATTTAAAAAAGGCAATTCCGAGAATTTGCTCAATAAAATGTACCCAGGTGGACAAATATATATTATATGGCACATGCATTCCAAATAATACATATTCCAAATATGGAGAACACATGAACATGAATGACTATATTTTTATACTTGATCATACTATACATGGAATTACATAACCATGCTTTATCTCCATATGTGTCCTCTTGGGTGAACAATTATAAAATGTCATAGGGAAATCATGGGAAATGATGACATGGAATTTGACACGCTGTTAACGTTGTATTAAAATTTTGAAAAAAATACACCCAATATTAAAAAGTATAAACTTTTCACTTTTAATTAATTATTTTAGGAAGGGAGAAATGGTAGGATATCTCTTATTTACATAATCCAGTGAAGGCATAGATTGCGTGGTGAAATTTAATTAGTACTCCACAATGTCTCCTCATGCAATTTAGGTTAACTATATTAAGTCTGAAAACGTAATGGAAAAGTAAAGACAGAATTTTTAAGAGCATTTTTTTATAAAGAGTTTTTTTAAAAAAAAATTAGGTTAATGGGGAGATCGTTAAAGACAACAATATGCACAGCATTATTATCCCCCATAACGCATTTTTGGATGGAAAAATTATATAGGGACAGGCATGTCTATATATTTTATCTGTATATGTATGCCAGAAAACAATTATGGTCATATATGGCGTTTTATGTGGATATATTATAATTTTTCTCGAAGTATTAATAAATGGCATATACCTGTGCTTATTGAAATACAAAAAATATAAGTGCACGTATATGGGAATAACTCAAATTTAACATATGTGACATATACACATTTATGGATAAACATATGGAGGTATAAATATATGGAGATAAATGTGGCATAATATGGCGAATTATGGGCCTTATATAACTTTCCCATCAGAGTTACATTCGGAAAAGGAGATCCTAACGTGTATCCAGCAGGTCATACTTGATCCACTAACCCTTGGCGAATTGGGTGACCCTATTTCGACGAAATGTCAAAGCAAGTGTTCCATATCTGTACGCATAAACTAATCCCTGCTCGTTTACGGAGGCCCCTGGGAGCCACAGATTTAAAAATCCGGACTGGAATTACCTGGGTTCCCCCCCTTCACGTTTCCGCCGATATTTTTAGCCAGATGGAAAATATTTATGCTGATTTCATATTTATGTTGCACATGAATAAATACGGAACATCATAAACACTAGGGAGATAATAACATTAATAAAGAAGGATTGGTGGGGTAATGACGTCACTGCGGTCGACGTGATGACCATCACGCACGACACCACCTGATATAGATTTAACAATTCACGTGGCCAGAAAAAAACACTGGCGCTAGGATGAGGGAACAAGGGAAAAAGTCAAAGGTCGGAGTTGTAGGTGGCGCTGTCGAAAATTTTGAGCAAAAATATTGGGAGCAGCGTGGGTGATGTGGTGGAATGAAACGAGGTTTATGTGCTGGATGAACCAGAAATATACAAAATAAGATCAAAATGTAATACTAGGTTTATTCCGGTGGCGTCATGGGGTGAAATCTGTAGAATAAATTGGAATTTGAAATGTTCCCCAGTGTTTAACTGAAATAGACATTAGGGGATCTGTTTAAAAGCACAATTTAAAGTATTTGACATATTGTGATATAATTTACCATATTTGCCCCCTAAAAGGAGGCAAACACTACTAACGCCGACGCAATGCGTCGTAGGGAAATTCCAAATATTTGCAAATATGGCATTTAGGTCCATATATCACCATACATCCACGTTTACATTGCATGTTCATACCTGTCAAATTTATTTACTTTAATACACACGGTATGGGACATAAATGCTTGGAGCAACAATGTAAGTACATGTTTTTTTCCATACAGAGAGATAAAACGCCATTAATTGCCATACAGGTTTTGAGATATATATGGGACATAATATGGTATACATGTCCCTATATCATTTATTCATCCAGGATATAACTAATATTATTATATAAAGACGTAGAATACGTGTGTCATAATATGGCATATTTGCCCCTTAAAGGAGGCAAACACTACTAACGCCGACGCAATGCGTGGTTGGCTATCATGGCAGCGTCTATTGACCCGAACTTTTTTAATTATTATTTTTATGTGAGAAAATGATGCAGTTTCGTTCCTTGTTTGGTAAACATGCCAATTTTGTCAAAATTTAGCACCAATTTTCTTGCCGAAGATGAGCAGTGGGCGAGTAATGACGGTGGGGGCGTCCATTTGCAGCTTACAAACAACCATAAGTCGCATAAGGGTAATAATTGTGGCTACGTCCCCATGCTGCCTACACTCTATACTTTCCAATTATTATTAGTGTATAAAAATACCGTTTAAAGTCTAGTCTGCATTAGCGTAACTTTAGAACTATAAAAACGACAGTCTAGCTATTTGCTATAATTTATCTACTTGGTAACAAACTTTTGACTAGCTTCTACCTACGGAATTTTCTGTCATAAACTTTAAAATCATAAACTAAATAGAAATCTTAAAAAAATAAAACACTTCAACTTTACCTTGGAAATTAAAATGTAAATGTATCAAACTTACAAAAATCAGAACCAAACTAATACATTTCTATGTAGTATGTCTGAAAACATATGTGGTCATATCTGGCAATACATTGGATCCACAAAATACTTTTCCTAAAGTCCATTGGATCCACAAAATACCTATCGCTAACCACATAGGATTACAACATATGACGAAAATCGGCAGCCATCTTGTTCGAAAATCAAATATTTGTCATCCTTTCGGGATCCTAACCAAGTAGAAATGTGCAAACATTCGCTATGAGTCAACACATTTTGAAAGGGGATCGATAGCGTGGGATGTCTAATCATGGATACTACCTGGAATCAGCGACTGTCATCCCAATTTTCAGAATAAAAATGAGGTAATTCACATACTTGTTTTATGTTTGTTGCATTCTAACTCCACCATACGTGAGAAATGTTTCCGAAAATAAAAATCAGTCCATTAATCAGTCCTCATAAATTAGACACGTATGAAGATAATGTATATGGTTGTACTGTATCTGATCATACTGTTTATGAACATTACATGACATATATGAAAATGTGTGACATTTTCCATATATACAGTATACATGCACTGTACATCTATTCTATTATTTAAACTTATGTGACATCCCATATGTAATTTTTACCCCCGGGTAAATACACTACAACCATAGTTTTTGTATTTCAATCTGCGTGCCATGTTTATACTTTTAGCCAAATGTAAGTCCGCAATATCTTTAATATATGGAACATAATATGGCATAATATTTTCCCACCCGGGGTAGAAAATGCGATCATCGAGAAAATTTAATCACAATTTGGAGCAAATGTCCTGGCTAGTCTATCAGAAACTTGGTTAAAATTGCAAGTTGTTCGTCGGTTTTGGGGCCTTTTATTCTTTCTCTCTCTAGTATCAGCCACTCACACGAAATTGATCTACCCACGACAAACGCCCCACGCAATGGTCCGTTGCTTTTAATTGGATTCATTAATTTCAATTAATCTCCCTCGTTATTAGAGTGAAGCAACACTGGAGTGGACCAACGGTTACTTGGTGAATGATTTATAACAGCATACTCAGGCAAATCATCTGTAACGTTTGGCAAACATAACAAATTCGCCGAATTTTGCCACCACGGCTTAGACGATGACGTTAATGGTTCATGTCCCACCAGAGGGTGCTGTACTGAAGTTAAGACTACCGTCAAATGTGGATACTTTGTACGAGTTTTTGGTAAAAATGATGTCATATTCTGAAAGAGGAGGGTTGATTCTACTTGACCTGCTCAGTAATTATTGAAGACTATTTCAGAATTTTAAAAAAACACCAAAAACTGGCCCATGGTACTCAAAATCCATGTGATGGTGTCCTTAACGTCATTGTGATAGCCACGCTAAAGTTCGATAAACCACCAGGTGGTGTTGAACCTGCTGAAGATTAATTAATATCCACTTGATGTAACTATGGACCATTTCGCGAGTGCCTATTTTCCATCATACAGAAAAGTAAAATTTCCAATTCATCCATTGATCGTACGTCGACTGGCAGTAGCGCCGCCTGGTGTCTAGGTCGTTCGCCATCCAAAATGTATTTTCTATATTTAGCTCCGATGGATTAAGGGTGGTAGTGATGGGGGGGAGAAGGGAGAGGTGTGGGGAAGTAATGTCATAAGCTTCGAATTGTAATCACGTCTATCGGATTCGAAGAGTTGACCCCTGACCCCACCCCCTTCCCAATATAGCTTCCCGTCGTGCCCTGCGTATGCCATTGTGGGGAGTGGGAAGGAGTGGGGGTGGGGTTCGGATCCCGATTCAATCGGCCGGTTGAAATTTACGTCAATGCAGAAGCCGTCGGGATAAAAATAGCACGAGGGGCGTGGCCAATCGATCGCCTGCCGTTATATATGGGAGTCGACGCGCCACCTACGCACACTACCAAGCAGACCTTCGACTGCGAAAGACGTCGAATTTTTGCTTTCCACGTAAATAGACTTGTTTGTAGCGATTTCAAGTAACAAGTATCCACGACAAACTATCGTCAGAATCCGGTGACAAGATCACGAGAATAATCTGACATCGTTACATTATCCCAACTTGGCGAAAAGTAGGCAAAGGAAGCGCCGCAACAAGTAGCAGCTTGAACGGCCAAAGGGGAGAAAAAAGAGCGACGCTAAGAATACTATTTTCCGAACACAATCGATTAAAGAATTAAGGTAAGAATTGCTTAGATATTTTTTCAAGGATTTTTAAGGATTTTTAAGAATGTTATTATATTTGAAAACTGGAGGGTTTTTTTTTTCAAAGGGGCAACGGCATTATGCCATATGGAAGAGTTTTTTGTTGTTGTTTTTGCAAACTACTTAATCCATAAGATTTCAGGGATTTTACTTCCTGTAAAATGGCTAATTTTAGCGAAACTTTGCTAAAGTTTAAAGTAAAATTTGTGGACATTTTTTTTTCGAATTTTTCTTATTTGACTTTATGCATATGTATGTTAATGTCATGGACATAAGGCACCATGTGTGAAAATTTTGAAAATATAAAAAATATATACATATATGTATTGTAGATTTGTAGGACTTATAAGAGTATTCGCAAATAACGAATTTTTTGAAATTTTGCAACTGCAAATGTAAGACAAAAGTGAAATTTGGAAATTTGGGAAATGTTGGAAAATTTTGTAGAAGTATAAAAATTCACGGATAATGAATTTGATGAAATTTGTCAACTGAAAATTTATGACAAAATAGCACATTTTTTTTTTAAATTTGAGAATTGTAGAAATAATATTCAAGGATAAGGAATTTGTTGAACTTGTTGAATTCAACTGTTAAATTTTGAAATTTTGTAAAATTTTGTAAAATTGAAGAAATTATATTCACGGATAATGAATATGTTGAAATGACTCGACTTCAATATAAAGAATGTGAAATAAAATGTTAAGGTGTCCAGTAAATTTGTTGGAAAAAAATTCAAGCATATTTCAAGGATTTCAAGGCTCGTTTTTTACATTTTAAGTGCCCTTCATATACGTCGTATTATGCATAATACTTCGGCCATTGGGCACATACATACGTTGGTCATAAATATACTGTAAATGCCATATATTGGTATACATTTCCAAATACCAAATTTCTGATATGTTTATATATATGAAATTTCCCATATGTATATCCGAATATAGTTTTTCCCACCAGGGCAGTGATAATATGGCTCATACTGCACATTAAAATACAGAAATAATAAATGTACATGTGGATATAACAGAAAGTGGGCATGAATGGAGATAAGCCGAAATATCAACCGCTGTATTTTGTTCTCCAAAAAGACAAAAACGACTAACAGGAAATCTTGATTTCAGATCCGATTTCCATCCAAAGCATCCCTATCAAGATGCGTTTCTCAATCCATGACGTCGCCATCTTGGTGCTGCTAACCATTGGTCAAGTGATCTGTTACCCATCTTACTTACTGCACCAACAACGCAAGGCTGACCCATTCGTGGCGCTGGCAAACACCCTACGCCAAGAACAAGAACAAGAAGCCCTCCAACAACAGCAGCAGCAGCAACAACAACAACAACAGCGACTAGACAATGGCTACTATTACGACTACGGTCCTTCGGACGATGACCTCTACCAGATGGCGCAGTTCCAGCGCCAGTTGAGCCGTGCTGCAGTGGCGCCCTTCTTCGGCCGCACACAGCGAAACAGTTGGGGCAACGTGGTGCTGGACGACGCCGAATACGGCTACCCCGTTGAGACCGAAGGGCCCTTGAGTGAGCAGCCGGAGGCCCCACTGTCAGAGTGGTACGACAGCGCAGTAGACCAGGAGGAAATGGTCAAAGAACAACGGCAGCAAGATGAGGAAGGTCAGATGTTGCTGGACATGCTCACAGAGTACATGCTGTTGTACGGAGGTGCTGGTCAGCCAGATGCGGTCGAGGAGAGCAAGAGGACCGTTGCCGACAGCCTAGACAAACACCCGGAAAACACGACAGAAGCCAAGCCGGAAGAGGCTAAGGACAAGTCCGTGGCGACGACTTCCACCGTAACCCCCGATGTCCAACAGCAGCAGCGCCGCAAGGAAAAACAACCCCCAGTCAGGAAGAGCCAGGATGGAACCTCCTTGGGTCAGCAGGAATTCCCCATGATGAGGCCCGCCACCCCGCAGAGAAACCAGTGGTTAATGGCAACCCAGATGCTCCAGAACAGCAACGGCAACAACAAGAACTTTCAATCTGCAGAATTGGACGCCACGAACAAGAAAAGACATTACAAGGGAAAGGTAAGATGAAATTTCTTATAGCATCGCGTATCAGCGCAACTATGCGTTGCTAAGGCGTTACCCAAGAACCTGGCACCAGGGTAATGCCTTAGCAACCATACGGGAGAGAGCGGAAAACAGAGGGATCGGTGGTCAGGCTAAACCCCGGGTTGATAAGGTGGGAAAAATTGGAAACAATAACCTGTTTGGGTCAACTTTTGAACCATTTTTTGGCGATCGGCGAGTGTATAGAGTCGCCCGTGACCCGAGTTGTGCTCAATTTCAACGATCGATTGGAAGGAAATTGTGTGGGCGAAAGGAACGAGGTTATAGTCGCGGTAAACAGACGTGAAGATGCGTAGGCGGATTCACATTGGAACTAGATTCGAAACGGATTCAAAATGGCGGCCATTAGAAGTTCCATTTGACATTCGTGGGTGGGAAAATGATAGCAATATATGGAATTTGAGTTAAATGTTAGAAACAGTATATGAACATAAATTGCAAGCGGTGTATGTTTGAAAATCTGCATTACCATAAATGAAAATATTTGAAAAATGTAACATATGGTTGAAACCATGGTCATAAATTAGGATGCATCGACAAATATGGAGATCTAGGGACATATTAGCATATATGAAGATGCATATATGGCAAACGCCATATGTTTGAAAACCTGTATTAGCATAAATGGAAATGTATGAAAATGCCGAATATATGAAAATGTAGATACATTTATCCACCCGGGATGATTCCATTAAATCCAATATATCCAGTACGTTTTTTGAATAAATTAATAATAGTATACGCATATAAGAAAAGTCATTTTTAAATCATTTGGAATAAAATGAATCCAGTGTCGTAGTAGTCAAAGAAACTTAGCCAAATTTGCTTAACAAGAGCAAATATATTTTTGATTAAAGAAATTTGCAACAAATATTATGTAGAATCAACAAAATGTTGTCCTTTGAACAAGAGGAATGACTTGAAGCCATACATGTAGAATGATTATGGAAAAAAAAATAATGGAGAATCAAGCAATTAAAAAACCAACTTAAGGAAATGGAAGATTAACCGAAACTATATAAACTCATTTGGTTAAAATATGTCTAATTTCAATAATGTTTTGTTTATCTAAGGATAACCACGGGAACTTTTTTTAAATGTCACACTAAATCGCACTAAACATTAATATTTGGTAAAAATTGTTTAGTAATTAATATTGTTTTTGAGTTTCACTAATTTGTGCTAATGATTTTACTAGTTTTAGATAACTTTTCAAAATTGCATAGAAATAATTCACCATAGTCATAGAAATGTCATAGAAAGTGTAGCTTAAAATAATTGGAAATTTGTAACATTTTCAAATCTTCATTAAGAAAAGTTTGTTTAAATAGTGTCAAACTAAAAATTCCTCCTTAAATCGGTCGCACTCATTCACGAACCCCGACCACGAATAGCTTCGAGCGTCGTTAAGCTAACAAAAGCATCCCCAAACAAAAGAATGCTGAAACAAGGGCCATTTTCCCTTCCTAATAAACAATCCTTGGGATGTTCATAAAGAGGGGCGCCATCTTTATTATAGGGTCTATATAGAGACCGATGCACACATATTGAATAAATACGATTCAGTGTAAACACGTCTGACATTTCCCCCTTCAACCCCCACCCCCACCCCACCCCCTCCCCTGCCTCCCGCTTTCGCACATCTTCGATCAATGGCTAAGTGACGTCAGGGCGCCACGCGCCAATGACGTCAATGGGTGCTCATCGATTGGCCCTTTCGTACGCCCACGTGTGAATGGCCTTCAAAAAGCAAAACAACAACCAGCAGCTGTTTCCGACGCGACCAATCAGCGAACCCGATGTAAAAATGGGAAAAAAAAATTCATTTTAAAAATAAAAAGTATGGGGATTTGGAAAGCGAAATATCGATCCTTAGGGCCATTTGCGTCCTATTTATAGAGAACTGGCTTCTGTATTACGTGTACAGAAGCAGTTTTACGTAATAAAGAGGGTCTCGTAGTTTATTAGTTGGAGACAAACTTCGTTATTCACATTCCCAGGATGTAAAAGTTAAATAGGGCCATAATGTTTCATGTGCAATATTCGCCTTATGTCTGAAAATAGTTATGGTCATTTAAGGCCATAATAAAAGTGAGCAAATATGGACATAACAAAAATTGAACCTGCATGTTTGTAGATACATGGACATAAATTCGCATATATGATAAATTATGGACTAAAATTTCATATATGGGCATGTGTCCACTTTCCGAATGTATACATTTATATTCAAACATTACATATATTGCCATACATAATTTTACCAACTGAATTATAATGCTATGCTGTATAATAAATACAGTACATCCATTTTCGAAACTACATTGTACTACATATATCTATATATATAATATTTTGACTTGCATGTAAAATATCATTCGTTAAAACCATGTTTTTTCTTCTTCTCTGATTTCAGAATTTGGACAAAATGTCATCCATCGTGACGTCACCGGACGAATTGATAGAAGAGTTGGACAATTTGAAAATGAAGAAAAATTGAGCCCCAATTCAGATTTGCGGTTAATAGAAGAGAAACCAAAGCTACAATGAAGAGGAAAATTCGTCAAAATCAGTCAATGCTTCCGTTCTGTTTCTTATTTTTGAACAAAACTTTCAAAAATGATAAAAAAATGTACAGAAGAAATATCCGAGAGAAAACGAAAAAAGAAGAACAAAAAAAGAGAAACAGACACTTTGCAAAACGGTCAACTCGTCGCCATTTTGAAAAAAAGAACAGCGACATCTGGTGGTAGTTCATTTTTCGGCGTTCGTGGCACTATATTTTCGTCGCTTCATTCTGTCACTTCAGGAGTTCTTACCAGTGAGCGTCACCACGTTACGTCATCGTCATTTTTGTTCCCAGAACCCATTTTCGTTCCCAGAATCCATTTTTGTAGGCCACGCCTCCTAAGGAACACGTGTATTTTGCTCCTCCCCCTCCACCGATGACACTAATTATGCATAAGTAATTAATGCCTCGCACTTGACCGAAGGCGTTAATGCCCCAATTTTGCTCACTAAAACCGGAAACACGGCCATATTGGTTTCTTGTAGGCGTTGCCAAACCCCTCAACATTTGTATTATCGTGATGCATTACTATCGTGAAAAAAATACACGTTTTCGAAATGTAATAAGTGTACATAGATGATTCCAGTTTAAATCTAAGGTGGATCTTAAAATCCACATACCCGCAATGGTCAAATTTCAGAATATTTTGTATATCAAAAACCTCAAAAACATTTTTTACACATGCACCCAAACTCGTAAACACCCTATGACGTTTTTCATTGTCTTAAAATTAAAAAATGCTTTTTCTTTGAAATTTCGGCATTTAAAAATACACTTTTTCCACCCTATTTCGCAAATTTACTATTGCGGGGATAGGTTATTCTCGAGAACCAAATTAAGACTAGCTTAGTCTGGACACTTAGTGATGAAGCATTACTAAGCCAGCACTAAGCACCCTCTAGTGTTGTTAAGCAGTCTTTTTTCCCCGTGCTTTCTAATCAGTGTATATCTATAGGGCTGTGAGATTTTACGTTTTAAAGCTGACATATCAAGGCATTTCTTTCACCTTAATTATGCACTAATTAGCAGATTCACAAAAATTCTAAAATATATATTTTCTTGGTAAAATGAATTGTTTATTAGGATACGCAACACCTATAAGTGATGGTTTGTAAAAATGCCTGAAATCTGATATGCCATCTTTAAAAAAGAAAAAACATGTATAGAAATGAGATATGATAAGTGAGAAAAGTTTTGAAAAAAACCAACAATATTTGTGAAAAATTAAGAATTAATGGCGGGCAAAATTTTCAATTTGGGTTTTGCAATCCATCAGCCAGAGGTTGTCTTCCCCCGTTAATGATTAATTAAAGAGCAAGGTAATCAATACAGGCGATCTTTATGATGCGCAATTATGATAAAATCCCGAATTAAGAATCATACAAATGTTTGCAAGAATAATTGTGAAAATTTTAGAAAAACTTATGTTTTGCATGGTGCATTTATTTTTCCAAAAATCGAGTTTTTAACCTGTTCGAAAATGCATATCACTTCATAATTCAATTTTTTAAAATGGTATTTAATGGACTGCTTTCGTGATATATTCAGAAGTTCAGAAAATTTTATCGACCCTTAAATAGCTTAAAGTAATTTCAATTTTTTAAAATTATGATAACACCCTAGATTGGATTTCTAATGCAATGTAATTTTGTTTGTATTTGCTTCCCAGAATGCTATTCTGGATGAAATATTTCAGTCCAGTTACACTGGAAATGAAAACGACTAAAGAGCAGAGATGAGGAAATAATTGTTGTGCTAAACAATCATTGAATGTTTCATAATTACGCTAATTAATTATTGCTTACTACGCTTACAAATGACCAGCCATGCGACCTGTTTTTCCATCTTGTTTATGATATTTGTTGTTCATAGTCGGAGCGTTTAGAAAATCGGATACAATTAACTTGTTAAGTTAATTAAGCAATTTAACTTACCTAATGTTTTGGCATAAAACATAATTTACACATATTTTTAACAAGGTTCGAAATTATGGAAAATGAAAGACTTGCTTCTAAAAATTCCAAAAAAATGTTTTAAATCTTTTAAATAAGATGAAATTAAAAATCGCTAAATTAAAATAATTTAAAATGAAATATTGATTAAGAATGATAACAATGATGTTCAGAATTCAAAAAATTATTAATGCAAATTTTTTAACAATGCTTTACTAGCTTAAGCTTGCTAATTTAAAGTAATTTACTAATGAAAATTACTAAAAATTTACCAATACGTTAACTAACCAACCTTCGCATGGCAAACACTCAATACGCAGAAGCTCTCAGTGTTTGCCAACTTTCAGGGGCTGCTCAATTAAATTACTCACTTTGCTATTAATACCAACTCAAAGTTCATTCCGATTTTCTGAACATGTTCGTTTTTTTGTATCGATTTTCGTACTTATTTTCGTGTTTAGCTGCTTCAGTCGAATTTCTGGTGTTTTTTTGTCACAAAAACAGGGATCGTGAAACAAAAGCCAGATTCAACTCCTGTTGAGCTTGCGTTAAGTTTGCGAACACGTGCAGACGCTTTATTCAGGATGGAAGATTCGCGAATCACGTGACCGTTGAGAAATCCACCAATGTGTGTTCACCTTCCATTCCGATAGCCAATCGTTTCGAGTTTTTATATTTCGTTAACAGGGTCCCGAAATCTATACCCGCAACAGTAAAACAATATGTTTGGGTTTTTTTAACAAAAAAAATCCAAAGTAATTTTACAAAATAAAAAAATAAAAATGTTTATAATGTATTTCAAGAACTGAATTCAATCAATATCTTCATCAAAATGCGATGAAAACCTTTCAATTCATTACGCCTAGTACAGATCAGAGCAAACACTCAATCAAAACAAAGGTTTCGGAAACATGTTTACGATAAAAGTTTGCTCACCAGTATTCTGTTCAGTGGTTTCAGCAAACTATTTTGCGAAAAAACCATGCTCCCAGCAAATATTTCGGTGTTTGATTAAGAGGCGGTCTGGGTCAAAGGAAAAACATGTTTGCCGGTCATGGCGCTCCTACCAAGGCCGGTATACCATGACGCAGAACATCAACTCACTACAAGCCTGGGTAGGAGCGTCATGACCAGCAAACATTTTCTCCGTTTCGAAAAACTTTTTTTTTATGAGAAACCTGTTTATCGAAACATGTCCATGAAAACATGTTTCGACAAATAGGTTTGCAGAAACCGTGTTTCTGTTTCGTGTTTGCTTTGAGCTGTACCAAGCATTACTACTGCAGTTATAGGGATCCATAGTATTATAACATGGCCATTATAAACCCGCCAGCTTTTTTGCATTTGTTTTCCCTAAAAAATTTCGTTTTCGCGTAAAACAAAGAAAACTGAAAACAAGAAAGAAATCTTCATCCGAGTACCAACAAACGCTGTGATTTTTTGAAATATACGAAAAAGCCAATAAAAAAAAATTGTGTAAAAATATTTAGACAAACCCATCCAACGAAGAAGCCACCGCCCCTTCGTCGTACCATGTACATAATTATATAAGTATTTAATTAGTGATGTTCATTAGCGCGTCGAAATCATCGTTTAGTAGCTGGGGCCAAATGTGATGGATGAACTAAGTCGTTGTACATATATTATCCGAAAATGTTTTTTTTTTGTAAAACTATTTTTTGCTTTCCTTTATTCGCCATTCAAAGGGCGAGTGTGGCGCCACCTCGCCATTTATGTTTTCAAATGTATACTGTTATTATTATAATGAAACGGGTGAATGTAAATTTGATTGTATATTATAATGAATATACGAAATATATAAAGTTTTCTACGCCGAAATAACGTCTCCAGTTGTCATTTCGTGTCCTTTAAACTATTTTATTACAGGTTACAAATAAATCCCGGGTAGAAAAATTATAATTATATATGGCAGTGACAGTGCAGCTTCCTATTTGATCATGCGCACAACAGTCAAACTACACATCGCTGGAACTGTGAAGCGCACAGTTCCATACAAAGACTAGTTATATGTATAATACAAGTTTAAAGAAATAATTAAAGAAAAGAGGACTCATTGAGTCATTATATCAAATTTTATCGGTAATATGAAATGGAAATAGGGGGTGCTGCAGTTCCACAGTACCTATACGCGAGTCGCCACTGATGATACTAACCTTGTATGCCCGTATTGTCGGCGGAGTAGGAAGTCGACAAGGTGGGTCTAAATCAAAAATAATACTGTATATATCACGTATACTGTATGGTTATAAATGGAAAATATCATATATTGACATATATGGATAATATTAACATATGTTGTCAATTTTAGTACCATTCTGGATACCATAAGTAGAAAACGATTGAAAAACACCGAACTAGAAGACAACCCATAGCTTAAAAACAATTGAAAGTTTAATTTCTTAACCACAGTTATTCCCTACAAAAAACCTTAAGTACGGTTTAATAGTAATGTCTTAAACCAGAGGGTCAAAATCACCTGTTAAACAGTGTTTCTTTATGAAATATTTGTTCAAGTTTTTTAAGTTCTTTCATGTCTTGCAATCGAATGAATATTTAAAAAGTGGTTAAATCCTTAACCGTAGTTTACCCCACCAGAAATGTATCTCAAGTTTAAAATGAAGGGGCTGTATGCAAGTCGGGTGACAGGGTCCTCACCCCCTCGTGACAGTGTCGTCACCCCCTCGTGACAGTGGTCCTCAGAGCTCGTTTGCAATGCCTAAATAATCCCATTATACCATTCCCCTTATGTTTTAGTCACTACATTTCATTGCAAAAAACATTTAGGATCTTTAATATTGTCGTCTAACATCAAAGTAGATCTATTCCACGGATAATGGAATCGGCGCCATTTTCTTTTTAAATTCCTCACAAGCACAAAATTCAACTCAACTGCCATATGGTGAAATAATATTAATAGTGAGAACTATTAATGTGCCACTAGGTATAATTAGTCACGATTAATCTTAATCATGGCAACCGTGGAATTGCACCGTTCGACTTTTCGAAACGATACAAGCTCCGTGACATTACCACAAAAAATGCGTTACCATCACTGGCTTATGGAGGGAAAAGGGATACAAGAATATGCAATTTTCAAGATAGTTGCTATTCCCACAATTTTATAAATTATTGGTTACCATATAGAGCAACTAGACCTAAAATGTTCGTGCCATACTGAACAAGAGGCTAAAGTAGTCACGTCATACCATATGTTTTTTAGCACTTTCTGTAGTAGAGAAAAATAAAGTTTAGAATAATATGCTCTATGATGACCATTTCTAATGTTTTTTATTTACAATTTACCATTATACGAATTTTGAGTCTAAAACCAGTCGCCGATTCAAAAATTGGCTCCAACGGTTGACTGAAAGCAGCTGCTGATGAGTTTAGTTTACGAAAAGTCCTTGCAATGGTTGATAACGAACAAGGCAATGGCAATGCTCTTCACATTTTTCAGCGAAATAATGAAAAGCAAATGGAAAAATAGGCCCTGAACGGGAGGAAAAGAAAATCACGTGATGTCTCCACCACACTCATGGCCAGGGGCGCTGGAAACAGTCAGCGTGGGTGCGTAACTCGGGGTAACAGTTATACGCTGAGATAGATTATCGTCTGGTTTTCCTCCGAAATTATCGATAAATTAAATATTGTAAATTATTTATTAATTTGAGGTATACACCTGGCGACTGCACTCAAGTATTTAGGCATAATAGCGAAAGGGCATGGGAAATAAAGGAGACGAAGTCAATACCTGACTTGGTTAAAATTTCGAAGATAAACCATTATTTTTTGATGATTCGGTTTTATTTAATGAAACTAAAAATAAATAATTAAAGTTTAAAATACTTTAATAATTTAAATGTTCTGTGAAACAACTCGTTTTTGTTTTGAAATATTTACATTATTACATCACATTTCTCAGTTTCACAAAAATACAGTTACAATAGCAACTATGTACGATACATATATAGGCAGTACATATTAAATATTAAACTTGTCCATGCGGTATTGTACATCATTTCGGGGTAGTGGACCCATATTAGAAAATTCGAAGTCAAAGAATATATCATATATAACCATTCATAATCTGTATATGGCCATTTAAAGGATAAATATGGTCAAAATATATTTGTATATGGTTATTTGAAGGATAAATATGGTCTATACATGGTACATACAAGTCCATATGTATAGCTTTTCCACCCGAGTAATTCCATTATTTCAGAACCCGTTATATATCCACACTTAAAAATAAATTCAAAAAATCATACCATAAAATGTGGATACATTGGGTCATTTTTTTGTGTTTTTTTTTTTTTTTTTTTTTTTTTTTTTTTTAAATTCTATTGGCCCAAAGTATCTACATTTTAGGATAATTCACAATTGAACATAACATCATTGTTAAACCCAATTTGGTAAGCCTAAGAGCTGTGCACCAAAGCACCTCGTAGCAGATTAGATCTAGCCATGAAAAAACTCAATATTTGCGAGAATTTTGCAATTATTCGCTAGAGGTCCCAAGAGCAGCTCTGAAAGTGCTGCTTATAGTGGCGCGTAGGCGTCGGCGGCCATCTTGCAAGATGGCGATACGTAAGTTCAGCGCGTAGGTGGCGCCATTGAAAAGGAGGCGGCCAAGAGCAACGCTAATTCGTGTCGCAGTTTCAAGGTAAGAGCGCCGAAGTAGAGCAAAGGACGCCCACGCACCAAACGACGAAAAGGCCTTGAACCGAAGTGCCTAGCGCATGCGCGGGGGACGACTGAAAAGGAAAGTACTTTTCGAGAAAGTTTTCTAGTCAAACACCAAAAAAAATGCATGTTTAAATGAAAAAACAATGGTTAAAACGCGCTTATTTTCTTAACTGAAGCTTTTAAAAGCGTTCGAACTAAAATCTTTACTGTAAGCAGAAAAGAACAACTATAAAGCATGTCTGAAACACATCTTATCGTACATGTCTTTTAAATGTCAATCTGAATGTACAACAACAAATATTGCACGAATTGCAATGCGGCCCATACCTCCCCAAGTAAACAAAATCGTTGGACCATGGTTGGAATTCTGATAAAAATTGCATGATTGGTCCAACGTTGGGCCAACGTAAACTTTATCTTTACCAACGAAATGTCAACAATAAATTATTAAGTGTGTTGTTTTTATGTTTGTATAACATGGAGATCAAATATGTATTGTAGGTTCTCTTTTATGTTTGGAATTAGCAGTTGTCAACGTTTGTCTAACGTCCATTGCCAACATAAAACCAAAGATAAGGCAGTTCTATCATTCGTCAACAATAGAGAGATTGAGCCAGTCAACGCCTTAACGTTAACCATAACGTTAGAGGCGGGAAAGGAAGAACCACGCATGCGCACTCATGGCGTTCAGTTAGTTCATTAGGTAGTTCAGTCTGTGGCTCCTTCCTTTACACCTCTAACGTTACGGTTAACGTTAACGTGTTGGCTTGCTCCAACTCTATTGACAGCCAAAAGCCAACAATTCGTCAACATTGCGAGCTAAAACTCAACGTTGACCCACAGTTGTGTGTTGCTTGGGTCTCTTCCTAGATATACATATATGCCTGACTGATAGGACGACATATCGTATAACGAATCGTTTGTTTTCATATCAAACCTTACAATTTCCCTGGGTCAAAAGTTCGTTATTTTTGCATTACTATGTACATAGGGGAAGCACAAATTAATGTAAGCAACTTCAGCATAAGCTATATTGTCTGTAATGGTTTAAAATAAATAAAATCGTTCACATAAGCAGCTTACCTAATCAGACCCCTCCCCTCACGCATGGCTGCAAATTTGTTCATACATTTTCTTCATGAAATTCCCAGAATTCGTGACACACGTCCTATTAAAAAAAAATCCGGAATTCCCCTGATCTTCCGGATATGTGCAATGAACTCCCGTTATATGAAGCGCTTTTATTGGTCATAATTAGATAGTTTCAATAACCTTCCATGTGGGTAGTGTGGATGGGTAAATGACCGATGTACCTTCAGTTAAATTACGTCACTGACAGTATCACGTGGATTCTAATTCGTTATTTGACTATATACATATGGTCCCATTACCAAAATGTACTCTGTAAGTCCACAACAAACTATTTTTCAAGACACAAAACTTCGCAAATTATTTTCCTCCATTGGGGTGATTCACATTTCTTACTAATAAATTTATGTATTCTTAACGTATATCATAGGTTTATAATTGGGGTAAATTTCTGTCATAGGTTTCCGTGAGGTTGATTGGTATAGTTCAAAAATAATATTTACACTTAAGGTTTACTTAACAATTTCGTAACAACGAAATATGTAAACATGACATGTTTTGACAATGAATTTTCTCACTATAATAATATTTTCAGCTGATTTTAACCTTTTCAAGCGAAAAATTAAAATAGAAAATACAGGAGGGGAGAAATGATCAGATTTGCATAAAAATTCAGCCTGGGACAGACCCGAAGTTATCCCGCAAATTTGACGGTATTTTAGTGCATGTATCTGCAATGTATTTTAACATGACTCTTTATTTTTACAGCTCCATATCAGACCAAACCCAATCCCAACGACCTTTCACAGCTAGGTTTAATTCGAAAACTGCTGAAGATTGGGGAGTATTGTAAGCTAGGCTCGTTTACATATACCATCAGTCATTTTCTTAACCCTTGCGTTGGCACTCAAGAGTTCAACCTCCGATGAAAGGGACATAAAGTCGACTTCAGCAGCGCCCCCTCGCGTACGTGCCCCTCATTTCTCAAACGAGCACCGACGGTGGGACCACGTTGTTTTCCTCGGTTCTACGACGCGTGAGTAAGCGAGACGAGCGCCTGAGATCGGGAGTGAGTGACCTACATTAATAGACTTAAAGGAGAATGTATCAAAGAGGGGGGACACACACCCCCTCCCCTCCTTTATCCCTCCGAGACGAAATATTAACAAAAAACCCAAGTGAATGAAATCAATGGACGAAACTGACGATGACAGGGTTCAGACGAGGGGGTTACTATAACAACCAAAGTCTCGATAAGTTAAAAGCAGACGACGGGGGAGAGGGGGGTAACTCCCCCAGGTGGCAGTTCATTAGATAGGGTATGCTCTATAAACGCTGCTTGTCAACCGACATCAATTTTATAAGTTGCTCTCAATTTTAGATCAATGGTCACTATATTAATAATGGCATATTTTAGTGCATGTCATTTGAATAATATTTTTATTAAAAAAAAGTAATGTTAACATAAAAGTATACAATGTTGCACTGACGACATCACTAGCATCGTTCTTAGTAGAAATGGTTACTATAGCAATATATTTTATAGCTCCACATGTTACCTAATCATAACCAACCTGTTATATAACGTTTATCCCACATGGGGTAGTTGCTAGCAGTGTTTGCCTGCCATTAGGGGGCTCCAAATATTTATGCCAGATATTCGGTCATTCACAAAGGTGGGTGGTCAAATCCTCATTTAACATCTCCACTTAGTGCTTCACATGCGTATTTATCCATGGATTCCATCATTGCATAATCTGTCACAACACCCGACGAGTGTTTACCCCACATGGCGCAGGTGCTAGCAGTGTTTGCTTACCTCCAGGGACTCACATAGCAGGGGTAGTGGGAGATAAAGTCAGCCATTAGCTACACCACTTAGTGCTCTACATTTATAATCATCCGTGAGTTTCTTCCCTATCCACGTATCTTGGCATGATCAAAAGAAATCTGTAATAGCATCTAATGAGGGTTTACCACTAGCTGTGTTTCCCCTGGTGTCACCAAGGGGAAGGCGGAGGGGACAGACCCCCCCCCCCCAATTTGACCGTTCCTTTGACTGCACTTTTCGGTCGTCCCCCCTACAGCGTCGACCAAGTTGCCCCATTCGAAAGCGATAACCCCGATGGAGTTACCGAGTGCATGTAGAGGGCGCTCTTACATAATAATCAATAATTTTCCGTTTGGAGGACAACAAACTCTGAGCCGCCACAACCGTTTTTTCTGGTCTTTGTTCGAACTCTGGTGGCCCACTTTCGTACATTTGCTTTCGCACAAAATCCATTTCGTCTTTTCTTATTTTATATTAAAAAAATATATAGATCTACTCCTCCCGGAAGTGGTTTTGAATCCTATGGATTCTCAGCCTTTCTCAAAGAAGAATTAAGATAGAAACCTTCCTGGTAAAAACTCGATTTTTCAGTAGGTAGCTCAGGTAGCGCAATAAGACATAAGGGCCATCTAGTTACTCTAGGTCGTCAACAACAAAGCAATGGACCACCCTGGAGGATCATGTATCTGATCCCATTAATGGTTTATGTCTATTATTTGATTTTTGCCCTTCTGGTCCCATTATGCGGAATTCATGAAATTGTTCAATAAACCGGAAACAATACTCTAACTAGAGTAAATGTTTTTCATTTCCGTATGACCAAGAGAGCCCATTCAACCATCTTATTAGGCTACGTTTTCACTCTTATTTTAAAGCAAAAATGCTCTTAGAAGATCGATATTTTACCCACTCAATCCTCAGCCCCATAACCACAAAAAATACATGTTTTGCCCCTATCTTCATGAAACCCGTTATCGGGGTAGAAAATAAATGAAAGAAATTTCCTACGAAAACAAAATTGCACTATAAAAACTGCTGGGCAACCCAGGTTTAAATGACTCCAAAATGGACTAAGGAAAACCAATTGACGGTCATTTTGGGACCAACCGAGGACGAGTTATCTGAATTAACCCAAGTCCGAATCAATTCCAGTAAATGTTCCCATTATGAAGAGCCATTTCCGAGAAATGTTCATAAATCAAAAAATATGACCAAACTGCTTCGGTTTCTCTTGAAGAAAATAATTAGAAAATACGTTTTTTTTCTAGAAACAAATTTGAACAAAACTGTTTGTGTTTTACGATCTTTAACATAAAACAAAGATTCTATAATTGCTATTTGAGATTAGAGAACATTTGTTTATGTTGTCGGTCAAATAAGTCAACATTGGGTCAACGTCGGATTTTGGTGGAAATCGTTGGCAATTGACAACCAATGTTTGTTAAACGTTTGAAAATGTTGGATTTTTCCAATGTTGGTTAAGACGTATAATTTACTTTGGCCCAACTAATATGCATAAAATGCATAACAAATTTTCGGCCCCTTCACGGCACACCGGTACAAACAACCATAAGGCATTGGGGCAACATTACATTTCAGGCAGTTTTCACATGGTTGATGTTTTCCATAAACCAGTCAAGTTGCCCCACATTGGAAAAACTCGCCCAATTCGTTGTTTCGCCGCTAGGGTGCGCTGCGTCGATGTACTCGATGACCCGAGAGGAGCGAATTGGGGCATCGCTCTCCACGAATACCATTTGCTGTCTGTATTGCCGCCGATTCACTTCCGCCTTAGTGGTCCTTCCCTTTCTCGCCCTTTCCACCCCATCTGTGGCACGCAGCGCCACCTAGCCAGGTGCGGAGACGGGGTCAAATCCCCGGGTCAGCCAATGGCTGATGTTGTGGGGGGCCAATGAACGCTAGGCCTAACGAAGGCCTGTCATATATGCTAGGAAGATAATTAGACCGAGGGTCATAAATAATAAATGCAAGGCGGTGAACCGCGAAAAGGTCCGTAAATAGCAAAAGGATGAACAGAAAGCTAAAGAAAAAAAACGTACAAAAAACAATAAGCAAGAAGATGGAGTTATTGACGGTATCGACATTCCTGAATGTCTGCTTTATCATATGGTGGAACGACAATGTCGGTTTAAATGCCGTCATTTTGTCAGATGATACTAGTTATCGAAGAAGCGGAAAAAGCCCTAAACTAACCAATAACCTCTGCAACAAGACCGTTCCATAAAAAAACCTATTCATCACTGAAGTGGAACCGTCCCATAGCCAATCGATATCTTTGAAACGAAACTGTTCCTTAACTAGTTAATTATCATAATAACTAACCGATTATCACTGAAACGAACCCGTTCCATAAATAACTGATCATCACTGAAGCAAAATCGTTCCATAAATAACCGATCATTATTGAAATGAATACGTTCTAAAGCTAACCATCACTAAAACAATATCGATTCATAACTAAGTAATCGTCACTGAAACAAAACCATTCCATAACTAATCACTGCTGAAATGAAACGATTCCGTCGCTAACCATCACTTAAATAAAACCGTTCCAAAACTAACCAATCATCACTGAAGCAAAATCGTTCCATAAATAATCGATCATTATGGAAATGATTACGTTCCAAAACCAACCATCACTTAAACAAAATCGTTCTATAATTAACTAATCGTCACTGAAACAAAACCATACCATATCTAACAATCACTGGAATGAAACCTTTTTATAACTAAGTATCAATTAAGCAACATGGTTCATATTTTTTTTTTAAATACAGTACTGTACATTCTTAAAAGTTACGCATTACCAGTATTGAGGTTGTTAGCCCTTAATACACGGCACGGTAAAATAATAGGATTATCTTTAATGAAAAACCAGAGGCGATATAGGGGCTAATCAATTATCACAGATAATTAACCTATTTGGCATTTTCCGCTTGGCTCCTAATAGACCCTTGACCAGCATGACACCGGCGCCAGCAAGGATTGCCCACTTTCAGGGGCAGTGCAGTCAAAACATAAAGAGCGTGTGTTGACCCTAGATGGATTCGGCTCATCAGTATCGTAAACAAAAGCGTGATCATTAACGAGGTGCTAATTAATTGCTACAGGTGGCTGGGTATCGCGTTGCCATGGGCACCGGTGACGTCACGCTGACTCCTGAAACGGAGACTACGCATGCGCACAACGACGTTAGGCCGCCATTGCTGATCTGTGTTCGTTGGCAAAGTCAAAGGAGGAAAATCACGAAGAAAATTCAGTCTGCGGCTCGATATCGGCCCTTGCGGTAGGTGAATCTTCTCGAATAGATTTTAGATTTTAACGAGGGTCAGAAAGTATGTTCCATTCCCCTTTCCTGATTCCCAGTTTTTGATGAATCCACGGTTTTCCTGGAAAAATCGAATCTAATTATTCGGAACAACATGGCGCCGCATTTATGAGAATTAAGCCTACCAGAAAGAAAAGCGGGTTTTTTGTTGATAATCGCATGTGAAGGATCATAAATATCAAGCTGAAATTAATAATTGGGACAGATTTAACCGTGAATATGCCCTATACTTCCAGATATGAATACATTAGTCATATCCCAGAAATGTCTGAAATCATGTATGACCTCATATGACATGTTGCCACCATCCATGTATAAATGAAAACGCCCGGTAGAAATATGTATATATAACGAATAACGTGTATGATATTTTCCATATATGCCAAAAAAGGGAGAAGACATAAGCTTGGATTATTTCTAAAAGTATTATTATTACATATATATTGAAATAAATAAATGACAAGGGCACATACGTATAAGGACATAATAGAAAGTGGATACGTACAGTTTTAGCAAGCCAACGTCTTTATACTTACCGTAACTTTAATGGCGGGAAGGGAGGAGCCACGCATTGAGCTACCCAATGAACTAACTGAACGCCATGGGTGCGCTTGTGTGGTTCTTCCCTTCCCGCCATTAAAGTTAAGGTAAGTATAAAGACGTTGGCATGCTAAAACTGTCTATTGAGACTCGGATATAGGGTCAATTAGGGCCACGTATGATCATCCATTTCCACATACTACCTTTTATGGACAAGCATGTCATATAATGCAAGTCCAATTTCTGATATGCCCATATACAAGCATATACATTCCCTGTTTATAGCATTTCTCAAATAAATTTATTACCATATGTGCCCCATATATAATTATTCCACCCGGTGATATTTGTCCGAAAACATTTAAGGCTATATATGGCGTTTTATGTCCATTTATGGGAAAAAATTACATTATAATTGCTCAACATATTAATAAGATACATACACTGTATATAGATGTAACAGAATATGGACACCTATAGAGATGACACCTATGTCCATATATGCATATGTATATACCTCACTATTCAAAATACTGAGTTTAAAAAGTTCATAATTACACTTTTATCATTTAAAAAAATATCTGACTATGAATCATATGAATCTTTAACCATGTAACGTGTCATGCATTTATTTGTAAAATTTTAAATTATTTTGAAAAATATTCAAAATATTATGCCTGTGGTATTCGTAATAACAAAATATTTTTCCTGGGTTGAGCTGTAAAGTATTTTTTAATATGTGATGTCAAATTTATAATTAAATTGCTTACGATCCAGATTCAACGAGACGCTTCAATATTCAAAATATCAATGCAACGACGTAGAATGAAAAAATTTGAAGTAAATCTTAAATATGTGAAGATTAAAAATGCATTGAATGAATTTTAGTATCATAAAAATCAATCATAAATTTCATTTATAATATCTCGATATAAAAATTTCTCCCAAATATATTAGTATTTTCTATATGTTCGAGAAACGTTCGCGATGACGTAAATATTTTAAAATTGAGAGAACATGTAGTCAAAATTCTGACCATGAAATGACACGATCAAGAATTTTTTATTTCGTTTCAGCAATGGCACCTTTCACCTCCAGCCAGCGCCCCCTGGCGGCCGTTTTGTTAGCGGCGACAGCATGTGTGATGCTCGGCGCCCAACTAGGCGGCGCCACCTTCGCCGAGCTGCACTCGCCCTATACTCTCACGGACGCCCTCTTGCGGGAAGTTGTAGCCAAAATGGGACAGGACACGGACGACTACCTTAAATATCCAACTGGAAGGTAGGTGGCGCTAAAGGTGTTTACCATTAATTTTGGAGAAAATTTCAACTCGAAAATACATATACCTAAATCTTTATACTTTGGGCCATTTTTTGTGTGTTTATTTTGTAATTCTGAAAAAATGTTCAATAATTATGACTCAAAACTTCCCAGGTCAATTAGAACCAATCCTCCTCTTTCGGAATATGGAATGATTTTAATTTTCCGATTAACAGGTGTAGGGATGTTCCCATCCATTTTTGCCCCAAAGTAATTATCCCATCATGTGAGATAACTTTGGGCCAATTCATGTCTGGTTTTCGACTAACTTAGCTATATGTTTGACATTAACATGAATAATAGTCAACTGGCTGAAAAAGACCCATTGAAACTAGCATGAGACATTCCAACTCGGCAAGACGAAAACTGGCCCAAACTTGCTCCACCCCTACTGTCCAAAAGTAGTAGCAAAAAAAATCCTTGCGAAATTACTCACCATATCCACATATTTACAATCTCCACATTTTTTACATATCGGATACATGTCAGAAAAAGAAATTTAAAAAATGATCCGAGTTTACAAGTTGGGGCAAATAAAACGAAGACACTCGGTGGCGCCCCCTGTCACGCGAGACGCAAATATTGATTTTTTGCGAGATGCGACCGATATTTGCTATAACGGGGCACTTTTTTTGCACTTTGGGTCAATTTCGAGGCATGACCAAAGCAAACACCACAGGTAGTTAGGCCTTACCATCCACACTATGTGGCATCATGGGAAACTAGAAGGGTCAATGCCCTAAAGAACCCCCAGTTTAAACGGTTACGGTTAAAGAGGAAGTATTTTCCTTGAATACTGCAAACATTTATGCCCATATGCGACAAATATTGAAATTATTTACGCCCATATATGACATTTTACGCCGTTGTCCATTTATGAATGAAAACATGCCATACGGTTTATTATTTCCAAAAGTATGAATAAAGCTGCTTGGGTGGAAAAATTATTTAACCATATTATGTTCCATATACTATATATTTCCAAACGTGTTCTTCTCTCTACATGTCTGAAAACATGTATGGCGTTTTATGTTAATGAAGTCGAGAAAATTTGAACTTTGAAATACAGATTAATTAAAATGAAATTAATGAATTAATACTTTGAGAAATTATCTAAGTCTTCGTTTTTTCCAAATAGTGAAATACCATATATGGACATATATGGGAGATGCGCTAGGGCATGTATGGACCTATATGATTTTTCCACTAGCGATATGTCTTGAAAAACGCCCTGACCCAAAGTTACCCCACATGATGGATAAAGTTTGGGAGAGAAATTGATGTGAATACCCCTCCACCTGTTAATCAGAGAGTAAAAATGTTGCCATATTAGGAAATAGGAGGGTTTTTCAGAATTCCAAAATAACACCAAAAACTGACCCAATGCTTTTAGTAAATTAAATGTGATTTATTTTGTTTCGGCCAATGCAGACGTGTTACCAAGGAGTACGAGGAGGAGCCCTCAATGCCAGCCGATTACGAGGCCCTGCTTGACCCTCAAGAAGCCATGATCAGGGACCAAGAGTATCTACAGCACAGCTCGCTCTGGGGCCACCAGTATATGGCAGGTGAGCGGTTCAAGGGTCAAGGGGTCATACTTTGAGCACCAATGTGTTATAGAGACAAATTTAATTCATGACCATGTAAACAGGTTACGTGTATGCAAGAATAGTTATTGTGCATCACATATTAGAGAGATAAAGGACATAATATGGCATGTATGGCCCTATATCATTTATCCACCGGGGATAAGATATGGTCATCATCCACATTGGTCCCTGCGTCCATGTTTTCCTCCATACATGGACATAAATGTCATAAAATGACATATATAATTTGTCCATCCCGGGGTAATATATGGTTATCTCAGACACTGGTCCTTTAGACATCCGGAAATGGACCCTGGCTTCGTCCTCATCTCATCAAAGACGGGTAGCGTCGCCTAGCGTGCGACGACGGCCCTAGCCCGGTTGCTAGGCGCTCGTCCACCCACGCATTTTCGGCGCGTTGGCAGGGAAAAAGTAGCGACACTGCCAAGGCCAGTGGGACTAATGGGCCAATAACAAGAGCATGAGCAAAAATCGATACAGCGCTTCAATGTCCGCCCACGCATTTTTCGGTCGCTCCACTTGCAAACACAGCCAACACTCGACGGCATCGTCCCACGCACGACAGCACGAGGCGAATTAAAGCAGAAGGAAGCATAGAGATGCACCTAGCTAGGGCATGAAATCAAAACAATGAACATAGACAAAATCCTTGACCTATTCTCGAACAGAAGCCTGCGAGGGTAACATGGTTTACTTTTCCACACCGTGCTTAAGTACAAGCAACACACTTTCAAAAGCCTATTACGACAATGATCCAATTCCTAACAGGGATTTCAGCAGTAAAACAGAGATAATCCCAAGTGGAAAAAACGTATACGGAACATACCTGTACTTGTGTATGGATATACAGTACATGTCATATATGGGCATAAAGGTATTTCATCAGTAAAACTGAACTAACCCCAAGTGGACAAAATTGGATATGGAACATGGACTGGTATATGAGTAATGTCACATATGGATTCCTTTGGAAAGGAGGGTCTGAAATTTGACCAAAGCACGTTAGTGTGCTCCCACACTATTCATTAGGGGTTACGGCTGTAGCGGTACCTGTCATGATAGCATGGTAGCAGAGTCTTACAACATGGTTGATTCCCTCAACTGGAACCTTGGACAGTGGGGCACTCCTCTGACTTGCTGCTCCAGTATTTTATTCGAGATCCAGTCTCTAGTGTGCCAACCCTCGCTTTAAGCAAAAGAGACCTCCTGGATTCTGATTGAGTGGCTAACCCTTTGAGGGGTAGGATCGTTCATATCTTCTTTACAATCTTCCACCAGGTGGTGCTGGCGAAGGCAAGCAGCGCCTGAAGCCCGATGGTTCCATGCAAAACGCACACCAGGTGAAGACTGACAGCGTGCTTCCCGCCTACTGCGATCCACCCAATCCCTGCCCGGTGGGTCAAACGGGTAAGTACCCCTCCCCATCTCCCGTCCTCGCGACCCTTTAGCTCCACCTCACTTCAGGTGTCTTTTCCGCAGCCGAAGACGGTTGTCTGGAGCAGTTCTCGAACAGCGCCGCTTTTAGCCGTGAGTACCAGGCGTCGCAGGAGTGCATGTGCGACACGGAGCACATGTTTGACTGTCCGTCCACCTCCCGCCACGACGAGATCAACGCCCTCGCCCAGTCGATCCAGAATGAGGGCGTGTCTGACCACGCCCTCGACAGGATCATGCACGACCTGCAGGTCAGTCGCCAGTACCGGTCACGAGGGGTGCCAGCTACGGCAGACTCTGTCTCACCTATCCCGCTCTTCTTCTTCTCCTCCGCAGATTCACGATGAACACAAGTCCTTGGTGGCCAAGAAGCACTACAGCAGTCAGGTGAGGAGTGGGATGTGGGATATCACCGAAGGGGGAGACCGTAAATGGCTGTGAGAGATTGGGAGTTATAATTGAAAGTGTGAGAGGGGAGAAAAGAGTGGAGGATGAGAAGTGTGGTGATCAGATAAGGGAAAACATGTAGAAAGAATACTTTCTGTTTCCACTCTAGGGCAGAGTGTGAAATGGAGAGAGAATGGGAGAAGAGTTGAGAATGGGAGAAAATGGGAAGAGATAACACAATAAAAAGGGGGAAAAGAGACTAAGAAACGGATAGGAGTTGAGGGTGAAGGAGAGGCTGGGAGATGATTGGTGAGGAGAAATGGAGGTAGGAAGAAGAGTGGGAGATATAATGGAGCAGGCAGGAGAGGGTAAGAAATGAGAGAAGAGACGGGATGGAAAAGTGGTGAAAGCAGAGCAGATAAGGGGAAATGAAAGGATATCCCTTTTAGAGAGAACAGGAGAAGAGTTGGGAATGGGAGAAAATTGGAATGGAGAACAAAAGGAAAAAAGATAATTGGAGCTGAGGGTGGAAGAGAAAACGGGAGAGAGAAGGTGAGGTGAAACGGGGGGTAGTAATAAGAGTGGGAGATATGAAAGGATTAGAAAGAGTGTTAAATAGAGAAAGGAGAACTAAAGTTGAAAATTAAATATGTAAATATGTAGCCATGAGAAAGATAGATAATTAGAAAAATGGGGTAAATTCTTGAAATATAAAGGCATTGTCAAATAAATTCAATAGGACATTTTAATTATTGGCAGGTTAAGGAGAGTTACTTGAGGGACCTAAGAAGCAGGACCAAGAAATTGGCCATTAAAGCCACTTCCAGAGACGTAAGTGTGACCTTAACTGATTCTCCGTTAAATTAGCCTCTATACAGTCTAGTTAATCTCGCCGTCGTGATAATTACTATCGTTTTATAGGCAGACAATCCGTTCTTAAAAGGCGAAAAACTTCCCATAGTTGCCAAAAAAGGTTCAAACGTCCTCATGTAGATGGCGCCACGTGCACCGTCGTTGCGGCGTTAAGAAAGGCTTATCACTTGTTATCATCGCTGTTAAATCTCGTTTCGTCTCTAATTAACCGGTACAACTGTTGCGTTTTACACCAAGTTTATTTCAAAGTTGATCATTTCCGAACGGAAGAAATACCAATTCATAATATCAAGTTCCTGTAGTTTAATGACACAATCCTGGTGTAGGTTGTGCCAAAGTTTTCGTTAAATTAATCGGCGATTAAAAGTATTAAATTAAATGGGATCAAAACATCGATGTCAATATATATATATATGTATTACAATATTTTTTTTCTTCTTTGTTTTCCAATTTAAGAAATAAAAAGGAATAATTTTAGATTTAAAAATTAGATTGTGTTATTACGTGTATTTATAAACCTAGATGAAAACATATGGATTTACATGGAAAATGTCGTAAATGGACATAACACAAATTGGACACATGGACATGACAGTATGTCATTTTTCTATAAATGATCTTATTGGTATATGACCATAAATCCATATATGTCCACATATCTCCAATTTTCGATACGCGTCATATTTATACTTTTGCAAATAATGTATTTTCATGTTTTCTTCCATAAATGCAACAACGAGATAAAATGCCATAAATGGCGATAGAACAAGTTGGGGGCAAACAATGCTAGCTCCTTTGCCATGCGTGGTTGCTCGCTTACAGGCGATCCTTAGCCGTTTCAGCCACCAGATGGCGTTCTATTCCTGTGGTATCGTCGTCTCACTGCCACCCCCCGCTGATACAACCTGTCAATGTTAAGCCCCAATTTTATTTAGTACGGGTCAAGGGTTTTATTCTTGGATTAATCCCCTCCCCGCCATTTTTTTCTTCGTCCATATAGCGAGAGAGTGAGTGAGTGACCTTTTCCCACCAAAAAAAAAACCGAATTCCCCGCTGGCGGGCGCTGGACCCCTGACGCCTGGATGGCGCCACCTAGCTTTAAGCCTTTCGTTTCTCGCACTTGCAGAGATTGTTATCAAAGCGCCATTGTTGTTGTTACGTTACCCACCGACGGCGAAAGGGCCCCGGGGTGACCCGTATTCATCCTGTCTATCCACCGGACTTACCTGAAGACAAAAAAATACTCCCCTGCGGGAACTGAACCGTAAACCAACTTATTTGGGTTGTTGAGATGTGGCCCTAATATGCGTCGGGCTTCATTAACCGAAGTTAAACTGCTTTCTGCCTAGTATTGGGCTCTAGCTCATTTGGTCTTATGAATCCATTGGACACATAATAAACAAAACTTTTTTTAGCTCAATTTGATATATGTATAATTGAACGGAAATTTTAAATTTAAAACGTTTAAATGTGACAGCAAATTTCTTTTAAATATGCAGAGTTTGAAAAATTAACAATTGTTTATTACTGCCTCTAAACTCGTTCCTTAATGGAAAGAATGTAATTTTATTTTAAAAAATGTCATAAAAAGATTAACTTATCTGAAATACAAGACTTATCACCATGAGCAATTAGTGCAATTTTTGTAACATTAGAAAGACCTAAATCCTTAATCGCTATTTTTTGAAAAATGGTATTCAGAAAGAGAATTTTTTACAAACGCTAACCAGAACTGATTTTTGGGAAACGTTTATAAAAATTGCAACTTTTTTTAAGAAATGTGAACTAAAAATGGGAAATGACTGACTTATTTCAATGATCAAAGGCATATTTTTAAAAATATTAATCTCAAATACTTTTTTTAATTACTAACCCGAAATGTCCAGTTATTGAGAAAAGTAAATCAAAGAACTCAATTTTTGGTAAGCTAATTAGAATTCTCTGTTTTTTTATGAAGTAAACGTTTTTTTCCACGAAAATTCTCAAAGCCAATTTCCCAGAAATTTCCCCTTTAGTTTCATGAAATCTTACTTTGAGCACGCACTCAAGACACGTCTCAACTTTCAGCGAATGAACTAGTTGAATAACAGCATTGGCGCCACTACTGTTTTCCGAACGTGCTCTTTTACTTTTGACATTTTTAAAACTAATAAATCCACTGTTAATTAATGACCCGTATATTGAAATGGCGTCTATGCTGCCAATTACAATTGAACACACTCAAAAAAATCAAAATGGCCGACATTAAACTGTCACAGGAAAGGCAATATTTTACCACGAAGGTCAAGATGACCAAAGTAATTCGTTAAAAAAATGATTCCAAATTCACGGTTACAATTTACATTTGAGATATGGATCAGAACGACCAACATGGATCGCTTAATAGGATTATGAGCCATCACACAGTCCAAACAACCCAAACATTCAAATGGGAGTTTGGATCAGAACGCTCCACAACAACCCTCTTACATCCTCACCCTCGGTTCTCACCTCAGCCTTTCGCCTCCTCAGATGAGCCATTCTCTTCTTTCCTCCACCCCCCTTACCACTCCCCCATCCCTCCCGTCTTCTCGCCCCGGGGGGTGACCGCTGACCCCTCCCCTTCGCCGGCGTAAAGGTGGCACGCGCCGCACTGGCGAGACGAGCGGTGACGCCACGCGGACGGCCCCGTCCCTAACTCTTCCCCCTCGCGATAACGCGAGTGGACAGCAGGGTCAGCCCCCACCCCGGGGTTTCGACCCCCTCGCCTCCCAGCCCGCATAGACGTCTAATGCTTTTCGAAAGGCGCCCCCCCGCGGCGCCCCTTACCTTAAGGCTCCGCGATGGCGGCCATTTTGAACAATTGAGCCGAGGGGACGGAACCCATGGGAACGTAACTTTTTTTTCCCGAACCCATTTTCATAATTCATAATTTGGGGTATACACAATGTTCGATAGGGGCGTCGAGAAGTAAAAAAAAACCATCTCGACCGCCCCTTTTTGGGGGAAAATAGATGAGGGCACAAACCGATCATTTCGGCTATAGCTTTCCACCACCTAACCCACACACCCTAATCATCATTTTGGGTGTAATTAAGAGCGGGGTCAAGGTGTCAAATATGGCGGCTTCTGTGCACTTTTTTGAAAAGGGTGGGTTAGGAAAGGAAGTGGCAAGAACACTAGAAGAACTTTTGGGAAAATTAAGAGCCCAGGTAGCAAAATGATCCAAACAACCTCTTTTTTTACGAAGATTCCCCCCAAAGTTGCATTTTCAAAATTTGATTTTCCCACAGCGAAGGAAAATTTGTTGTGGATGAAAAAAGTCAAGAAAATTAAAAGATTCGAATTTATAGACACGTGGGACAGGAGAACTTCTAAACTTTCATCAAATGATATACTAATTTATCGAATTATTATATTGGATATATCTGTTCAAGGCTTATGAAGAATTAACCCGAAATTCAACCAGTCAAATAGAATATTGCATCATTTTTACATTCTAATTAACAGGTGCAGGGATATTCCAATTAATTTCTGTCCCAAAGTTATCCCATCATGTTGAGTAACTTTAGGTGAGGGCCAGCATCTTCTTAAAATACAGTAGTTATAAAAATACCTTTAAAAAACATGGATTATAGCCATGTAATACAGTGCAAGACATATCACTGAGATATGTTGCTTATCAGTACTTGTCATTGTGTCTTCCAGGTGGCAGCACCAGAGGAATCTTTTTAAGGTGCAAACAGCTATGGCCATTCATCAGAACTCATTTTTTGAATATTGACTGTCATCAAATATTAATAACAGGTCGACGGCCGCCAGATGGCGTCTCTCCTTAAAGTGGGGTCATCGAAATTGGGTGAAATAGTTGCTTCGACCCAGAATTTTTGGTTCCTCCCTTTTTTTTTAACCCCCTCAGGAGCCGCGAAAGCGTTTTTAATGTCTACGCATTATCAAATGTAGGTCTTCCGAAATACGAGACGGACATTCATTACTTTCATGTTTAGACACAGCGAGACCAGAGTAGGGGGTGAGGGGTCAAGGGTCACGCGAGGGGTGGGGCATGGGTCGAGCATTTAATTTGAAAACAATGCGAGGAATGTCCATTTTCAAAGTGGATGCTGCCTTACTTAATTGATGAACCCCACGCGAGGCATGGGTCCCGGTCAGGTCAAGGTTACAGTGGGGTGGGCGGGACCTGTCCTGGGTCACGTGTCCGCACGATTGGCTGCTGATCAGTACATGCAACTGTACTGACATGTTTATGAAATCACATTTTAAGATAGCACGATGTTCCAATAAAAACAACAGAAATGTGTTTCTAATATCGCATAGGAACAAACCCGGATAGAAAAATTACATACAATGGCACATTTATGGGTAATGACATACGGTGCATTCCCATATATATGGCATAATTGTCCATAAATAGTCATACATGCGGATGTATGCATGTGAATGGTGGAAAAAGTATATAGGACCACTTAAGCCACATGCATGTCCTTCAAATATCTATGTATGTATCCAATTTCTATAATAGACAGTTTGAGCATGCCAACGTCTTTATACATAGCTTAACTAATGGCGGGAAGGGAGCAACGCATTGAACTACCCCAGGGGTTGGAATATGCGGCTCGCGAGCCACATGCTCGAAATTTCAATCGTTGTACTGTTGATATTTGGCTCTTTTGACTGATGAGTTTGCAGACCACTGAACTACCCAATGAACTGACTGAACGCAATGAGTGCGCATGCGTGGTTCTTCCCTTCCCGCCATTAAAGTTAAGGTTTGTATAAAGACGTTGGCATGCTCAAACTGTCTATTATGTCTATATATTATCAATTTCTGATATGTCCATATACACGACTGCTCATATTACTACTTTGATAAAATTTCTAAATCCACGAATTATGTCATGTATCGACAAATACCGCCATATATGACAAAGATCTTCATACATTTATGAAAGGTATCATAGTATATGGGACATAATATAGCCTACAAGGCGCTATATATACTAGGTGTGCATTGTTACAACAACCTTACTGAGGAGAAAGTAAAGTTAATGGTAATTACTTTTATGTTCGCTATAAGTTCTGAAAAAAACACCAGCAAATTCCGAAAAAAGTTATACAACAACTTTTCGGTTATTTTTCCTAGGAAACCTCTATCTCATCCGTCAACCTTCTTCCCCTGGTAAATTTACTTCCTCGATATGCATTGCATCGGTTTCGCTGTCATACTCAAGTGGCGGCCATCTTGTTTTTTTGTTTTTTACCAAGGTTATCAAGGGCGCTCCTTAGCAGCGCCATTTTAAGCATAATAAGCGTTTGTTCTTCTAAATAGTGCTGCTAAAAAGCTCAATTAGTCTAGGGTGGGGGTGGGTGCACGCTCACCTCCTATTGGTTAGGAACGATAAGGGCGCCACCCGTATCCGGGTTATCATCGAAAACTCGAGTGTTGTGCTTGGTGAGGGCATTAGAGCAGAGCCATCTGGCGGCCATATCAGGAAGCAGCTTTATCAGGGCCCCATCCCCTCTTAAACGAAAGCAACAGATCCGTGCAACCCGAGGGACCTTGGTAATCGGAATCATCAGCGTTATTTGTCCGCCATATCATCAAGGAGGCGCAGACATGGATAATAATAGTTTGTTTTTCCAGACTCAATAAAACTGACATATTGCCAGGATGCATACATACAATGTATGTACGTTTGTAAATTATGTATTATAAAGTAACCTTTAGTTTAAATTCAACAAAAAAATATGTAGTGCAAACTACAAACTGTACATAGTATATACATGGGAAAAAATTATAGGGAATTCCCCTTGTTTAACCTACAAACCTTCCTCAATGTTCTTGGTTGGTTACGTAGAGTTTATAAGCTCAAAGACAACTAAGGTTTAAAAAAAACTATTGCAAAGGGTCTGCAGGATAATGAGCAGACTAGACCCCAGTTGACCGTTACAGGAGGCCCATTCAAAGTATCACAGGAGAAAAACAACAAGCAGGCAAAAACGATAACAGGTAGCATAGGTTGGGAAGGAACATTGACTTAAAGGAAAGACAATAAGTGGCTACGATGGAGAAAATTGAGACATTCCCCTAGAAAAGGAAACTTCCCTGAACTGCCATCTTTGTGAAGAAATTGAACAGAAATATGCACATGCATTATGACTTGATTTAATATATACATCAAGACTGATCAAGCATCAATAAGTACGAGGATACTCAAGCACAGGTCCTAAAGAATGGCAAAGAGCCCTATATACGAGTATATGTACCATGTATTCATTCATTCATTCATTAATTGTGTGGTAAAAATGTTCAATTTCCTGACACTGACTGCTGACTATATAACAAATGTTTTTCACTCCACATTATTTCTTCGTAAGAAGCAAACCAAGACATCTTTAAATCGTTAATCTCGTCGCTAATTTCAGTTTTTTTAGGTTTTCTAATTCGTTAAAAGTAAATCACTGTGACGTTTGGCGTGCGACGCATATCCTGGTGCCCTCGCTAAACGAGCACTTGAACTCAAATTACTCGCCTTTTAGGCAGCGTGCCCAGATAACGGCAAATTGAACGGGCCGAGGGGATCTGGGTTGCATGGATGTACAGCCACCAGGGGGCGAAAACATCGAGTGCATCATATTTTAAGAGCTCACCCCCATTTCACCATTTTAACACTGAGCACATCAAACAAAATCACAGCAAAGCTCATTACTAAATGTTTCCAAATTGTTCTATACATTGTATACAACGTTTCTAGGCTCATTTAGTGGTGAGTGATGAACTGTGCTGGCTGCTGAGTTTTAGAACCATCTATTACCGACAAATGCATTCAATTAGTTTCCATCATTTGTATCCGAATAGCTCTAAAATGTTCCTTGGTATACAATCCTGATGTGCTAAGAGTGTGTGTTATAAAATCAATTACCAACATCAGCAAAACAAAAGCATTCCATTATTATTCATCAATTTACCAAAATCGTTCTCAAAACTTCCGTAAGCGGATTATAAATGATTGAATTAATTTCATTAATTGCCTAAGAATTGCTCTAAAACAGTTTTATTCATCAAAATCCTTGATTCTGAATTATTTTTGATTTCCTAATTCTATTCAACATCAAGTTTCGCATGTGATATGGTGAATTTTAAAAATCACATGTCATCACAAGCTATATCTAAAATTACCAGTCATTCGATCTAGAAAATAGTTGAAATATCATCACACTTAAAATTTTAAAGTAAAGATAAAACAACCAGATCGGTCTTAATTGCGGAAGATGCTGCCATTTACTTCTTCGTTACATAACTTTTCAGAACATTATTTATAAAAATAAATAAAAAAATAAGAGGAAAAAAATAAAATAGTTGAGAATATAAATAGGATTCAGGTCACATCAAATGAAAGAACATATATATAAGAAAGCGCGAACTTAATTTTTTTTTCAATGCTGGATTTGCTTATTTACGTTGCTGGAAGAGTTAAACCGGCGTTAAATCTCCGCAAAACCACACCTCTTCAGTATCTCGGTATCCTAACCACATTCCCATCTACTGAAAAATGTGTATTTTGTTGCATTTTCTCGAATTCAATGGGGATGCGCATATTTACTGTTATGCCTGGTAAATTATAGAATAATTTTAAATAGTAATGCTATTAAGAGTTTCAACAAATTCGTGCAGTTCTAATGTAGTTTTAGATTATATTATAAAACATGAGTATATGGTTTTTTTAAACTAATTAGTTGTATTCTGTACAAAACAATCCTTTGACAGTATTTTCAGCGAGTTTTTAAGTATCTCAAACAGATTTCTGAGCTCATGTCTAATAAAACTAGTGTATTTTAAAACTTCAGTACATCTTACCAAAAGTTTAATTGTTTCCCTTTTAATATATTTTCAAGACTACACGTTTAACAAGAAAACATATTTCCAGCAAAAAACTGTGGATTTACTCATCTAAAAATCCATAAATTCTAAAACTGAAAGTGCATGACAGAAAGCCAACTGAGGAGAAATACAGGATCAATTAAAAATTAAAAAGCTTCCCTGCCATACACGCGTGCTATGCAAGGTTGCATACACACACAAAACAAAAATGGGTGCTGCAAATAATTTCACGACACCCTACAATATTCTAGTTGGATAGTGCCCCAGCTTTAACGGTCATTGTTTCAAAACCACATGAAACAAGATCCTGACGCGCGATAGGGTTACTGGAACCTTCACATTACTTAATACTAAACTGTGTAGATACATTTTTCCTAGCAGCTATAGCTACCATCTTGGAATGGAGTTATGGATCATCAGGTATACAACATTATCAGACTCCAGGTGATATTTATAGAGGAGAATATTGATGCCTATACCCTATGCCAGAATACGGAGATCCTCCTGACATGGGGACCCAATGTTGGGTAACGATCGTTACCCAAATACCAGGGTACTCGAGTACCCTGGTATTTGATTAATTACTCGTACTATCTTAGTAGTGAAATTATAATTTCACTGAACATAACGTTATGTAAATGGACCTTACAAACTAACTCGCAATTTTTCCGTTAAACCAGTGACTAATCTAAAACCTAAAGGATACGTGTAAATGGACTTTAATCAGACCTTAATAGTTAAAGTTAATTATTATAAAGAAAACATTAGCGGCGTTTGGTGAGAGAAAGATCGTTCAATCAGGGCCCAAGTTGCCCATTGCCCGAGTATTTCAACAATTATAAATACTCGAGTACCCGAGTATATCTGAAAATCTGAGTAATTTGGAATCCCTAGCCTACTCCTGACAAGAGAAGGTGTGAAAAACTGCTTGTTTGTACGGGGACGTCGTTTATGCATCGTCCCCGCGTTTTTGTGTCACAATTCGTTTTCGTTTCATATTAATAAATAAAAAAGCCATGGCATTCGTCGAGGAAGGCCTTAATAGGAGAAAATAGCGATAATCGTCAGCCGGACGAGCGATGCCTTCTTCGAGCTTCATCCTTTTGTAGGTTAGTGAAATCGTCGTCAAAAATCCCTCCCTAAATCACGCCATGATTTAGTAGGATTTGCGGCAGGGCGAACGAACGGGTTGCAAATGGGTTACATGAGCAAAATATTATGACACCAGTAAGCCTAGCAGCTCCCGGCCGCCTGACATGTTTTCAATTCCGTACTCACGAAAATGGCATTCCGCTCGACAAACCCCCTTCCCCGTTACAACGAGTTAGCCTTATTCTGATGCAGCGCCCCCTAGTGGTGTATGAGACTTTGGCATGGTGTTTTCATGACATGGAGACTCTCTTAACCGAGTGCTTGGCCTGTGCAGTGCTCAATGTGAAGATTTTCTATATGAAAGCTTATAAGCCAACAGGGGTGCTGAACCGAACTAGATGTCGATAATCAAAATTGCAGGATCAAGTAGGAGGGCGAATTTATGGAACTCTAGGCTAGACATGGTCATACTGAAAAACATGAATAAAACAAACATGTTATGGATTAAAATCGTAAAATTCCGGATTAAGACCGTAAAGTATTTTATTATGAATTTGGATTAACATCTGAGAATTTCTGATCAAAATCAGAGAATTCTAGCTAACAAACAGACACTACCAGGAAAAAAACAATTTTTTTTTGATACAACTCAATAAAATTCTGGATTAAAAGTGAAAAGTTCTTGGAAAACTCCATGCATTTCAAAAAGTTTCTGCTAAAACTTGGTGCATCTCAGAAAGTTGCTGCTAAAAATCGCAAACTTCCAATGCAGCAGATTAAAAAATTTCGTCTTGTGAATGTTGTATAACTTGAAAAATACTGACAGGGACACAGTTCGGATAAGGAGTTGGGAGCGTTTAAATTTTCTATGGAGTTTGGCTAAGTCTCTATAAGTTGGGCATCCCTGACCAGAATTTGTCCCATATCACTTGGCCATCGTATGAACTTGAACGTGTTCCCAAAACGTTCCCACAAGGCTGAAAAACCGTTTTTCGACGCGACATATCGCACCGCCCTTAATTGAAAATCGCCAATGACCCACCCTGTACGCAAACATGAGCGCCTCCCGTGGCCTTTGCCAAAGTGTCACATTTCTCCAAATTCAATGGTCTCCATGATTTTCTTCAAGGCGGGGTGGGGTGTATTGCACTCGACGCACGACCTTCCTCCCCAAAAACAAAACAACAACGCAAGTCACGGACGAATTGTTTGTGGGTGTACGAGAGGGGAGAAGCGCCGTTGAAAACATTTCTCATTTTTTAAAAGAAATCTTCAAAACGTTACCATTTCTGGCCCTCAGCCACGCATAATAGCGTCCAAATTGGTGCATATTACGCATGCGCGTGATATCGTCCATTAGGGAGGGTTGGAACCGGGCTATGTGACTGACCCCTGGCAGCGAGTAGCAGTCTGAATCAGAATGTGTCACATGTAGCAAACCCTTGCCTATTGGTTCATTTTTTTATATATATGTGTTTGACAATATCTATACTTTTAAATCACGGTTAGAACACTGTTTTGTCTTTTCCCTTTGTGTGCCTACATTCTGTGTTGTAACTCAAGGGTAAAAAAACCCGAACGGGGCTGTGTCAGTGACACGGCTACAAATGTTGTTAACGTAGAACTACCTATCATCCCTCCGCGTAAGCCGATTCCCAGCCGTTAGCCTTTACACTTCCGTTTCACCGCTCGCTGCTGAACTTGCATCCTAATACGGAAAACTAATATGGTCATTTCGTCAAAAGGCCCTCATCTAGCTCGATCCCGTGACAGACGGAATAACATTATGGAGTGTCTTGGTAAGTCCAAAATGGCGACTTAGGGTTAATTGAGGAATTGACGCTAAAATACCAAAGTTTCGAAAGACAGACGCGACACGCGCCACACGAATGTCACCCAATCCTACGTGTCAATATCAAGAGACGCCAAAACCATTATGACGTAAAAACATAAACAAGGTCAGCAGGTAAAGGACGCCCTCTACCGCTCCTTGCTACATCATGAACGATTTTTTACGGCCCACTCCCTCACGGCGGCCATTGCTGGTGGCCCCTTCACTCACGCACACCGGAAGTGGGTCAAGAACGCACGTTTCCATTACAAGCCCTTTGCAAAATCACAAAGCCCTATTATATAGGTTATAGGTGCGCACTTGCGATTAAATAGTTGCTGTAAACCTGCAGTACAGTATGGAATTCATTCTGATAAATTCAACGCAACAAAAAACGCGTAACTAGCTGTTATGATATACAAAAATGCTTATTACTGAAACTATAAATATGTAAGCAGATATACAACTTATTATACAACCTATGTGTTGTTTGTTGGTTTGAACAACGTGTGTCTTTGGTCCCAATGTTGGACCATGGTAGGAATGCCGATGAAACTGGTTTGGACAACGTATGTTTGAGCCCAAACGTTTAAACATGGTAATAACGCCGATGAATATTGTTTTAGACAATATGCGTCTTTGGGCCCAACGTTGTATCATGATTGGAATGCTGATGAATATTGGTTTGGCCAATATTCTTTGGGGCCAATGTTGAAATAGTGACACAAAATGCGAACTGGAGACGAGCTTGTAACGTGTAAACCTTAAAAACCTTGTATTCTTGAAAGAAATTCGGGTTAAAAATAATGTTCTCTGGAACGCAATAGTCCTTTTAAACTGCCACTTTAAGAATATGTTTAGCATCAGTATACCAATTGTAGCGTAACATTGTTTGGTGTATAGAACCTCACGTCCATTCATATCGGTAACCCTTTGTATACGAATCTTGTCCCATCTTAGCATCTGAAGAAAATACTAGTTTTGTTCCCCTGGCAAATTCAAGGTCACATGACCTTTGCCCCATTGTCCGTCAGCGCTTCCCAGTTCATGACAGCCTTCGATGGAGTCCATTACAAGAGAGCACGTAGACGCCATGGTGGAGACGATATTTTATTAAGTTTAATTCAATTTCCACGAGTTTTAAACCATCGTTAAATCAAACCTTTGACAATGGCGCCTGGCGGGTGATCTCCCCCCAGTGGCGATCGTGCAAGGACACCTCGCCATCCCGCCTAATTTTTGTCAAATCCGATCTTATCATTACATTCGACCTTTGTTTTTCCTAAACAGTTTCCTCCTTTAAGAGGGTAATATTCACACCTTAAGAGAAAAATTCCCCCGAAATAAAGAAAGCGTTGCTTTCATCCTGAAACGTTGATAAGACCTTTCTCGCCATCTTCACTCCGAAGTAACACCTCTGAAAATTGGACAAGGGTAGCCATTGAATTATAGAAAGTGGGATGATTCACCACCGAAAAACTTCTATAACAATCTTGATAATCAACGTTGACACACCCTAAACGTACGGTTGACATTGAAAGTTGACTTACTGTAGGTGGGTTCAATTGGGCTGTAAATGCAGTAATGCAGTTTCAAGATGCAGTAAAAGCAAATATAATGAATGGTTTCACCATCGATAATTTGAAAAAATTGACATCACGAGAAAATTGTTCAATTAATCAATTGCATTTCACGAGAAATATTTGAAAATTTGTGAATGTCAATTTGCAAATTTGTTTACAAAAAAAAATATGGGAAATTGGCTTTAAATATAGAAACCATATTTACAGAAATGTTTTTTGTACAATTTTATGAACTCAAAACTCTTGGAAAACGACTTACTCTGGTAAAAATAAGGAAATGTAAGTTTTATGGAAGAAGACGAAAAATACTAAGAACAAGATGAACCTGGTGCATTTTTTGGATTATCGGTATGAAAGTTGAAAATTGCCTTAGGTTACACTTAGAACTGCCGCATACTGCTCTAATCCAAATTTGCACCATTCAGCATAGTATGCGTCGACACTAAACAGGGTGCCAATTTTCGCAAAGATTATTAATTCGAGCATGACTTTAGGGTGGGTCCCATCGCGCCTGTATAATGGGGATTAGCACGCCTAAAGACGACGGTCAATCAGATAGCCATATTTTTGAGCAAATCACACGTTCGCACGAGGAAGGGAACCTAATACGGGTCGATTACTGCCAAAAATTCGGACAAACCCCGGTCGGATGGGCGACTAGGGCTGGACCGGAGCCAATTCCCTAGGAGAAAAACCAGTAAAACCAGCTAAAAGGAACACATAGCGCTGCAGCACAGAAAATGAATGCTTAATTCAGCAATGACAGAAAGTTGAAACAATGCTGAGGAGAGGGTGAAGGGGGTCAAACGAATTTTGGCCCGGGCCCCCCCAAAAAAAAGCGAAAGTGAAGAGAAACCGAGGTAATAAAAGTGAGTAGCCTTGGAACAGCACACGTACTACGTACACCATGCAGTGTTTCTCAACCAATATTTCAGTTCACAGCCCAAAAATGTTGCGGCACACCATCAGAGTTTTTTCGAATGTTTTTCAATCTTTTTTCCAATCACTGCACATTAAACAAGGTTTAAAAATGTTGCGGCACACTGAAGAAGGGACTAAATTGTAAATGACTAAGCCAGAAATTGGACACATCTTTGTATACAAACTTGAATATAAACCAACTGTATGTTCAGTATTCCGGGCTTATCTGGTTCATCCAAAATCTAAATATGGTCTTTATATGGCCATTCAATGCATCAGGTGCCTAATTGTATATAAAGGCCATTCAGTGGTTAAATACGATCCATAATAGTTATCACATGGTCATTCATTGGCTAAATAGAACAATTCCTACATGTAGCAACAATAAAACCATGGCATTTAAGATAAACAATACCGTTTATTGGAAAAAAAATTAAATTATATGATATCAATTTTGGCGTCACAGGAAATCATCATTTTTTTATTCTTGTTATAAGCTGTTAATAAGCTAACTTGCATTTTTTTTATTCACTTTTATTTTCCGGTTCACTCTGGATGCAAAAACTAGTCCAATTGCTCAATACAAATCTTTAGAAATTATTGTTTCGCTTCTCAGAATACACTGTCTTCTATCATTGAAACAAGTTCTAGTAAGCATTTAGCAATATCGCCCTTATTGATGCAAGCTGAGATTAACAACAGATTACCTAATCACAAAATGATGTAATATGCCTTGAAAAATCCCACTCCTATATATATACGTACATAGAATATTTTCGATTGTTTTTGTTTTCGTTACTGCATGCTGGGGGCGTCATCATAACAAAAACATGGCGACAGTTTATATTCCTAATCGAAAATATGCCATTTCAATTTCCCTGTAAAACTATATCTTTAAAAAATGTTTTTTTCTATAATACGATTCTGCACACGTTTCTTCACACATCCATCAGATGATTTAAAAACGTGCTCATAACGTGTTTTTCAAACAACCACTTTCTCCACATGGCAAAAAAAAAGTAATTTGTAAAAATTAGCATGGCGCCATTTCACAGTTTCTATAAGACACGTACAAATTGCTTTATAGCATATGTTAAAAACGCATACAGCATGTGTTCTAACACTTTATGTAATATAGGCTTAGAATTAGTCGTTTCTAGCAATGTTTAAGAATTGTCGGTTTAAAACTATGACTTTGTGATTGTAACCTGTCGTGAAAACGCGCCATTTGCAATTTCAGATTCCTTATCGCATTCCAGTTAGGACAAAAGCACAGCCTGCCTGTTCCGTACTTGTATAGGATTATAGGCTACCGCCCAGGCTACTGTTTATTAGTAAATATGTGTAAATACGAAAGTTGTTTACCGTATATTGTGTCAAGCAAACAAGTTGGCGAGACCAGTTGCGATAAAAATCGGCGAATTCAAAACTCGATTTTATCTGGGGACGAATTTCCAAATCTTGTCAACCATAAGACCGTACTTCGAAGCACCAACTATTTTCAAAATCTTGACGATTAAAATTGGAACAATACTGACGGAAAACTCACGAAAGATTCACGATAGAGTATAGCACAAAAATAAATAAAAATAAAAAACACAATGGCATGCCGGGACTAAACGCGTTTGCACATGTTTAAACGGCGCTTCTGCCATTGCCGATAAGATACGACGCTCAGGAGGCCTATTCATAAAATACGCGTCAACTAACGGTTTATACAAATGTTGCATAATTAATGTGGATTGAATTTATGTCAGGTACATATGTATATGACCGAACATCCGTCGGGAGATCTGTGTATCTGGCATTAAATGTAGATAGCACAAAAAAATGTTGTGGTATATATACAACACTACATCGTCGGCAATACACCCATATTAGAGGAGTTGTGGAGGCGGCGAGTTAGTGCCTCAGATTTGTCCAGCGTGTACTTAGAAACTTTTTGCCAGATATTTTAAGCCTTTCCCCGCGAAAAAAATTTAAAAAAACTGATCAAAATTACAGAAACTCAATTTAGGGTCAGTAAGTCCCAAATTCCACCACTCATGTCTGGTTTTCGACTAACATAACCTATAGTTTTACGTATATACGTTTGATATTCACATGAATGTTCAAGGCATACAAGAATCACTATATATATATAGTAACCCGTTTTACAGCAGCGGTTCTACTTTTCTCCAGAGATGAATGTTTGACGACATTAGCGAAAACACAAAACAGGTGTCAAGATAAAAATGGCCGTCATTTAGAATATGAGAAATTTAGAATATTGGGAAGTCACCAGAATATGGTGCATCTTCAACTGGCTGAGAAGCATCATTGCAACCCGCTTAAGATATTCCAACATGTTACCCATCCTGTTCCAAGGCATCCACATTTGATGGTATTAGGAATATCGTGGTTTTCGCGGTTTTCCACACTTGTTTCCATGCAAATACCTACATAGTTCCTGCATAAGTCGGCCTGCACCTTGCAACTACTCTAAAAAAAAGCTTCCTTTTGTTTTTTTTACCCCCACCCTATACGTATGACTGTGAGGATCTTTAAAGAAGTACAACTAGTAAATAAACCAATGAAATTATCATAACTAACCCGGTTTTAGGACAACGTAAGTATTGGACGATACGTTAGAACGCGTTTTTTTTTTTGGGGGGGGGGGAGGGGGGTGATAAACGAACACGAAACGTGTAATTAAGGCGGTGTCGAACGAACTTTTCTCCGTCCGAGGCCGTGATTCGCCCGTACGGGGGTGAGTCACGTGCGTCGCATCTGCGACAATCGCGTGGGCCAGCCTGCACCACGCATCATCAACATTAGCACTGCCGCCAAAACATCCCCAGAAGCAGCGGCGAGTCGACTGCAGGTGGCGCTACGAGCGCGATCAGAAAAAGCGACGGAGGGCGAGACGAGCCGCGCATTACCAGATCGGACGATCGAGTCGGAAGGACGGAGTCATAGTGTGGATACACCGATCAGACTCACCCGCATGCTTCTTCTTCTTTTTCTGCGGTCCCCTTTACTATAGCATCGGCTTCGACTAATGGAAATACTACTCAGTGCGTCGAACACCCATGGTTGATAAACTTGTTAAAACTTACCCTCTTTTTATCGAAGGGATATATAGTTGATCCGCTCTAAGATTCCGTCACCATGCCTCCGCACGTGCTTTTTTCTCCCGTCGGGCTTCGCGCCTCCAAAACGACGCCACGTGACGGCCTGAAATTCGAAAAATAAGAACGTTCGAAATAAGAAATTGAACGTTCGGAAAACAAGAAAAGTTTTTTGTTTTTTAAAAAAACGGCCAAAGTGAATCGCTTTGACCCACATGAGGGTACCGAAAAGAGATTATAGTTTTGTTTATATTTGGAAGTGATTTTGAAGTGCTTCGTCAGTGCAAATATGGAGCGGTCGAAACAGGTAAGCGATGCGTGCTAAGTGCATTTCGGATAATGGGGCCAGCTAGGGCCCCATTGGTACCATTAAACAATGTATTAACTAATGAGAAAAAATGTTAAATTAGTTTTAATTGCAAACTAATCCAAAGTTAATTTAAGTGCAATTTCATCTCACGTCACATAAAAAGCATCGTAGCTGTGCTTAATGCACGAAGTAAACTAAAGTTCATAGTCGGTTATTAATTGCTATATTTCGTTCGAATATTCAGTGGCTGGCCCCATTATCCGGAATGCACTGATGTATTTTGATTTAGAAATAATTTGATCGGTAAAATTTACGTTTTATCATGTATCATGCCAGGAAACTGATTTTTTTAAGATACTATTTTTAATTGTTACGTTTATTAAAAAAAGTAATGTTAAAATACAAAATACAAAAAATTTGCAAAAATCCAATTTTAAATGCGAAAACGTTTTATATATTTACGTATTCTTAATTTAAATTCTTGAAATAATAAACGAGTGAATTGCATTGGCGGTAATGACTTAAATTTCCCTGTTGATATCAAAAATAATAACGAAAGGAGAAAATCATTCGTTTTCGTATGAAATACAACGTCGCGTTCCATTTCGCATTATCTCTTTTGTTTACAGTACTTATTTTATTAGAAATACAAATAAACGGGGAGATATAACGAAAAGATAGCTTTTTCGTACATTGTGGTTGTAGGGTTTATCATCCTCTTATAAAAAAGTAAACATAAAAAGACATTGCATTCCGGATAATGGAACAGTCGGATATTTGGACCCGAATATTTTCCAAACTATTTAAGCTAAGGCTAATATTCGATATTAAAATTCGATGTGGTCCCATTAACCGGAATGCACTATAATCTAGCGAGATTTAAATACCAATCTCATGCCCCCATTGCTTAATCCTAGAAAAAAAATGTAACGTGTTCCCGAATCATGCTGGATGATTCTTTGGAGCACATAGGAATATCTCACAAACATTTGGTATACATTTTAGAACCCTTTAAATTGAAGCATTCGAAAGTGTATACTGAAACTAACAGAAATGTCACACAATATAACACATTCATTCCAAACATTTTCAAGTCTGAAACAAAACTGATTGTTGTGCAGTAAAGTTTCAATTTTGAATGGTCTCTATAGTTAATGATTAATTTAATGGACATTAGAGCTATACAAAAGCAGAACGAAAACGAGTACATAATTAAGAAAATGGTGTTGAATTATGAGTCACTCGGCCTAAGTACTCCTAGTCAAGTTACCGTGGAATGCATCGACCCAGCCATGGATTATTATGATTATCCTGTAATTAGAGTAGTTATTTTGTCGCACGCTGACGTAACTACTATATCTGTATACTTTCAAGAAAATGTTGTCAAAAAGTTAAGTGGGCATCTTGTATACAGTTTTAGTTAAAAATGAAAATTGTGGCCGTTATGTAGATATATTTTTTTGTCTAAAAAAAAAAATATGCAGTTTGTTGATCATAATGTACGGATTATTCAAAAATTTAAAGTTTTCAGTCACTATATTATTTTTGAAAGTCTCACAAAACTAAAAAATGAGCTCGAGTCAACCAAAACAAGTTGAAAAATATGAATAAATGAGTCTACTTTTGAAATTTAAGAAAGTAGAAGCAGATATCATCATTATACAGTTTTAAATTATTGCAAATTTTCTTAAGTATATGTATTTAAAACATGCAACTGTTACATTGTAAAAAAATACAATTATATGCAATTATGCATCACTTTTAAAAACACTTACTGTATTTTCGAAATTTGACTATTTCCCCTTAAATATGGCAATCAAAAAATTTTCGTCTTAACAGAGAAATCTCTAAATCTACTAAAATTAAAAAGTTTATAGAAATTCTAGAAATAAACACCAGATCAATGACAACATTGTTGACCAATATACCTGTCAGCTCTGATGTTCTGAAATCGTCGAATTTATATATATAATTTTAAATGTAATATAAACGTATCGTCTTTTGCATGAAAATGTGGAAATTCAAGATGGCGTCTCACTGCCCAGTGTCCAGTACCCAGTACCCAAAGGGGTTGAAGTGGGTCATTCACATCTGTCTTACGTATGTACCCAAAGTCAACAATTTCGATTTCCCACGCCGTGTTTTGACTGCCGGGGCCGTAGCGTCGTTGGTGAGGCCTGACCTCTGACTCCCGGTGTCTACGGCTGCACTCAATGCCCTCTATACGCGGTTTCGGCCATCAATAACATCTTCTCCCGTTTCCTGAATACCTAATAGGCCTACTTAATATTGAAATGAGCCCAGAATGCCGAATCAGAAGTCAAGGTTTCGCCTTTTTCTCAAGAAAAAAAAAGGAATGGTTGGCTTTTACGACGCGATCCAACGGGTAGGAGTGGAAAACGCAACAAAAATTTCGGTTTTCAGGCACAAAAATAAATAAATATAAATGGCAAGAAGGGAGAGGCTCACCTCAGGTGGAAATATTTGTTGAATAATCGCCGATTTACTCTCTCTGAACACTTGAATTATTGCAGGGGTTGATCGAATCGAAAAATGAAAGGTGTTGCCGGGATCCAGGGGTTCCCACGAATGCTAGGACACCTCACATGCCCATTCCGACTCGAGTTACTTTGGAGTTTTACACTGTAAAAGGGCATCACGATGGTGGCGACCCCAATAGGCGGAAACCGGCGGGAGAGCGAGGAACCTTCGTTCTAAAGGTTCCCGTTCGCACCGAAATGCAAGTTTCATACACTTGCGTGTTTAGCACACTGTTTTTCAACCTTTTTCAACCACGGCACACAATATGGCGCCAAAATTATAATCGGCACAACACCAAGTCATTTTAAGAGGTTTCTTATCGATTAAATATAGAAAATTCCATTTTCCAATAAAAAAAATCTTCTCTATTATGAATATTTCTAATGTAATTTGAAGATCACTTTAAAATGTGTTTATGTTCTAAAATATTTTTAGAATGTATTTAAACTTTAAAGTTTCAATAACGTGCATCCTTGCGAGATGGGATATACACGTAGATGTGTTTAGAACACATTCGTGTTGTCATTACAGAACACTTTCCAGTGCTTCAAAATGTGTTCGATCCAAATTTGTACTTATTTGGTGTACCCATCATTGTGATCAAACGAATCTGCATATTCAGTGCTAAAGCGTTCGATTGAATCTTATTTTGAACATATTCCAAGATTTCTATACAGGCCTATAGCTCTGTTGCGCACTTAATGCATGATAGTGTTAACATGTTAACATGTATGAATCATGTGTTCATACCAAAACATTAAAAACCTACATTTTCTCACCACTCTTTCACGTTTCTCCCTCAGATTTTCAAGTCCAACCGTCCAGTGGTCATCATCTCCTCGACGCCACAATTTTCATACCGCCCAGTGAGCTCCACCTGCCGACGACTGTCAGTGGTCGTCGTATTGCTGGCATTAACATGCAGTAGCGCCGCCGCTGCCGCCCAAGCGTCCAGGCTCCCCGGAGCCAACAGGACCACGGCGCCCCAACGTCAATTGTCCGCGACGAACAAGTCAGAGCGACGGCCGCTGCCTCTGTCCTCCGCCGAGGCGCCGCCGCCCTCTGGAGGCGACAAGATGCTGAAGTCGAGCAAGGACGCGCTGATAGTGACCAAGAAGAGCTACCTGAAGAAGGACTGGTGCAAGACGGAGCCGCTCATCCAACGCGTTCGGGAGGCGGGATGCGTGACAAGGACCATCGTCAATCGCTTCTGTTACGGTCAGTGCAACTCGTTCTACATCCCCAAGAACGCCAAAGCCGACATGGACGCCACGGCCTTCAAGTCCTGCGCCTTCTGCAAGCCCAAGCACTTTCGCTGGATCGCCATCACCCTGCGTTGTCCCGGACGCCATCCGCCCTACAAACGGAAGCGCATCCAACGCATCAAGAAGTGCAAGTGCATCTCGGAGATTCTGCAGTGACACGTGTGACAACCAGAAGTTGCGAACTTTGGAGCTGGGTTGTTGTTGGTTTTTTTGCTCGAACATGGAAAATGAAATTCCGAAATCTGTGACTATGAGCAAGAATCGTGGGATTTACCCTTGTAGTGTTCCTGCTGATGCAGACCTCAAGTATGGAATGTGGGACCTTGAATACTGTTTCATATGCAGTCTTAAAGCTGGACTGAAGCATGGGCCTGAGACCGTGCCTAATGACTTTCAATTTGAAGGCGAGAGAAAATGGGTGCACCAACATGGCGGCTTACACCTCGTTCACATGATGCGTTTTTTATATATGAATGGGTAATTTTGCTGAATAAGGTGCTAACCGAAGCGCCTGTACTAGGCTATTTGGTACCCTATACACACTATTCGGTTTCGAATTTTCTGTATTAGTTTTCGAATTTGATCACGCGCCTCATTTTTTTACCATTTACATTTGTGGTATTTAGTGACAAAGCCAAATGTCAAAAACAAACGAATCTGGAATTAATCTGCACGCGGACTGAGACGTATCGTGTGAACGTACATATAGAAATGATATGCGCCACTGAAGAATTCTGTATGAAACCTCATGTGGCAAAGCATCTGATATGGCCTCATGTGAACGAGGTGATATGTATCCATCATACCCTCTTAAGCGTACGAGTCGGAGGGCGCCATCTTGGTACACCCTTCACGAAACTTATGTGAACGCCATTTTCGCGGCCGAAAATTCTAGTTTCTTGGTAAATAAACGAGTAATGCTAGTTCTAGTTATTGTATATAGAAATATTAATTTATGTAGGCCAGTCGAAGAAAAATATTAAGGGCGTCGCGTTAAGTCGGTTGGGATTTTCCCAATGCCCGAAATCCTAACTCGGTAAAGTAGCCGGTGTACAATCAGCATTAAATGCAGCGTATATAAAATTGCGTATACTTTTGTTGGAAATATTATTTTTTTCCGTTCACAAAATCCATTTCCGGTCATCGCTCCTCGAAACATCCATCGCCACCTGACGGCCATGTTGTTGTGTATATTTTCCTATTTTGTCGTTTTTTTCCTTCTTGTAAATAAACATTGATTTGAACGATACATTAGTTTCATTGCTTATATCATTTGGAACATATATGAGGGATGGTCACGTAACTAATTCTATCCTAACTGCGCAAGAAAATCGGCTGAATTTTTTTGTGTAGATTCAGTATGCGCATGCGCGACGAGTGGGTAATTAGTAGGACCCCGCAAAAATTTCCGAAATTTCCGAAAAATTTCCGAAAAAACCAAATTTGTTGAAGGAGTAGTGAAATCAAATTTCATTGGTGGTCCTGAAGCGTACTTGAACTCATTGTAATGGCGCTTCATTTAAATGCTTTCTGGATAGTCTGTTGTGCCCATATACGCACGGTAATATACGACCGGAAGCACACGGGTAGATGAAATGGAAATTCACATACACATTCAAAAATATCTGAAGCAGACATTAAAATAGTAGTTATGTCCAGTTTTTAAAAAAACATTATCATTAGAATTCTCCATAATTTTAAAATTGCACACATTCACATATAAAAGGAATTCAAAATTTAGCTAATTTTGTTAGAATTTCCAATAATTTTAAAATTGCATACATCCGTTTATGAATCCAAAATTGGATGGTGGACAACTCATAAGCATTCCCATTGAACAGGTAAGTGAAGCTAGATAAATTATATGCTTTTATGCATTTTAAATCCCAACGAGGGGCAGCCATGAATTAGGCATTACGTTTTGAATTCAAATATTTACATAAATAAACTTGGCTTTGTTTTCGAAATGCAAACATGGAAAGGTGATGAACAAAAACCGAATTTACAATCAACGATGAAAACTAGTTCTGTCTATTTATGGCTAGACCTAAATTCTTTATGATATTTTTCAATAAAACGAAAAATATTTTTGATATTTAAGGAGGAAACTTGCATTTCTTCACGACGAACCCAATTCCTGTATTCGAACCAACGGGGTTATTTCGTGGTCAAAATTCCGTACGAAGATTCCATGTCATAAAATAGTAAAAAGAAAAAAAGGTTTACGACGGAATTTCCTGACATTAAAATCGGTGTTCTTTTGTCATTTCCTAGTTTTCACTAGTTTTGACCAATCAAATTTCGGCGAAGTTTTAGTTTTGGAAGTCGTTAAATGAATGTTACGCCCCCAAGTGGTCAGATTTTAAAATTTGTGCTTGAAAAAAATAAATCATATATCAGCAGACAGGTTTTGTCCCTATATCGGATTACATCTAGGAAAATATGATATTTACGATTATTAACACTCAACATACTTTGGATTTCATCCTAACTGAAACCCGATTTGGATAGTCGCAGCGCATGAGCACATGGCACATTTAGATAAATTCAATCCAAATCTGTTTTACAGTTTGGATGAAATCCATTTCGTGACTGCAGCTTAACAATATGACTACAATGAATACATTATGCCAATTCTTCATTGTTTTTTTTTTGTTTAAATCAACCAGATTATAAAATTTAAAATGAGTGTAAAATGGAAAATATATTTAAGATTTTCTAAAAATATATAAAAATCGTATCTTCTTTTAAGTATTATTGATGTATTATCAAACTAGAGTATGTAAAATCCAAATAATCTACTGAAAACGTATTTTTAAACAAGCACCAATTAGTTCTTACCTAATCTTAGTTATAGTTTAAACCAATATTTCTTCATTAGACAGTTTGAGCATGCCAACATCTTTATACTTACCTTAACTTTAATGGTGTGAAGGGAAGAACCACGCATGCGCACCCATTACGTTCAATTAGTTCATTGGGTAGTTCATTGCATGTCTTCCCCCTTCCCGCCATTAAAGTTAAAGTAAGTATAAAGACGTTGGCATGCTCAAACTGTCCATTGTCTTCGCCATTCCTTGCTTTGACTGAGAAAAACTGATAACGTTATACTTAGTGTTTTTTTCACTGCAGTTATCATAGCCAATAACGGATTAGGTTATAAAACGATAAAAATCCATATCGGTCAGTGGGTGGGGTCAAAGGGCAAAGGTGAAGGAGGTGTGGCCGTTTAAGGAGGATCAATGGATGCCCACTCTTCCCACGAATCCGGCTACGAAGGTCCAATGGGGGAGATTTAATTAGTTAAACGGCGATTTAGCCTCTTTTAATCGCATGGATTTAGGTTAAGATGCGGAAAATACAACAAGGCGGGGGTCGCAGCGAGAAGATGGTGGGTAGAGGGCGTTGCGAGTCGCCCAACGTTGCAGCATCCCACTTTCAGTTAATGGAAGTTTAATCCTAGATTACGTATCGAAAAAAACCCTCCGAATAAAGCTAGATTTCAAAGCCAAGACGATTAAACTACAATTGGTGTACCCGGATGCTAAACGTCACAAAATAGCCTTTAAGAAAAAATTTAGAAAGATTTTATTGTATCTAAAAAAATCACCCCAAATTAGGTTCTATTGTTTCCCCACTTAAGTTTGACGCTAAGAAGAACTGAAGCGCTTCTTTATGTACATTCTTGAAAGGAAAGAGTAGATTAGAACGATTACTCCTTTGCAACTGGTCGTTTCAACGTGAGCCAATGAGATGTCATGAAACATATCAGATTTGGTAAAATTCGTTGGATAGGTTACCAGAATAGACCTTTGGGTCGACGGTAATTTTGAATTTCTGAAAACTAAAATGTAACGCCATAATGGGATGCATAAAACCATAGTTCTGAAAAGTAGGAACTCCAATTTAGGAATTGGCATTAAAGCAAAATTTAAAATTAATTATACAATTTCGTGAATATGAAATTTCAAAATTCTATTTTTTAATTGCATGATTTTTCTATCATGAGCGCCTATCTTTTAGGGAAAATCGGCCCTAACCGAAATTCTATAGTGTTCATTACATGCATAAAATACTTCAAACATTAATCTATATATCATTAAACGTGCATTTAATCATCGTTATCACATAACAGAACTTGGCGAAACTTTGCATAGATATTTTTCTATGAAGACTTCATTGAATTAAAAATTAAAGTTAATTAACCTAAACTACAAATTAGTTTAGGTTAATTAAAAACACCTTAACGCAAAACTGCAAATCAATATAGAACACCTTTCATTTTGAATATCCAGTATATTAGGGAATTTCCCATTTTGAACCATTTTAAACCACGCAAAAATGATCCAAAATCGTGTAAAAACAGAATTTGGTATATGGTCAATAAGTTCGGAGACGTCACATCATCAACTTTTTATTCCCCCAGGGAGAGTTCATGACCTCCCTGATTTTCGCATTCGCCGCGCCCCCTCGTGCAGCGGGTGCGGCATTCTGGGAAGGGAAGTGGGGCGTTGAGTGGCGCCACCCCCGATTGCGCTCGGCGCCTGAACTATTTACCAACAAACAAACGATTTTGAAAAAAAAGGCGTTTTCGTTACACTCGCTCCCAATAATTGCCATTATTACTCCATTAGGTCTACCGTCCTGCCTCCCAACTTCTTTTGCCATCATTCGGCGGCCATTTTGAGCAGCCGATAAAAATGTCAGCAAGATTTGTGTCCTATTAGCTAGAAAATGAGGATTTGGATAGCAAATTTATGATTTTACAACCCAAATCTTTGATAACATCACACAATAGAGAAATTGAGCCAGCCACGTTAACGATAACGAGATTGGCGGCCCTATTATGCTGGATTTGTTATACATCAAAAAAGATTCTCCTTACGTCATGCGCAGAAGGTATAAATTGCGTTAAATGTATTCCAACAGTGAAAAACTTCTTCGTAAGATAACTTTCACCAGACCTTACTACTGATCCTTCTTACAACCAATTTGTCCCAAACTGACTCAGATCGACTTTGGAACTCGTCCGTGAAATTTTGTACTTATAGTGTTATTTTCATGGCATCAAGTGGTTGATGCCAATCATTATTATCAATAATGACAGCAACATTTTCGAGTAAACAACCCATCAACTTCAATAGTTGGCGCAAGTTTCAGACTCAATAGGCCTTCATCAGGTACTAAAATATTCCAAACCAACACAAAATACACTTTTGAATACACATAATTTAGAATGTAAGGTATGAAGGCAGGTAATATCATCTAAATTCACACTGTCAGTACGAAAAGAGGTTTCTACTCTTCGTTAAATTAACAATAAACTTCATTCAAACAAACAAAACCACTTTCCCTAGCAGTAACCTCTCTCTTTCTCTTGTAGTAAATCAACTTACATTAATTCTATCCAACTCGACTGAAAAGTGAATTTGTGCATGCACTCCCTTCATGACCTCAGTTTTCAAGTACAAATGTTTTCAGCTAGATGCTATAGGTTCAGGAGATCTTCATTGAAATTACAGTATTTTGCATTGCAAGTTTAGGATATTAAAACTTCGCTACCAGAAAACGGTTTAAGAAGGTCAATGAAATTGCAGAACGGAATTTCAACTAAATGAGATTTAAAAAAATAAAATAATAGATGAATAAAGGGAGGAGATTTTTGAGGTCCATCGTTTGGGTGGACAGAGGCAGAGCTGTTCTAGGGAACATTGACCCTCGCACACAATCAATTGCACGGCGCCCAAAAACTCGAAAAAGTGGTCAGAGACAACTGCACTTGGGCCAATATATTCCCATTATGCCATTATGGACATCCACTAATGATGTTATTTTGAATTTTTTGGATTTTCTGTTTGAGTTTGAAAAGTCAGTGAGAAGGGTGAGGAACACCAGAAGAAATGTGTCCATAGTCCCAAATGTACTTGAATATCGTGGAATCGGTAGCGAGAGGGGCACTTGGAAATTTATTGGATGGGCCTTTATATGTTCCAACAAATTTCTGGACAACCTAGTGTTCAAAAAATGAAGGACGTCTATGAGGGTGGGAGAGTGGGGGTAAATCGGTGATAAAATGGACACCATGTGGATAGGGGGTGGGGTGTTCATTTTTGAAGGAATCTCGAGGACGTCCTTTTTGAATGGCCACAAAACGGACCATCCATCCAAAGTCAAAACTAGGCCTTGGAGTAAAAAAAATAGTAAAAAAAAACCACGGACATTACCCGTAGTAAAAAAAACTGGGTTGGGTCCCTGGCATTCATAATATCGCACCAAGAAAATGGTGTGCCTACGCAAATAAATCTACCTTGGAGAGAAGAAGAGGGTGCTGATGAGTGGTGGGGGAGGATGTCCGGTACCGCAACGGAGCCGCAGAGTTCAAAGCTAGGCGCTGGCATTTTTTAAGTGCAATTTGGGCGCGGGGGAACCCGCGTCTTCAGGATGAGGGGGACCACGGGGAGGGTACCCGGCAACCCACGTCCTCAGCGTAAGGGCGCCGGTAGTATTTACAGTTTGGGCGGCCACGGCTTTGGGGAGCCGGCAAAATCTGGGAGCGGAACAACTAGCGGAAACGGTCCAAATGTTCGGGTCTGTTCCCCTTCAGAGGGCGCCTTAGAAACAGCCAACTAGAATGTGATTTCTATAGTGTGATCAAGGGTGATTAGTGGAAAAATTATATACTAGGTACAATCATGCTATAGTATGTCCCATAAATGTCCATGTATAATAGAGAGATTGAGCCAGCCAACGTCTTAACGTTAAGGTTAAAGTTAAGGCGTAACCTATATAATTTTACATATAAATACTTGCTATTCACATTAAAGTTGTCCGTGAGTTCTAGAACATAAAAAGAAGGTTGTCAGATGTGAAGAAATCTGAAAGATTAAGTCCGTTCGAAAAATCAAAGCAAAACCAGCTCGTGTTCGCTAGGGGTTTTCGGTGGCGCCACCTGGCGGCGGGTGAAAGGTAAAGGGGGCGTCCATACGTCTGATGCTTTGTTCGTGGGCCCCGGGTGCAACAGATTTCGTTAACCCTGGGTCCATTGTATGCAGGTTGGCGCCGGCAGACCGCGTTCCTTAATCTCGTTTTAATCTCGTTGCAGCAGCAATCGGCGACAAGCAGGCACCTGCTACCGTCTCGGACACCTCAAGAGAGAACGTGGCGAGGCGGGGCCAGTACGATGTCACTGGAGAAAGTCGAAAAATGTGCAAGAAAAAAGCTGAAAGTCTTGCAATACGCACTGTCAGCACTATACATGGAGATATGTAAATTTTAAAAATGTATACTAGACGAAGATCAAAATATAAGTCTAGAAACGGACTTGAGGACGACTGGAAAATGTACTTTTATAAGAAGGTACACGAAATCTGATAAAAACGTATTAGATGCACGAAGTGTTAAACAAGCGCTAGAGTCGACTAAAACACTATAGATGAAGTCGTACTACTAGATTACGCTTGCAATATGTAGCTGACGTCTACCAGACGTACCAGATGAGGTTTAAATAAAGGTTGACGATGATGTACTACGTGCAGTAGAAAACCAGAAGTCAGCAAATTAAAGTCAAAAATCGACTAAATGAAATTTGAAAATTATAAAATGAAGTTTAAAAATAAGTATAGGACGTTTAAAGATGTACTGGATGAAACTAAAAATTACTAGTGTGATGACGTTTTAAAAGTACTACTAAGATAATCTTAAAAATTACTAGATGACGCGTTATAAAGTAATAGAGGACGTGTTATAAAGTAATAGAGATTGAGCCAGTCAACGCCTTAACGTTAACCTTAACGTTAGAGGCGGGAAGGGAGGAGCCACAGACTGAACTACCCAATAAACTAACTGAACGCCATGAGTGCGCATGCGTGGTCTTCCTTTCCCGCTACTAACGACGTTAAGGTTAACTTTAAGGCGTTGGCTGGCTCAACCTCTCTATTAGCTTGAGAATGCCACACGTCTTTATACTTACCTTAACGTTAGCGGCTGGAAGGGAAAAACCACGCATGCGCACCCATCACGTTGATTTAGTTCATTAGGTTAGTTAAATGCGTGGCTCCTCCTTTCCCGCCGCTAACGTTAAGGTAGGTATAAAGACGTGTGGCATGCTCAAACTGTCTAATATAGTGGACGTGTTATAAAGTAATAATCGACGTTTAAAATTACTAGTGGCGTCTAGAAGATCTATTGACTATAGATCAAGTTCAAAAAGTACCCCACGAGGCTTCAAAATTACTAGATGACGTTCTATAAAGTTCTAGATGAAGTTTAAAAAAGTACTTGATGTCCAAACGGGTTGAATAAAAATCTGCTAACTTAAGAATATTAGGAAGTTCTAGATAAAGTACTTCACAGAGACGGCCATCTTCACGAACCAAACAACACGGAAAAAAATCTTATCTGGAAAAGAATTAGAGATGGCGAAGCGCCATTAGCTCTCCACTGTAAACAAGGCGGAAGTTGGCAGTTGTGCGGGTACGACGGCGTCCCCGGGTCCAAAAACCCGAAATAACAAGTCTCCCTTAAAGCATGGGGTGGAGGTCACCCCCTTCTCTAATCCATTTTTCCATTGTGTTTTATGAGACATTCATAATACGGCATGGCGCCAAGCGCCAGTTACGACATAAGGTGAGACGCGAGGGGGCGCGGGAAGACCTGCCCCTCCAAGATGGCCGACGCCGGGTTCTAATCCTTACGACATCGAGTGCATGCAACCCCTTCCGAGGGGACGGCTGCATCGTCATCCTAACACGCATACCTGAGGGGTGCTCCCCGTGGCGAGGGGCCGGCCCAAGTCGAGATTTGGGATTCTCAGGGAATTTCAATGACCGCCGTCGGGTTTTAAACCCGCCAAACAGACCCAATATAAGAAAACTTTCAGTTTACACGAAGTGTTTGCAAACGGTAGCAAACAGGTGATTCCGGTTAATTGGGACTGCATAGTCTCAATTAATCCACAGATTCACTGTAAAAAAGGTGTTATTTAGGGCACTACAAATATGTTAAAGTACAAAGTTCAATTCGTTGAATAAAGCTATGCATACTCAGAACCAAATGAAAAAGAGTAGCTTCTAAGGACCAGAGAAGAGAAACTTACTTTTTTTTTTATTCACCGCGGTTCATGGGACCCAATTTATGTTCCGCAATGTGGTCCCATTATCCGGAATGTGCTCCATTTAAACATCAAAGCAATGGTGGCAGTTGTGCGTTTGTAGAGCACGGGTATTATGACAGCAAGTGGGGTTCGAACCCCGATGGATTTCGGCGCTCAGCAGGTGAACTGGACGCGTGACCTTTGGTCCCTCGCCTTCACCCGGGGGACCCAATGGCGCCTCTCCGTGACAGCCAAATAACGAGAAGGAGGGGAGACAAATTACGCCCTTTATCAGATGAAATCGCTACGCGATACCGGCGCCAACATACAAGAAAAAAAAAGTACACATACTACAAACATATAAAACAATACTTATTTAATATTGATAGCAGACGAAATGGGGGCAGTTCCGCCATGTTGAAAGGTTTCAACACTCTTGGCGGCAATGCAAAAATTGCCCTGATCTTTAAAAATATTTGATATGTAAAACCGTACTTTACATATTGTGAGGGTCGCTAAATACTTGACAATAAACAAACTTCAGTTCTATACAATGTATTATGACGCGTTTCAGTGCCAACATTTTATACAACTTACTGCCAAAGAAAATTGATTTCAACCTAATTCAAAAACTGATTTGGATAAAGTACCCAATTTCCAACAAAGACTACCTCGTTTAAAAAAAGCCCTACAAGAAGAATGGGACACGATTACTAAAATTGGAATTGATTTGCATCATTATTTTCATTTTATTTAGCATTAATGCTTTTTTCTATTAAAAATACGCAAGTACACATAGAAATCCAATTCCAAACAATTTATATTTTTCCTCTAAGTTTGGAAAATTGTCTGATTTAAATTTTGAACTTATGTTTGTAGTACGCAAATCGACTCAAAACTTTATTAAATTTAAGTTCAAAAAGTAGTTTGGAACACAATAGAGAGTTTTAGCCAACCACGTTAAACGATGACGAGGTTGACAGCACTGTTAAAAACAATACTGGCTCCTGGAAAGCCATTGGAATGCCATGCTTTGTATGGTAGTCCTTGGCATTCCAGCCGCCAGTGTTTTTTTTGACAGTGATGTCAATCTCGTCATCCTTTAACGCGGCTGGCTAAAACTCTAATATTTCAAAAAATCAACATGATTATTGGACTTTAAACTTGTGCAAGACATATAAGAATGCATAAGATCCAATACCAGCAATGTTCTTCATGTCTCCTCATTTCCTGAAACGTCCATACTGTCCTGTCCCACCGTTAATAAAACGAGATGAATGCATTTTTTATACATATTTATTCGCGGTATTTGAAAACAGGCAGGCAGACGGAGGAATCGGAGACAAATACCTCATAAAAGACATTGTTACAAGTGTCAACCAACTTTTCTACTGAAGAAAAAAAAAGAGAAAAATCGCTTCCCCTTTCCCCTCCATCCCATTCCCATGCATCAACATCAGTGGCCGAAGCGAATGTATTTTTTGCCCTTGAAATTTCTCGCAAATTCCAACATGGCGCCCGATAAATTTCTTCCAGAGGCTCAATGACCCATATTGGACAAACTTCGCTTGACTACGACTGGACAATGGTCTAAAACCAACTGAATCCTTGTAAGGAAATGAGACGTGTTACAGAGGTGTAAACATGTTCCAGAAATGCGTACTCAAAATGTTCACAATAGTGCTTATCGTAAAAAGGGGACTATAAACGTGTTTAAAAAGCGTCATTTTCACAAACGATTATTCAAAACTTGTTCCAGAAACGTTTATTTAAAACATGAACAGAATTGTGATGCTTATCGTATATAGGGGGAATAGAACGTGTTTAAAACGTATCGCTACTCCGTCAATTACACGTTTCTAAACATGTTCGAGAAATGTTTACTGAAATGATCTTCAAAATTGTGTTTATATACGTAACTCAAGGATCAATAAAACATGTTAAAAACTGATCAGTTTTACATGAATTGTATATTGTTTTTTCTTTTACTTACTGTTCCTGTACAAAATCTTAGTTTGAGCAATACATTGTATAACGTATGCAGGAAGCTTTCTTGAAAAATTCGGAAATACAGAAAGTTTTCTTAAAATATGGGATTGGCGTTCAAACTATGAGTTTAAAAACTTGAGAATCTCAGCAGGGGTTCCCTCACTGTTTCACGCGGGAAAGCGTGATATTCTGAGATTCAGTTTCATATGGGGCAGGGCTGCAAAGGTCAAAGGTTGCAGGAATTGCGAGGTTTTCGGCAATTAAGCACGAGGCCGGGTGGGGACGCCACCTACATCCGGCGTTCGCATTTCCGCGGGCGTAGGACATCTTCCAGCGGCGATGATGTCAACACAACAATGGCGGCGTCCTCGGTAGAAAAAAAACTCCGAGGGAGTGTGAATAGAGGAGAAAAAAACTTCATTAATTAAGATGATTTTAGCGAGACCGAAAACAACAACTATAGTCGTTACCCACTAATAAAAAAAATGACCGAACCGAGCCCACGTATGGGTTCTAATCGACCTTTAGGCAATAATGCACCGTTAAGAAACGCTACCGTGGCAATGGGGATAACTAGGCGAAGGGCAAATTATCAAATACCAAAAAACCTAAGATCCCAACCAGGATAAAGCGATATAGCGATCGACGAGTTCCTGGTTCCCATGAATGACAAAAAAAATGACAGCTATCTGGTGGGCGAATTTTTAATTGTCCATCTGACGTCACGATATCAATTAGCGGAGACGTTGATGACAAAGGTGACATCACCGCACTTGACAATTCAAAGGAAATTCGGAGCAGAAAAGGATTTCACGGACACCCCACACATTTCCCGCAAAAAAAATGGACGAACAAATGTCAACGAGTCCATGGTGGAACTCTCCTTAAGATCAAAAGTCAAAAATTTGGCAGCAAGAGACTGACTGCAGTTCGAGTTAAGCGGAACTTAACAAACTAGAGCTGACACTGAACAGCTGACATCGGTGACATCGAGCTTCCTAAAGGCCAAGGATGAAGAAAAACATCGATGAAGTCAAACAATTTTCAGACGAACTTCATGCTAATTGAAAGTTTCAAATTCGACAAAATAGCAATTTTACTTCAAATTAATAAAAAATTTCACGTTTCCATAACAAATCGGTTATTTTTAAAAAAAACAAAAAAAACACATTAAATCAACAAAAAAATTAGTTTAACTACTAATTAATAGTCATTCGAGAGTACTTCTCTTAATGTTCAGGTACATGAGTGCAAATTGGAATTGCTCTGAAGGTATCATCCCACTTTGCCGACGTCTTATAATTTGACGCGAATAATTTGGTTAGGTTAGGGCAGGTGAGGCAAAACCTGGGTTCAACTAACATGATAATACAGCTATAATAAAAGCTATCATAAAATTACAATAAATTATCGTAAAATTATTGTATAATGGGATATAATGGCATAAATGACATGGAAATGGGAAACTGTATTTTAGATGACGTCAAGGCTCTCCATGGGGATATTGGGCGTGGGGGGAAAATGAGACCTCACATCATCAGCATCATTACCATCTTCAATAATGATTATTTTAATGAATTTCATCAATTTCAACCTACGACTATTTTTTTCTTCTTTTCGAAATACATAAACAAATTAACGATCATTCGAAGCACAATAAAAACCCATAAACTTTTTTTCAACCCTCATAAACATACTGTTCGAAATTGGACGTAGGAGGCGTTGTTGACATATATGGCCAAGAATTTCCATTTTATGGATTGGTTAGAAATTATAGGAATTGGAAAAAAAACAAAGTCAGCCCATTGGAATTTCAAATGTTCAATGATGCTAGCCTACGTGAATTCTTTTTTCTTAACTTTAATCGGCCATCGGTGGGACTAGTTTTAAGGCCAAAAATGGCCTCCAAGAGCGACGACCCGGTTCTCCTTAGCCCGTTGATATTGTGCTAGAAAATGTAAACAAAAAACGAGCAAAAAGCTTTTTCGAGAGTGCCATAACGTATATTAACGAAAAATGGCAAAAAGATGGGCAGAATAGAAGCAAATACAGCGATGACGGAGTCCATTTTGCATTACATGAAAAACTTGGGCGAGACACGAGTCTAAATCCGTGTAGTAAAATTGTTAAACTTCTAAAAACCGTTAGTTCAAAGTGTTTAAAAACTAAGGCAGAATTTTATTGCTTCCTGATGCCCTATCTTGACAATTTGTTTGTTTAATGCTGGGTACAGATCATAGTAAACACGAAACAAAAACAGGGTTTCGAAAACATGTTTACGATAAAAGTTTGCTTATCAGTTTTCAGCCCAGAGGTTTCAGCAAACATTTTACCAAAAAATCGCGTTTCCAGCTAACATTTCAGTGTTTGCTCAAGAGGCGCTCCTACCAAGACCTTTATAGCATGCTGCATGACGACATAGTGAAATCCGACATTTTGGAAAAGTCGGAAAAACGATAATCCGGGATGCTGGACCGGAATATTGCTCGGTAAAATAAACAAGCTGTATACAAATTAATACAATAAATTTATTAAAATTTGTCATTATTAATAGTTCAATGGAAAATCAGCCCTAAAAAATGAGCCCTCAGAATAGCAGAGTGAAGTTCTGTTAAACGTTTTACTCATGACGTTTGATATTTTGGAAAGCAAATTTGAGCTGGTTAAACATGTGTATAATTGTTTTGAAAAAATGTTTCCGAAATACAAAACTGAGCTTTATGAAGTTATAGCTTCGATCCCAGAACATATCCAACGTGTAAAATGTCAATATGCCATGTTGGGTGTATGTGCAAATTTGTAGAAATTTTTCGCAACATTTTATTCAAAATTTGTCCTATTATTATTGTTATTAATTCAAGAAATCTTTTTAAATTAAAAATAAATTAAGGAACTTTCTCATGTCGTCTGGCATTTTGTGTTATCTGCGCAAAATTGTACATAAAAAACCCGGTTTAAGATTTGAAATTTGGAATAAATTTAAGTAAAAGGAAATTTTAGTCTGAATCCTACAAAAGGCTCTTAAATAATATTTAAAAAATATCGTGTTATACATATATCATAATAATATAACACATTTGTGCGTGCCAATTATAAATACAGTAAGATAGCACAATAAATACGAAGCTATTTAACGATTAAACAACCTTTGATTAATTATTCATTCCGAGTGGTCGGTGCCATTGTCAGTCTGGCAACACTGGTTTGTGCTCTTTTTCAGATCAAAAATGGCTTCCAAGGAGACTATATCGCTTTAAGTCTCCTTGGCATCCATTTTGGATCCGAAAACCAGACAGTTGCAATTTTATCCCAATGACCCCCTCTAGTGGCTAAACGCCATCAAAATTGTGCCTAGCTATAATCAAATCAAAGTTATTTTAACGACCAGTTAAGTCGGTCTCCTGTTCTACTAAAGTAATCGGCGATTAAAATGGCATCCAATTCATTAAACACACTGCCAAAAATAATTCGTCATTTACGGCTCTTGTTCATAAACAATGCAAAACGGATAAACGCAGAATGGCACCTAACTGGGTACATGTCATAAGGTAGAAGTGATTGCATAGTTAAAATCAGTCAAAAATCCCAACATGCTTTTGTTGGAATTTTTGATTGATTTGGGCGGGCCATATAGGGTTTGATTGATTCGCTGTTAGGTGCCATTCTGCGTGTATCCACTTATGATGAAACGCTCGGTTAGAATTTCAAAACTAGCTGTTGGTAACAATAAAAAACTGAAGGAGAAATGCATTGCTGTGAACTACTTCTTGTATATGTTTTGTGCTGCAAGATGATCATAACTCCACCAGCACAGTCAACCATCAGGGTTCTAAAGACCTTGTTACAATTTTGCAACAATTTTGCATAATGCTTTTGTTACAGCATCAGCCTCGATGTAAAGTTAATCGCCAATTACGTTAATAGTAGTGAACCACAAGTTCACCGTCCCTGCATCTCTAGCTGCACCACCGCCACCTACTGGCAAAGCTTCATTTTTTTCTGCTGGGATTAATAGCCAGTCATGAAACTTGCATCAGTATGGAATACTGCCTATTTTCCTCCACAACACTGTATGTCAAGGCAGCATTTGGTTTCGTATTTGGGAGTCCTCAACACGACATCAGGTGTGCAATCCTGACCATGCGTTTTCCTCGCCATCGAGGAAGTGACGTCACTTCTGCCGTCATTTCCGGCTACAGCTGCTTGCTCAGGTCGGTCGTTTTTTAAACAGTCTGGATTTCTGTAAGAAAGCAACAAGGTTCAAATATTGTGTACTGAATTGTTAGTGTTGGGTATTTTGGCCTTCTACCATATCTATCATTTGGCAATGCATTCTCTGAAGAGTAATAAATTGAAAAGAATTTCAGTTTCAATTTCTGTTTTCAGTTTCATCTCAGTACCTAATTTGAATTGTGTTGAATGCAGTTTTGGTTTGTAAACTAAATTCAATCGTAAATATCCAAATTTTCATTTTAAAAAGTGTGACTTTCTGCCAGGGTTTCTTAGGTGTTCAAAGCGTTCCACGGTTGTCAAATTCTATGGAGTTTTGCCGAAACCCAACTACAGAGGTGTCCTCCCCTGCCATTGCCAAATTTCCACAAACAATTCATCCACCTCGGTTACTTAACTCGTCATTTCTATTAATGAACGGGGCGTAACGGCCTAGAAGAAAAGCACTTAAGATGTTCTGACCACCCACGAGACGCTCATCTCACCCCCGCGAGCGTCCTCTGACGGGGCAATCCCGCGAGGACGGGGGCCTGACGCATGGGGGTCACTGGGGTAGACGCGCGCTCGGATACCCGTGTAATCGAGGTCACCCGCAGTAGGCACGAGGTTAACCGATGAGCACTGCCGAAAAAAAACCTGGTCGCCTCGATTAGCGCTCCGGACGCCTTCCTGGTAGGCCGGTGGTGGCGCGCTAACCGAAACGGCGCTCTGTTGGTTCATTCAATGACATGTGTCCACGTGGTGTGGTGCCACTTCCACCAGGAGTTCTGAATGGTGAATTATCACTGTTTAAGTGCAGAACCTCCTAGTGGCATCGCATCAAGATGGCCATTTTGGATGTAAAACCAAAAATACTTTACAGGTGAAGACCAAAGTCACGTGTGTAATACAAGTTAGGTCATGTTCTGCGCTCTGTCTTGTACATAGACACAGAGGCCATTCAAAAAGGCATTTGTACCGCGTTTTTAAACACCCCCGCATCAGAAGGTTGGTTTGTGGTCATTCAAAAATTGACCCCCCCACCCTTCCATCCTCTCATAGACGTCCTTCATCCAGAAAATTTGTTTGAACATACAAAGGCCCATGTACATTCAAGTACATTTACGTCTCAGCACCCCCTGGTGGCATTCAAAACTTTAGCATGGCATTGTCATAAATGGACTTGTGGAGTACTGCTGAAAGTATGACCAGTATGTTGTCAAGGAAATTCTGAAGTATAAACAAGAAAAGCTCACCAAACTGGTGGGTGAAGAGATTTTTGGCGTTTTCACCACCGCAGACCTGAGTTTGTCGATTCTCTGGGTAACTGTCTTCTTCAGCTTTTTCTCCTCTTCGATCCTTGTAAAATAAAACGACCGAAATCAGAAATGAAAATAATAATGCTATCATCATCATCTATTTGTCATTTTTAATAAGTTTGGCAGCAGTGTAGCTTGTTAAATTTAAAGGAACATGTTGCCTATCGTCCGTTGCCACATAGCATTTTTTCTGCCTCTTGTCTAGTATTGTTCAACGTATGATAAATTGTGCTGAAAAACGTCCAAATACATACTAAACTTGTGTATTTACCTTTCTTTCACAATTTTCTGCTGTTCTTTTTTCCAACTGTTTTTGAAATCGTTGCAAAACACAATCCAGGCAGCAAAAAAGTCCTTAGGTAAAGCCTCGTCTCCCGCCTTAGGTTTCCACTGGTAAAACAACATAACCTCATCGAAACTGTTTCAAACGAAAAACAAACAAACTTGTAAATTGCATAACGTGTATTAAAATAATGTAGGGATAGTCATGCCGATTAAAAACCGAATCTGCAGAAAATCGGTTGAAATGTGCATGTTAGCATGTGCTACTTTATTTAATTGAATAAAATTAATTGCGTGACCAATTAACAAAGTTACTTACACTTGTTGGCATTCTTTCAAGTTTACTTCCAATTCCGTGTGATCTTTATCTCCTAAGAATTGAAAACAAGTTAGTTTTTAGGTGAATTTCAACAGATGATTTTGGAACACAAAAATTCATGATTGGAACAGTATGTGGAACATAAAATTGTATTCAAATTCCTCCTCCTCATCATCATCATGGTCTAATCAGGTCGCTATAGTTTATTCTGGCCAAAATTAAAAGAATCTATTGCTTCCTGCCAATGTAAATCTATAGGTTGTAATTCATGAACTGTCACGCATCTTCACGTACATTTTTGGCGGCAAAGTATCAGATTAAATTTGTTGACACCATTCGAACGTAGTGTTCTAAAATCAGCTAATGTGACGTCACGTGAAATATAAATCTTGGCGATATTTTCAAAAAATTGCTATATGGGGCATTATTTCTGACTGTCTGAAAAACACAAACAAACATGTAGCAAAGGATGGAAAGAAAACAATGGGTAGTCAGACAGACAATGGAGCTGTCATGAAAAAAAAAAGCAACGTACAAGAAGTAGGAGGGGGCAAAGGTCACGCTACAATCTCTGAATCCCATATGTCGCCGTGGTTTTTGGATAAGATTACTTATCAAAAACGCTTATATTTTCATGTATTTTTTGTCTCGTACAAAGTACTAATTTGACCCGCATTTCAATCAAATATCGTTTCATCTCGGTACTAAAACTACTTCCTGTCTGTATGGCACACGCGATGATGCGAACAAGTATTGTTTTTTTGTAACCGAAAATGTCGCCTGACCACCTGTGCGTCTGCCATGTGACAATCGAGTGACATTTGACCTCCCATTCGGTGCCGAAGTAATTATAGACAGGGTGAGATTTCAATGCGAATGCATTTTTCGAACACATTTCAGCAAGTAACGAACCTGCACCTGCTGTTGTACATACTTGTTCGCCATTGGTCAGTTTTCCGACCGAAATTTGCGTAATTATGCAGAAGAAAAAAACTTTCATCACTATTTCTATGAAAACGGGTAATTTAAAACACACGAGGAAATACGAAATTATCCATGGATATAGAGCATCTGCTCAATGCCACCACGATGTCTATTAACGTTTTTTGTGAACCAACATATTTTGTGACAAAAATCAGAAATTGGAACTTGATTAACTTTTACCCGTAACTGAAATTCATAGTTTTAAAAGCATGACGGAAAAAAGGCAAATCAACTTGGCAAGTATCTAAAATTCGTAAGCGGGAAAATTCGAAATTAGCTTCTTCCATGTTTCATCCTTAATGTTTGCCAAGTTGTTTGTCAAAACATAAATGGAAAACTTGTAAAATTTGAGTTACTTAATTAACTTAATTACTTAATTAACAATCACCACGATCCATTGGTCACTGGTCTTTTTAGTTACAAAAGATAATATATATTATGAACAAAAGAACAGCTGTTTGACGGAAGAAGGATTTCATTGTTAAAAACCACCGCCTGATTTTCGTCAGGGGGCTAAAATGCTTCTAAAAACGCAGCCACGCCCACACGCCAAGGGACTCCCCTAATTCTGACCAACCCAGAGAAGTCAATGAGAATTAGTAACAGAGTGATGCGACCGAGACGAGTTTTGGGGGTCAAGCCCAAGCCTTCCGGGGCAAACTGAGTCACTTCCGGTTACCTGTCCGATGGAGGTGGATCCCTGGGGTCAAGGGCCAGGGGAGACGACCACCCGCGAGGAAAGCCCAACAACCCACACGCAACGCAAAAGTGTAATTAATGCATTAAAGACGGGTACACACTAAATCAAACATGAAACATAAAACACCATTTCTGTAAACTTGTTCGTCGAAACGTGTTTTCAACATAAATGTTTTACACCACAAACAGTATTGTTTTTAATTGCCAAGAGTGTTTGTTTATATGCAGATCTTCATGCGTATACATGTTTTGTTCATTGGTACGACCATGTTGAAAGTGTCACAAAAATGATGCTATATTTCGAATGTCTAGTACAGACCAGAGCAAATACGAAACAGAAACAGGGTTTCCGAAACATGTTTGCTCACCAGTTTTTGGCCATATTATACAGGCCTTGGTTGGAGCGCCATGAACAGCAAACATCCTCCGTTTCGAAATGCTTTTTTGATGCGGACACTACATTTGGACAAACCTGTTTATAGAAACATGCTCATAAAACCACGTTTCGACAAATTGGTTTGCAGAACCCGTCTTTGTTCTGGTCTGTACAGTCGATCCGGCTTAATTGCACACACCGGATAAATGCACATTTTCGGCTTGCCGGGTAGCTGTGCAATTAAGCGGGTTCGACTGTACCTAGGCATAAAACACGAAAAGTTTCTTAAAGTAAACGTTGCTTAATCGGGACAGTCTTTATGTTTTATGGCATAATAGACAGTTAGCATGCCAACGTCTTTACACTTACCTTAACTTTAATGGCGCGGGAAGGGAATAACCATGCATGCGCACCCATTACGTTCAGTTAGTTCACTGGGTAGTTCCCTTCCCGCCATTAAAGTTAAGGTAAGTATAATTGGCAAGCTAAAACTGTCTATTTTTAAGAACAAAAACCCTGAAAGATTCCATAAAATCGTGCCATATGTTAGGAGCTATGAAGAATTGCAAGGTGTTGAAATTAAAGTTGAATGTTATGTTGACAAATTGTGAGGATGAAATCTTTAAGTATGGCATCTGAATACGTAATTTTTGGAGTTTTTTTGTGCCATACTGACAAGTTGGTTTACACTCTACATCTTTTTTCTGGGCAGTGTCCCAAGTGTAAGATCTCAGGTGGCGCTTCCTGCTTCGCCACCAGGGCGTGGGCGGCGCTGGTGCAGCGGGCGACTTCCGGGAAGGCAGTTAGCGCCCCCTCGTTCGACCTTTGAACTTAGCTGGACATGGCGATAATATCGCATTATGTTCACGCAAATGAAGGGAGCGCCGAAGAACAACGAAAAATGGACGAAGTCGGTTGAATGACTCTTTTAAAGATTGAAAAAAAAAAAAAAAACAGGACGATGCGTGAGGTAAAAGGGTACGCTGGACCTTGCAGGGGTCAGCCAAGCATTTGCATAATAGCTTTCGAAAAAAAACTACGCGTGGGAAACGAAGGGTTGAAGTCAAGGGTCATTGGGGATTCCAAGAGACTGATGGGTTTACCGAAAATAAAGGATGGGAGACGAGACAAGTTCACCTTTTTGACACCGTGAGGCGCCCGCGGGCCCAAAGTCAACACCCGCGATGTTAAAAAACCTTTCAACGACAAATGTGTTTCGAAAATTATTAAATGTATACACCAAATGCAATGTAAAAGGCCCACGATTAGCAGCGCCATCTATGAAGCGTCTCTACAAGCAATATATGGCTTTACTAAAAAGCAGACGAATGGCATTCATTACTTTCGGGAAAGCAGAAACATAGATGGATGATGGATTATGGAATTAGTATGTTATTATAGTATGTTTTCATGGGTTAGAACATGCAGCAGTCTTCAAACTTCCAACCATAGCGTAATCAAATTCAAAAGTTTAAAAATGAAAATGCATGCAGTATTTACAATTCTATTTAGTTTTGATCAAAATTTATAATTAATATTTTGGTATTTGTGCACACATCCATGGGTGGAAAAATTATAGAGCCATATTATCCCATACTAAAAATATGTATAAAATTTATATATAAAAAAATAGATTAGTTTTGCTTAATTTATATTTGCCCCAAACTGTATAATCTTTATATATACATAAAACATATTCTTCGTGATATAATTTTTTTGTATTTGTTATATATTTAGTAAAAAGCTGTTTGGTTTATGTGCCGTATATGGCTTGTTCCAAATATATGCACTTTATACTCTAATATCCTTCACTCGTAGATATATAAAATATATATATTATTTTGTTCCCTTTTATCGTAAATGATTTATATATTATTTTTTTGTTGCATTTTGCATATATTTCTGCAAACTGCATTTGCCTGGAGAAAAATCTCTGGCAGAAAACCTATTGTCTGAACCGGGCCTAAATGTTAAAAATAAAACTTTGCTAGCAAAGCTCAAATATTTGCATTTGTTAAGCAAGAAACGTTTTTTGGAAATCATAAAAAGCTCACTTATTTAATTCAAATTTGAAATTATCGTATAGAGTGGATTAATATGATAACAGTCGTATTTTTATCGTTTGGAATATGGTAACATTTGCATTAGTTGGACCCAAACTATTTTCGGAAATTTTGAAACACGCACTTCTTTAATGATCTTCCATATTTTGGAACGCCTACGCAAGATATTAGCATGAATTTAATAACGCATGACGCATACAAGTCTTCCGTCACCCTATAACTCGCGTCACGTTCCAAAAAGAACCTTTTTTTACGAGTAGCTTTCTAGAAAAGCAATTAATTAACTAGGCTTTGTTCCTTCCCGAGATCGTAAAATTACTGCTAATCGAAATTCCATCATCATCGCATATAAGGATAATCGTCGTGACGATGACATCAGCCGATTCACCCGTCGTTAAGCCCAGAAACTTCCGTTAAGTCGCCACCTGGCGAGCAGGAATGTTCATTTTATGACCTTATCGTCTTCTAAATAACACTTAGATGGCCCCCTAGGGCCATCGAGAGATTTTGGTTTATGGGACCCTCGTGCGGTTTCCCAGAAAATATTTATTTCGGAAACTGTTTAAAAGTAATGTTCCGCCGCCGTTTAAGCCGGAGAGTCGGAGTTAGATATCAAAATGGAGCTTACCTTGTTCGAAAAAGCCCTCCATCTTGGATTTAAACGGCTCCAAATGTTCAGATTCCGATCCGATAACCACTTTTTCCGCTCGCTTCCGACACTCTGAAAACAGAGATATAATAGCATTAAAAACCTAGAAATGTTTCGAAACATCAGAAGTTGAAATCTCACACACAGTGACATTCGTTTTTTTTTTAGTTTGCCAAAAATGATGAAATTTGAGTAGTAATATGACAGTAATGCGCCTTCATATATCTTCTTCGCATCATGTGTCGTTCTAATTCTATAGCTGTAGTCACGGAATGGATTTCAACCGATTTGGATCCAATTTATGCAAATCAATTTTCAACTAGATAGAATCCATCATGATTCATGGTAGATGATAATTCCACTTTGGCATCTTAACTACCACGTGCCAATCTGCGCTTAAACAGATTTGGCATCGCGGGTATCAAATGTTGGCTTGCTCTAAACAATAAAATACTACAAATGCCCCAGCCTTTTGGGCTTACCAGAAAGATCTTTTTGAAGATTCTTCAGATCCACGGTCAAGTCGTCGAATTTCACGCTGGCAGCTTTTTCCAGATCACTGGGCTCAGGAAGAGGAAGTTTCGTTTTTTCCGTGCCAGCATTCTTAAAAAAATACCAAAAGGAACTTTATTAAAAAAATTTTTTACAAACGAAAAAAAAACCGATTGTAGGTGTTTTAAGGTTCTACTAACCTCGTCAAATTTCCGTACATAAACTTTGACCAAGTAGTGAAGCAGCGTCAACGAATTGTCCTAAATAAGAGGAAATTTTCCAAATTAAGGTCCTTTTTCTAGCATTATTTAACAACAATCCAGAGAATTTAGGATACACTATAAATGCTAAATTTATAATACAATTTGGAAAATAAAAAAAACCTAAGAAATTGTCCGCAGTATGTGAAATTCTTTGAGAAATTGCCATAAAAAAGAATTTGGTACATAATTTCTGTGTTAAATGCGTTTTTATGAGCATACCATGCAAACGAATCAAATATCCGAAATCTTTGTGCAAACAAAACATTCCAAAATATAAACTAAATCCTTTACAAACAAAAATTTCAATGAATTGTCAAGAAAACGCAAAAAAAGCAATGCAAACCTTGCTCTTAACATCTTTCAGTTTTGACAAGATTTCCAAACCAAAACCATCTGCTTGACCACGTTGTCGATTTCCTGAAAATAAAAATAATATGGTTGACATCTAAAACTAATATTTTGTAAAGAGCACACATTTTACTTTAAAATTCATCTACTTTCAAGCAAAAACAAGATTAAGATTTCTCTTAAAAGTTGGGCTAAAATTCGACATTATTCGGGTAGAAAAGATCTGTATGGGCCACATATAGTCATGTATGGGTATAATATGTAGAAACATAAAAATGCCACGTGTGAAACTTGCCTCCGTTCATGTAGTTGCCGAGAGACAAAATTAATCCGAGTATTTTTTGAACCTCTTCATTTTTCATTAACATCTGTAGAAAAAAAAGAATGATGAATCTGATCGAATCCATTGAATCTCCCCATAAAACTCTTTTCGTACTACATGCTAACCTCGCAGGTCATCTTCATGTTGTTCAACTTGTTTTCGATCATGGTCGTGTTTTCCGAGAAAGTGGACTGAAAAGTGAAACAGGCGATGCGGTCGGCAAAATATGGAATTTGGGATAATTCGAAGAGAAACCTATTATTTCAGAGATAAAATAAGGCGAATTTTATACGATGCAAAAGTGAATCCATAGATGGAGAATGTTTTAATCACTCAACTGTTCAGGTTTATCTACTGGAATTTCAGGATTGCCTTCAACGTGAGCTTTGATCATCTTCAGTTCTTCGTCGTTAGCCCTCTAAACAAGTGTTGATAAATAAATGTTGGTACAATAAACTGGAATTTTCATTACTGAATTTCGCCACTTAATCAACGTCATTAGCTCACCACTTCGTAAATGGACTGTAACGCGTCTAGATCAAGCACCGAAGTATCGAAATTGTAGATGGCTGAAATAAATGGATAAAAAGATTGAACGACAACCGGAAAGGTCAGAAAAGACATTCTAAGAAATGAATTTTTTTCTTAAAATCAAAGCATTTTTTCTGTTGGTGGTACTGAAATTATAATGTGCGTTTTACAATCGATGGCGTCTTAGAATTAATGAAATACGGTAATATCAGATAACTTGTCAAGAATCAAGGCATGGTATAATTTCATGTAGCATGAGTCGTTCAACATTTAACCAACCTTTAAGAAAAATGTTAAGATTTCCCTGTTATTTTCATATAAAAAATACACTTGGCTCGTATCCAAAATGGAACGCAAAGAATTCCAATGGAACGCAATGGAAACTATGTTCCATTTTGAGTGCTTGCCAAGAGTATTTTTTTTAATACACGGGGGAATTTTTAAATTCTACACATGATGTTCAGTGCATGTAGTGGCTAATTCCAAATGAGGTAAGTTAAAATAATTTCTAACAACAAGAATTGACAAGTAATAGAGTTCTTAGGACTCCCTTAATCCATTACATTTCAGGAAGAAAAAGAAAAAATGGTAGTGTATGGCGCCATTTTTTTTTTCGTTTTCAGCCTAAACGAGGTTGAAAATGAAAGGGGGCGTCTCGATGGCGCGAAATAAACGGGGGGGAATAAATTGTCATTCGGCAAAAATGGCGAAAATAAATCTTTTTCCACGTTTCGGGGCCCCCGATTATTTACGAGGCGCCACCGCGCGGTAGAAAAGAGGGGAGTCTTAGGAAGAAGCCCCTATATGAACGAAAATTGGCCGATTCAAAAAACAGCTTTTTTATGAATGCCCCGAGCAGGAAAAACAACAAAAACAGATTGATTGGGGCTTTTCTAATGACGGGCCACTGACACGAAAAACACTGAAAGATAGAAATCGACAAATGAAAAAATGGCCGCCGCGGTATTACACCGTCATATTTCAAAACCGCAGACGAGTTTTTTTTATTTTTTTTTTCTCTCCTTTTCTCTGTCTTTAAAAAGCTTATCTGGACGAGACACTGTCGAGCCGAAATACTTTGCTAACGAATAAAACAGACGAGAATCGTAGATTTTGGTCCAAAGACGTCATTGATTTTAAGGTGATACTAAATCCATAATTGGGCTAAACCGGCAATATAAAAATGTGCTTTTTTTGTAAATTGATGAATTTTCGATTGGTATAAATTGTATACATCCATCCCATTTCAAAAATGTCAAAATTTTACTTCAAAGCTCTCTGAAATGACCTATAGAGATTTTACAACAGAAACAACATTTGCATTCGAACTTGTATTCTAAATATAAAAATTCCCAATTAAAAATGGTGAAATTTCAATTATATAGTTCAATCAAAATTTAGTATTTCACAAAAGTAAAATTAAAATTAGTTTGCAGTCAAACGAAGAAGGGAAAAAAACTGGAATGAAATACAACATTTTCAAAGTTAATACGCTGAAAACTGTTTTGATTCTCAATTCCGGTCAAACTTAATTTGGTCGTCCCAAATCAAGATGGCGTCGAGCTGCTTCTAAGTCGTGTCATTGACAGAAAGAAAAAGGCGTTCACCGTGACCCCTGCGAAGGCTTCTTCCCGATGACTTAAAATGGCTCTCGAACAGGGTAAGAAACTGAGAGATTGAGGTTTCACATACGTCAGAAATTACGTGAATTATTTGCAAGGCGCAATTTTTTAATTTCGTGAAAACAGGGCGCGGAGAAGAAAAAAAAAGGCCGGACGCTATTTTTACAAAAAGCGTAACCCTCGTGAAAGCTAATATTAAGGTGACCCCCGGCTGAATGAGTTTGTGCTCGTGAAATAGGACAGGAAGGGTTGATGTAAGAAGATGTTCAACGTGTAGTAAAAAAACCTCATTTCTAGTAAACACATCTGCGTGAATGAATATCAAGGAAATAGAAAGTGAGAGAGTTGTTGAAAAACTTTTTAAAAAAATGCAAATCGCAGCTTGATTCGATCCCCCTCCGCTCCATTTCCATCAAGCTGTCATCGCCGAGATCTAGGCTATCGAGAGAAAAAGGGACAGCTGGCCAAATTTAGGCGAAGGTAAATTGCGAGAATACATCGGCAGGATTATTGAAGAAATGGGATTACTATGAACATGAGAGACGTTGACAATTTTAGAAAAAATGTGTTGTAGAGTGGCAAACGTTTTTGTAGAGATGTGATTAATAACGATGTGAGAGACGTATAATAAAATGAAATTATTAGGAAAACTTGGAAATACGAGACATTTTTTTTAGCAATGTAAATTTTGTGAATGATGTGAATTTTAGGAAAACTCAATAAAATTATGGGAATTTTTAGGAAAACTCAATAAAATTATGGAAATTTTAGGAAAACTCAATAAAATTATGGAAATTTTAGGGAAACCCAATAAAATTATGGGAATTTAGGAATACTCAAGAAAATGATGGGAATTTTAGGAAAACTCAAGAAAATGATGGGAATTTTAGGAAAACTCAAGAAAATGATGGGAATTTTAGGAAAACTCAATAAAATGATGGGAATTTTAGTAAAACTCAATAAAATGATAGGAATTTTAGTAAAACTCAATAAAATGATGGGAATTTTAGTAAAACTCAAGAAAGTCGGGAGTTATGCCTAAATTTGTGTTAAACATCAGTTTTATGTTGAAATTTCCCTTCGAGTTCAGGAAATTTTCTTTAATCAGAAAAATCTGGGGAAAATATTGGGAAATTGGAAACGAGATGGGTGCTTGGATATTTGTAGGAAGGGCCTTTGTAAGTTCAAACAAATTTGTTGGACACCCTAGTTTTCAAAAAATTGAAGATGCCTATGAGGGGGTAGGGAGTACATTTTTTAAGGAATTTCGGGGACGTCCTTTTTGAATGGCCCCTTATTATTATTTCTATTTTAACGAGATGCTAGAGAAGCATTTCATTCTCACCAGGGGGCAGCGAGGGCGTCAAAACCTGGGTTTTAAGCGTGAAATAGGAAGGGTCAAGCGATTTGCAATAATAAAACCGGGCGATGAAAAAAAGGTGGCGCCACCGCCATCGTTAATTTTTGTAATCCCAACCGCGAGTGTAACCTCATCAACAAAAATAACGCGAATATGTGCGACGGGGGCAGAAGCAGGTTGGGTGGCACGCCCTATATATTTTGGCCAAACCTAAAATATTAAAACCAAAAAGAAAAAGAAAACTGGAAAAGCACCAAACTGGTTTCTAGAAGAAATTCCGCAATTTCGGCAATACATTTTTTTTTACGAGCGACGGAACATTTGCCAATTTCCATACGCCATTTTCAAAAAATTTCATCGCGCGTTTTCACGTCCCACAAACCGAAATACTGAAAAATCTAAATTTATAAAAAGCAAAGAAAACAAAATGTCTGCCAAATGGGTTTCCAGTGGTGTCAAGAGGAGACAGCCAACAGGTGGCGGGAATGAAAATCCTCGGGTGGAAACATTATATAGGGCCCATATATTGTATGATTTCTCCATTTATGTCCGAAAACATGAATGGCCATATTTGGCTTTTGATGTCGATGCATGGAATAAAATGTGGACTTAGAATTTTTCTCAAAGTGTTAATGGAATATCCATGTCCTCTTATATTGAAACACAAACAAATGACAACTGCACATACATACGTATGGACATAACAGAAAGCGAACACGTAAGACGATATTGGGACAAAGACATTTCCATATATGACCATTTATTATGGCAAAGTATGCCATAGATGGTTGTATATACAAAATTTCTGATATGTTCGACTGTCATCTCCTATACATGTTACATATAATTTCAATTTGTGCAAATACTGTAGTTTTCCATTTTATATAAACTAAAAATTGTTTTATAATACATGCCTACTGATTATTTCACTTTTGTTAAGTATTTAAAAAAACCAATCTTAAATATGAAATTTGCTTTAATTACAAACGTTTTTCTTTTAAAAATCGAATTACTGATGTCATCATTTTTTCGTCATAGTCTCTAGAAATGCTGCCATTGACAATTTTCAATATAGTGGCGCCATCTCTTGACCAACATTGGAATTCGATATTTTCAAAATTCTAGAATTCTTTGTGGCCCTTCATTTGAAAGAAGTAAAAACATCTACGTATGATAACAACTAAACCTCAAGTTGTTTTTGGACCATTTTCTCTATGAAATAACGAAAAATCAGGTTATGGATATTTGTCCAAGAAGCCTCGTTTTATTTTTTTAAATTTACTTTTCCATCCTCCCCCAAACTTCCACGGGCCCTAGGCGTTGTATCGGTTGAAAAACCTTGCTTTAAGGTGTCGTTGGGTAAAACACACGAACCTTCTGAATAACGAACGGTTGAGCAGTTTAGCAGTTTAGAAGTTTAGCAGAAAGTGCATTCGTCTATCTCTGCTACTTAGCTTCACGCCTCTTTTTTAAAGTTTAGGTGCGGAAATTGCGTTGGAGGAGGCAGGGAACTGAAAACTCCGATGATGGGTTCGAGCAGGTAATTACAGGCAGCAGGTCAAAGGTCGAGTGGCGGCACGCCCCTCGGAGCACAGCGTGGAATAAAGGTAGGAGTGGATCGACCCAGATGGTGCCATCTTCCCACAAGAGGGCACGGAGCCCGAGGAACAGTTCCCGTATTTCCTACATTTTAATTTAAGTATTTGATGCAACTTATCTTCCGAAAAAAATTGTTCTCATATGTTCTGGTAATGATGATTAGTCATAAAGTAGAATATTTTTTATCAATGATTAAAACATCCTTTACTATAGATGAAGATGACATGTATGGACATGCATGTACTGAATTTGAGATATAATATGGGCCCTCTATGATTTTACACCTGGGGAGACATATCTCAATATGAGGAAAAAAGCATTTGATTCATAAATGATAAAATGCTTTGTTTTCTCATATTTAGATATGTCACTTTAGGGGCACGACTAAGGCAGGTGCGATACAGGAGGCGCCCCTGGTGGCCGCCAACCGTGTAGGTGGCGCCTCGGACGCACCTTTCCCATGGTGAGGTGCCGTACAGTCTGTAGTAGAGGGGCGAGTGGTGCGAAAGTGGCACCGTGGGTGGGCGCGTCCAGTCAATGAGTCTTGGGCCAATGGCCCCGCTGCTGAAGCGCCGGTGGTGACCCCTATGGGCGGGCCGCAGACCACGTGGGCCCGAGCAATAAACCAGCATTGAAATAAATCGAGTTGTAGTAACTAACATGAATGAAATGGGAGAATGCAAATTGAATGAAACTTGCAAACCAAAAAAAAAAGCACCTAACCCACTCAAACGAAACTCACCACAGTCACATAAAAAATTAGTTTAGTTCTGATCTAAATTGATATTTTATAGCAGACCAAGTTTAGTTTTATACATTTTTATTATTTGTAATTTTTAAGTAATTCAAAATTTATCCATTTTACTGTAAATTATAAACCAAAATTGGAACAAATATGCCCCAATGAATTTTTTAGTTCAGCGTCATTACTATTTAAAATATGGAGTATAGAACTGCTCATCTCTACATCACAGTATGAATATTTAAAAAATCGATGTTTATTCGATTTTTAAATAACAAGTTTTTTATTACATTTGTACTACAATTAAAAATATAGGAGTATGATCGAAAACCATGGAAACCCGATGTTCAGCAAAACCCTGTTTGAATATCACTGGATTAAATGAGGAAACCACGTAATTAGGATAGCCCAGTGGTCGGCCAACTCATTAGTCAAAAAAGCCTAATATCAACAGTACAACGATTGAAATTTCTTTTGAGAGCCAAACTACATACAAGTAGGTAGGTACAAAACCGCCGAAAACCCACTTTTGCGCATGAGCCACGAAGTTTCAATCGCACTGTACGTGCGCGCCCGCACGTGATATTTCGTGGAAGAGCCACACTCTAGGGGCCAAAGAGCCGCATATTTGACTCCTGGGATAGCCACTAATCCGGCAAAGCAATTCTAGTCCCAATGTGTCTGATTCACAAGAAAATCATTTCTAGAAAATCTAAGGTAAAATAATAACTTAACGCATGTAGGTACAACTATTCTAACAGGAAAAATGATTTGTTATTTTGAGAGTTTTTTATGAACGCCCCAGACACATGAAAGGAGATGAACAATTTATCACAAAATATATTCATATGCTAGTCTTTGGAAAATGCCAGGCCCTTGGCAGAGCCTCTATTCTACATTTAATTTTACCTTCCCTTTACATGTAATCTTTGTCGAATGAAAATATTATGGAAACACGTGTCTGAACTGAAAATCGGACAGCTACATCAAGTAAAAACTTCGAACCGAAACTTCGAAAAAAATTCGAACCAAACAAGACCATTATCCATGCAGGTTGAACACCACAAAATACAAAATTATACATACTTAAAAGTGGTGAAAAAATTAAATGAATTTGAATACTCACCATTCTCCACTTCCGCGATTTCCAGGTGGAGGCTTGACACCAAAATTCCGACCATCTGAGCCCTTTTGCTGTCCAACAACTTTGCCCTCTAAAGCCGAATGTAAAGTTGTTTTTGTAATACCGAAATAACTAATTTTGGTCAATCAGGCGATTGAGATTTGAGACCCACCTGCAATTTTGGTGAACTGTGAACCTTCTTGGCAGCGACTTTCTTTTCGATAACCTGCCTGGAAAACAGGTCCACAAAGTCGTCCAGAGTGTCCAAATCGACTTCTTCCAATTTATCCCAAATAGTATTTGGGTCATTGCTGATAGCGAAAGAAAATAAACTTTATTAAACGGTTATAGCTACAAAATTTCATTTGTGTTATGTAAATACGTGAATATCTTTTGAAAAAAGTTGTATAGCATTTCTGTACAAAAGCATCGTTTTCGATGTCATGAAGCAGATACTTGCCTCACATTCCTTTGAGCCACAACAGAGGGCGCTACCGGCACCTGTATTCTTGTCCAATAAAGGGGCTTCATGGGAACCTTCGGATTAATCGGCTGCTTTCGCAGAACTGGAACAAAGCAAAAATATGATGTCAGAAAAACGGTGCCCGTACTCAATATGTTTTGACAAATTTAGCGCCCTGTTCAGTGGGGAACTGGGACTAAAAATATTGGTTGCCAGAATATAAAGGGGGCCCCACCCACAACTACTGAAACACTGGCCTTGTTCAACATGTCTTGACAAGTGCCATGTTCAAGGTGCCATTAGTTGTACAAGTTTGTAAAACACTGACTTCTTACGAGGAACAGCGCTGCCAAGCTAGAAGCAATGAGTCCCATCTCAAATCCTCATAAAAATAAACACTAACCAGGTCTGTTGTCGCCAAACCATCCTCCGGGTGGGGGAGGAGGCAGCGGTGCCGGACTCGCGGTTCCAGAAGGTGGTGGTGGGGGCGGTGGTGGACCGCTACCAGGAGGTGGAGGCGGCGGTGGAGGACCACCCATCATGCCGGCCATCGGCGGCGGAGGTGGAGGGCCACTTCCTGGCATGGGAGGTGGTGGGGGTGGGCCGCTCATGCCTGGCATCGGTGGAGGGGGAGGAGGTGGTGGGGGTCCTGAACCTGGCATTGGTGGAGGCGGGGGTGGCCCCATTCCCCCCATTGGTGGAGGAGGTGGAGGCGGCGGCGGCGGTGGTGGTGGTGGCGGCGGCGCTTTTGCGGAAGGCGCCTCCTTGGTGATGTCCACGGGCGAGAAATCCGCATTCACTCGGTTCTTCAGCGCTTCGATATCCGCCAGTGTCTTGTATCTTTCTACTTCCCGTTCCAGGTGAGCATTTTTCTCCTGGACAATAAGCATTTCGGCCAAGTGCTCCTTCTGGAGACGTTGGACGTTCAGCTCATTTTCTTTCTAAGAGCAAAATAAAATTATAAAGCATTGCAAAATACAATAACTGCTGCAGCATTTGTTCTGCTAGACAGATGACTCTTGGTGCTTACAGGCCATTGTAAAACTCACTTGCTGTTTTTCCAGTTCCTCTCTATACCCTTCTTTCAACGTGATTGACCATGCTTCAATTTCTGAAATGAAGATAATTTACAGCTTGTTATAAAAAAACCCCATAAAGACCAGACCCTATGAATTACCTAGCAGAAGTCCACTGCACATTGGGCACAGTTATTACTGTTACAAAACTTGTGACATTTTTAGCATTAACATCTGACAAGTTTTGTGATAAAATTTAACAAAATCACTAATGAAGAATTGTTAGCACACAATATGGGGAACAAATAGGCCCTCCCTTAAAATATGCCATGATTTCACCATGATTACCAGACCCACCTTCATCCTCCTCTTTGTAAGACGATCCATTGATTGCTTGAAACGATTGGAATTCAGGGCAATTTTTTGTTTGTTAATTCAGCGATTTTAGACCTCATTAAGAAACTAATTTAGTGTTCTTACCCTGGCGGCTCCTTGGTGAAGGCGTTTTCCCAGCAGCTTCTTCGTTTTCAGGGAGAAATTGCTGCCATATGACGGGTTGAAGTTTGCCAGGTAAAGGAGCAGAAAGTGCAGGAGCCTCCAAATATGCCCAATAATACATTAAATCCGGCTGAAAATTAAAAATCAAGTACTTGTTTATTTCAAGTATAAAATAGGTGATTTTAGATAATACTGAATTTTCGTGCGGAGTCAACACAAAATAATTACAAAACAATTTTTTTCCTAATAGGGAATCTCCATTAGATTTGCGACATTTACAAAAATGTGTCCTTAAATTTTATAAATTTACTCCTAACCAAATGTAATCGTATTCCGATATTCCTCTATGAATAAAACTCCCTGAATCCTATTATATCAACAATTTTTATCTAAACTGTTGTTTTAATTCAGTGTTTCAGTGCCTACGTTTTCTGCTGTAACTGCTACGTTATCGATGATATGGGTATAATTAGACTAGAATTGATTGGATAATAACACAGAGAAAATCTATTATTACTTCGTTTTAGTTTGTTGGTTTTAGCACATGGGGATGAGCCTCCGTCACCTGCCAGGAAATTTAGCTTGTAAAGGGTGAATATCTGATGCGCATAGAGCCACGAAACATAAAATTTGTGAAATTGTAAAAAAAAATTGTGTTTGCTTCTGGATAAACAAACTTGGTAATCGTCCAAAATAGATAATGGCAAAATTTGAATTCTGCAATTTGGATGTCATTATAGCGTTATTCACCCTAAATAGCGCCTCCAACGGCGCTTCGGCGTCTTCTATCTGCCGCAAGACGCCACAAGCCAAGAGATGGGTACAGAACTGGGCAGCGATGATTTTCAAATCATGCTTCTGCAGCAAATACTGCAGGTAGTGGCCATCGGGAAAGGCGGAACAGAACCAGTTGATGAGCATTTGACCTGCCAAAAAACAAAAAAACGCGTAATTAAAAAGGGAGGAACCGAAACAGAATGCTTAGAAGATCAGCATGCAATTGGGGGGGCTACTGTTTCATTTCATAAAAAAAAAATTGTTAAAACGCACGAAAGGAAGTCACGCTTCACAGAACTTTTCCCGGGAGGGATAAAAACAATGCAAATCATAAAAGAAAAGAGAGGAAACTGCGAAAAAATAAACGCTATTATTTCGAAACTTTAAAACTTTCCCATTAAAACAATCGTTCAACTGGACTGGTGGGCGAAGCGCAACGGTACATAGTATTTGGGCAACAATCCTACCAAATTCGTGGATAAATCTACTGCGATCCTAGTCCTTATGAATTCCGTGCCAAGTTTGAAGAAATTTGCAATTAGATTTCAACATTGCCATAATTTATCGTAAAATGCCACATGCAATTTTTTTTAACAAAGTTTCTTTAAAAAACAATAATAAATGTAGAAACTATAATTTATGATGAGGAAATGTACATCTTTCGAATGACTGAATTAATTTTATAATATGCATTTTTTTTCAAAATGATATATAGCGTGCAGAATACAATCAAACCTTATAGTCATGCACATCTGCCTTGAATTTAATCACAGAATTTTAATAATGACGTTTGAATCCAAATTGCCATTTTAAATCTGGAGGTGATAGGAAATCCTTATTTATATAATAGCTTTTGTTTTTGTGATATAGCATATGCAGTTTGCAAAACGTTTACTTATTGGAAAGCTACCAAAAAAGCTATCAAAAATAAATAGAAAATCAAAAAGTACATTTTATTATTAAAAAATATAGACAACTACAAGCCAGTGATTTCATTGAGGAGTGTGGAGCCTGAAATTTTCATTTAAAAACAAGTATAATTTTTTGAAAATTGTACAACATAAGTCAAATGACATTAACGAAAAATTTGGTGTGAAAACAATTTTTCTCGGAATCGATATCACCAAAAAATCGGAACAGTCGCCTTCTTTACCTTGCTACTCTATCCCAAAAAGTTTCAAATAGAAACGATGCAATGAAACATCACGTTTCAATGTATCGGAAAATTCATCAGCATAGTCGTACTTCAGTTTGCTGAAATCGCCTAACCCATGTGCTCCGGATGATAACGTCATTAGGTTCCTATCGCCATTTTTTGTATAACGAAATTATATGTAGGTTATAAACATTGAAAGTCGTGATAATTTATGGATTTACATGACATATTATATTTCATAAAGTGATATTCATAATTTATCAGTTTATTACACCTGTGAGTGAGGCATATGCATGTGCTTCTCGAATGATTTAGGAAAAATCTAATGACACAGGCGAATAGGAAAAAGATCTGTGGGGATTCCAGTAACCCTATCGTACGTAATATGCCATTCTAAAGCACTTGCCGTTAAACATATAAAACAAATTCCAATTAGAATGTTGTAGGGCGACATGTAACTGAATTTGCGCCATTCAATTACCGATCGCCAATTTACAAATGCCATTTCGGCTTCTCGTATGAATGCAACCTTGCATAGCACGTGTGTATGGCAGGAAAGCTTGCTGCTAATAATTTTATTTACTGACTACCAGTTGTTTGCTACTAGATAAAGTTCAGTGCAGTGGTGGGAGATTCATTAGACATTAGTCAAGTTAAGTATCATTCAAATAATTTCTAAAGACAGTTGAGATATGTCCACACATGCAACAAACCACACGAGCGCAACTAAAGTCTGTACGGCACTCTGTTAAATCGTACCAACCATCGCAGCGTCCCATCAGCTATCGGTTTTGTGTCGTTGCATCACATGCCCGCATGTCTGGACAGAAGTGACCAACGTAATAGCGTTTACTCAGCAACAACATGAAATTGTTACATGACGAAGTTACTATGGTCTGTTGCATATGTGGACATATCAGATTGACCATGAAATTAGGCTCACCTTCAAACTTCTGGTATATCTTAAAGTCCAGTTTTTCTGGCACAAACTTGGGCTTGTTGACCTTCTCCTCGATGGTGGCCCTGTCCAAAGTGAGCGACGCCACCTTGCGCAACACGTTGCTCTGGTCGGAGAAGGGCACATCGCCGTAGGAAGAGTGGCGGCGCAGCTCGGGCGCCGTCCCGTGCCCGCTTCCTAGCTCAGCCGTCACGTGGCGCTCGCCACACACAAGGGCTTGTTCGCTGCCCGTCAGGTCCCGCTTGAAGCCAGGGGCGATGCTCACGGCCGGAGTGCTGGGCGTGGAGTTGGGAGACGCCAAGTTGATCTTCTTGTGTTTGGTGACGGTGAACGCCATCTTTGCCGTGCCGACAGAGGCGTCCGTCCCCTCCGCTATCTTGGTCGTCCCCATGGCGTCCGCGGTGCTACTGCACCCGTCGTCCACCTCAGCTATGCAGCTCTGAGAGAGCCGGGACGCCGCACGGCTCACCGGACTGGGGACAACAGAGAGCGGAAGTGGTGGTGTTGGCGCCGCCTCGCTGGCGACGCCGTCAGCCGAGACGCCACCTTTCGACAGCTGGGCGATCCTCCTCCACTCACTGTCCAGGCCGGTGGCTGGGCTCCAATTCAGGTGAAGTTCATCTAGTGTGCTGTCCTTCTCATCGGACTCGCCCAGGGCGCCACCTATTCATGAACCAACGAAACAATGGCAAGCATTAGTCAAAAGAAACGAAATAGAAAACAATCATGCGAACGAGCAATTTCCTTTCATTACCCCAGGAAGCAGCTTTATTCAGTATTTGTATAATAGGTATTATGCAAGTCAAAAAATAGATCATCCCCAAATGTACTATCTATAGGTTTTACATTAAGAACATGCATCGCCCCTATTTGCCCCAACAATGTTAATACAGTATACAATTAAATATAGTCAGCTATAAAATATCGATTTTGATCACAACTAAATTCAATTAGCTGGTTTTAAAAAAATATATAAAAAATTGGCCATTAAAAGTGCTTAAAAAAATCTTAAGGTTATCATAGATGAAAACTTCCAAAAACGGGAATGCTTCGCAATAAATACTGAACACTATTGGAGAACACTTTTAGGTTACTTAAAACAAACTTTATGCATCAACACCTTCTCGTATTATAAATATAAATCATAAAAATATAAAAACATAAAAACATGCGCTTACAGTATCATGGCCTTCAAAATTGCAGCTCATAATATAGTAATTCACATAAGTAGACCAGATTTGCTCCATCGTTTTAGGTGAAACAAGCGACCCAATTTTCTAATTTGTATGCCTGAAATACTGTAGTTATAGAGAAAAACTCATAAGTGTTTCATGTACTAGATTCCAGCATTAGACGAACTATGTTTAACTTTTTTACCAAATCAGTTTCCCCAAAAACAATTTTAAAAAAACCGTTCGTCGCAGTGTAATTCGGGATTTTCCCTGCGGATATCGTGTTCAAAAAAGGATTCATTAATGTGCTGCATTATCTTAATTGGTTTACGATATCCCACGTTTCAGTGCCACAGTTTTTTGCGTTAGTTTTACGACAAATTTACATTATCAATGCTCCTCAACGAGCTCATAGTCCATGGTCATGACTCATGAAAAATGTCGAATTTTGGCATTTCATGTGATTTTTCATCACCTCATTTCCAATCATTACCTTTACTAATGTTCACCAAAATGTCATGACCCATGTCATGCTTACGAGTTAGTTATCATTGGTGGGCAACAACAAATTCTTAAAACTTGGTCGTGAGCCTACGTTATGCACTTAGGACACATTATCGGGTTTGTATCATCATCAGTCAATATCAATAATTAATCTAATTAAATCAAATCTTGGTCACAGCAAGACGCTGTTTTGCATATGGATAAAACCTGATTGGGCCATGAGCTTTCTTTTTGATTTATTTCTTTTTGAGTTTTAAAAATCAGTGAAAGGGGAAAGGGACACCAGAAGAAACTTTGAAAAAGTCGTGAAAGTCGGGAATTATGCCTAAATTTGTGCTAAACACCAGTTTTATGCTGGAATTTCCCTTCGAGGTCATAAAATTCCCGTTAATCAGAAAAATCTGGAAAAAAGATATTGTGAAATTGGTAGCGAGACGGGTGCTTGGAAATTTGTAAGATGCCCTTTATCTTTCGACGAATTTTCTGGACACCCTACACTTTTTTTAAAAATTAGGGAGAGGGGAATAAAGGGAATCTGTGATAAAATGGACACCAAGTGAACAGAGGTAAAAATCTGAAGGACACTTTTGATTAGATCCTAAGAGGTCTCACCTTTAGAAGGTGTCGCACCATTTCCGCAGAGGCTCAGATGGGAGGGCCTGCAAGGCATGACCTCTGCGGCCGAAATACTATCCGGCGAGGGGGTTACGGTCCGCTCATTGACTTCCACAATCACATCGGACAGGTCCAGCATGCGCTGTAGATCGTCCAAATCTGTCTCCAGGAAGGCTATCGGTTCGTCTCCCACCGCTGTGTCCGTGAACACCGACTCGGAAGACGACGTATTCTGGCTTGGCGGCGTCGCGAACGGGCTAGAGCCAAGGGTGGTGGGCGGCGACAAGTTCAAAGACGGCGACGATACGCCATACCCGTCCAGTGATGACCGGACATTAAGGCTGAGCGCCGCCGTCGCCACAGGCGGCGGCGGGGCCGGGATGCTCCGACCATTGACAGGCTTACTTTTGCCACCGTCTTTGGTGAACATACGCATGATCCTGGGACTTCCACTGGTCTTCTCCTTGGCGGCGGCGCTGTGGGCGGCGGCAGCCGTCGCCTGAAGCGACTTGGCCTTCTTGGACTCGCTGCCAGCTTGCAGGTTCCCCATTGTCGAGCTACTACTGCACGTCAGGGGACGCTGCTGCTGATAATAATGTAGCGGCCCAAGGACGCTGTTCACCGCCTCGACCACAGTCGTAGGGCAACATCCGAGTGCCACAGCATCGTTGAAGGCTTCACAGGGAACTTCCTGTTGACGGATTTTGCGCTCGGACGCAGCGAGATTACTTTTTCTCCAGGGAGAGCCACTATATTCACCAACTTCTTGGTCCTCTCGCCAAGGGGCTACCCTATGCTCACCTGCTTCCGAATCCGGGCGCCATTGGGCACCACTGCGTTCATCCACCCATGGGACACCGTTGCGTTCACTAACTGCAGGACCCTCCCAGCAGGGGACACAGTTGCGTTCCCCAACCGCAGGTTCCTTCTGCCAGGGCGCGCCGGATGCTGGATCCTCCCGCCTGGGCGCAGTTGGGGTTGCAGGACCTTCCTTCCAGGGGGCGCTTCCACACTCGCCGGTCGCTGGAGGCAGCCTCCGGTGCTCTTGGCCGCACGCCGCTAGACCTTCCCGCCAGGGGGCTCCTCCTCCGCCGCAACGCTCGTCGTCGATGAAGTAAAACGGTTCCGCACGGGCCAAGCGGAACGCGCCGTCGTGGACCGGTTGCCGAGGGATCGCTGGCCCGTCGTCGGCCTTCTCCTGGCACCGCCGAACCTCGGAAGGCGACGCTGGATCTGGTTGTCCGAGACACTCGAGGATCTCCAACCGCACATCTGGCAATGCGCTCCTCCAGTACGCCCAGTCGTCGTAGCGCTCTTCCGTCGGCGTCGCCTGGTGACGGCCGTCGCCGCCCTCTGACGTCATCGCCTATCGACCCGTTTGCTTTAACGAGGCTAGGCGGCGCCGGCGACGCTAGGTGGAGCGCCTTTGAAGGGCCGGCAAAGGGCGGTCAACATGACGGAGGATCTCCCACGCCAAACGCATTCACAATATCTAAAAATATAAATATGTCGCTATTACACGCGTGTACCTACAGCATTTTTTTATCTCATACATATAAAAATGAAATCCTCACTAAACAATATAGCAAACATGTTATTTTCAACAACAAAATTGTTAACGGAATGTGTTAGAGCCATTATTTTGAAAATGTAAGGAGATTTTATACAAAGTCTATGAACATTTAATTCATTGGTTTAAGTCTATTTGTCAATTATTCTAACTTTTGACTATACATATAGGTATCAACTTCCAACGTTTGTGTTTTGAGTTTTGGATCGCCTATGTGTTAACAATGAACAGCCCTAAAACACGTTTAAAAATACTTTAAAAGCTCATAATAACACCATCCTCTTAAAAATTTCCCCTTATCAAACCAAGCATTAAAAAAAAATCATTTATGAAACCTAATGTATTTTTTTTTTGTATAAACCCACACTGCTGAAATTGTTAACGGGTGTTCATAGGTCGTGAGGATCATCTTGGAGATGTTGTTAGGTCTTCTGGTTAAAATTGGAAACATTTTAGGTCGAGTGGTCTACATTGGAAATGTTTGGTCTTGACGGCCATCTTGAAAATGAAGTCTGGAAGACCATATTGCAATTGGTTTCAGGTCTTAATTGCGATTCATAAGTTTGCTGAAAACTGTTGCCTGAGCCGGAAGATATCATGTTTAGATTTTATGTTTCGAATTGCTATGAGCATTGTAAAAGCATTGGAAAAGCTTGCCAATCTGTTATAAACTTAACTTTCTAAAAATCTTACACAACACAGTTTACAAATTCATGTACATCGCCTTATAAAGAGTTTCTGAATTTTATTTTTATACTACTTTTTATATGGGTTAAAACTTATAAAGATAATAAAAAGTCAGCCAGGTAGTAAATAATTTCAATGCTGTTCATAAATGTTCCATTCAGAATCATAGTTGTCAAGACAGCTGAGGACACGTGTGGTCACGAATTCAATAACTAAAGTTGAACATGCAGCGCCATCTATTGCGCATATTAGTCAACTTTTTAAATATTTTTTTAAACTTCAGATTCAGCTAATTCACAAAACAGATTTTCATCATGCAATTACAATGAAAAAACGAGAGAAAAAAAGATTACGATATGGATGCAACATGTATAAAGCAAAAATGTATATTTACATATTTTAAAATGAATGATAACTGTCAAATAAAAACCTTGGCTGCAAATAAAATAAACGTGAGTTTTATTATATGCAGGCTGTTTAGATAAAAAAAAAACGGACAGATATAAAATATTAAACATTTCTTTCTTCATTAATGTCACTTCTTTTCTCAAGAAACACTCGTACTGTGGAACATCGATTATCCAAGTTGCCTCGTTTCTGCCTAACTTTGATAATATGGAAGACTGCAGTCATTTCGTGTTAAAAATAGATTGTACTAATATTTCCCCAAACTTGTATTGTATTTCATCAATTTTAATTTTATATGCTTCATAAAATAGGGAAAATAGACATTGTGCATTGTCTTGTAGAACAATTCATATATTTTATATAGCTAATAAAAAACATTACAGTATGTTACAGCAATTTAAGAATAAAGATGTACACATAATCGCTTGTAAGTAAGCAGAGCTTAGATTAAACATTCATGATGTGATGTAGCAACTTTTAAGCAAACACGTACAGTGGGTCAAAAGTATGATTTTAAATGACAGCATGGTTAATAAACTAAAAGAGTAACGTCTATTTTGTAGTTCAGTACAAGAAGAAATTCTAAACAAGTATTTAAAATTGGACATCACAAGTAATTAAATAACTGCAGCGTAAATACTCGTAAGTATATGTTGATACAATGTGATTTTAATTAGTTTTTAAATATTTTTTTCAAATTCCCCGCGCATCCGCCATCTTTAAAGATTATCGCATTTCCTAACTCAATAGGCAACCTAGAACATGATAAAGCCAGTACGAAAAAGCATTTCTGTCTAAATTTCATTGCCTGTGCAGTACTTATGATGGCAGAAGTTTCATAAAAACTATGTGATACAAACTTTACTAGACCAACATTTTCAAAAGTATCAAAAGCCACGGGATGGTTGTCAAAAGCTAGCCTAACCAAGAAACTAGCGGGTGGGCGTGCATCGGAATGCACCTGTTGGTGCGGAAAAAAATGTATTTCAATTGTGCTTGGATTGCGGCTTAGGAATCAACGAAGCATGGCTTAGACAAAACCATAAACCGAATAAACCAAAAATATAAACTTAGAAGGAATACTGTACGCATGGTTGAAAACGGAGGGTAAGAACTCACACAGGTGGTTGAACACACACCTGTTCCAAATGAAACAAGAAACTTACCGCAAGTATATCAGCAGAATCGTTCGAAGGGATTCACTGGGACGGTACCTAATAAAGCACACGCTGCAAAAGAGTCGACGAAAACTTGGGAACACAAAGTTTATTGAACTTATCCAGAAACTTCAAAACTGAGCTTTCAGCATTCTTTAAATGTTTACGTAAATCAGGAGACGTCAACTAGCGCCACCAAAGTCAGCTGATCGCTTTTTTTCTACGGCGCTTTGAAAAGAGAAAATCAGCCGCGCCGTCAGCCGTCTTATCGCTTATGACACGCCGACAGCCGATACATCTGAATAATTTAAATTTTATATATTACAAATTGTATGAGCAATAAACAGTGAATTAATTTATTAACAAATTCAAAACTGTATTTTGTTATCTATGAGGTCAAGCAAATAAATTTAGCCGATCAAAAAACGAATTTGCATTAAATGTGCCGAAGTCACGAAGAGAGCACATTCGCATTTCCACATTCAACAGATTTTATGTAAATTTCCTTTTCAATCGGCTAAAATTAATTGCTACATTACTTCCAAAATAATAAAAATACATATTTAATCTGTTTTTACATATGCTTTAGCATTCCTACAGTCTACGGACATATGAGTATCTTCAAACCTCTTTAAGGGACATTGATTCCAGTTAATTGGAACATCAGTTAATAGGGACAGAATTGAGAAGAATCCATTAGTCCAATTTAACCGGTATTCACTGTGCTCTGTGAATCCTTTATATGCAAAACTCTATTTTTCAAATGTAATTCTTCACCAATTTTAAGGTTAACAAAAAAGTTTCATTTTCAAAAAACTCTTTAAAACCTTTATAGAACAATGCTATTCTAGGACGCATTTTAAAATAATAAATATAAGTAGTTATCTTTTTTTTAAATGAGGGCACTTTTAATGTAAAATTTTTGAAAATTAATTACTTATAGACTGAACTTCTTCTACTACCCGATTCTGCTATGCGATTCAGTTGTGGCTGACCCTCAAAGATTTCATATGCAGATGCCAAATTTCTCCATGCTTTCTATCGATTAGTTTCCTTCAATAGTTGATGATTTTATCGGTGTTGATAGTGTCTAGCCAAGGTGTTTTTTGCCATAAATTTACAAACTAGAAAATAAATAACATACTTGTACATAAAGAAATCAGGGATGAAACAGGTGTATATCAAGATTGCCTTCGACCTGAGGAAACTAAATACATAATTCCACAGTAATGATAGCGTGTTATTGAAGGCAATCTTGTTACACCTTCTACTTAAAATAGTTTGTTGAAATGTTGTTTTGAAGTGAAGCTTTCAAAAAACATTTAGGTTTTCCCCCCGTTCATTAAACAAATTGTTAATTGCTCCATTACGAATTACATGCCATTTCGAATAATACCACCACGTATAATGAGAGCTTGACTCATTAACCATATAATTTTAAGAAGTTGGTGTATATTATACGGTTGTTGCTCATTTGGTCATATTATCTAAAGGTACCATTACCCAGAATACATGCAATGCATACATCTAATTTTTGTTAAAGCGAAACTAATTTTTTTCTTGAAATTGCCAAAACGATTTATTGACTTGCAAAGCAAAAACTTTGAAAACAATGTATTCCGGTTATTCGGAACACAGAACCAGAACATGCATGCTAAAATTTCACGATTAACTCGATTATGTTTTGTTATTGAAGCCTTGTCTCAAATAAATGGTTATGCTGATTAACCAGAATCCCGAATAGCCGAAATTGACTGTATATCCATTCGTTTGAACCGAGAGCTACAAGTAAAAATAAAAGTACTTATGCGATAATTTTTGCGTTTGCTTTTATTACTTTTATATTTTACAATTTAAAAAAATCATTAAAATGCGCGTTTTAAGTCATTAGACCACATTCGCTCGACCAGCGAAAACGCGTTGAATGCCTCAGGATGAAGTTAACGATGATTTCGTTTATTGTTCGTTTAAAAAATGCCATTTTCGCACAATTGCCATTTTGTCGCCCGCAGTTGTGCGAAACGCATCATAGATGGCGTTGTCCATGAACACCCCTTTTCTGACGCCGGATGTCCCAAAGTGACTTCATTTATTCCTCGCCAAAATGGAGGAATTTAAATGTTTTTCTGCGATTTTTTTCTGTTTTTCTCGCTAAAAACTAGAACGGGCTACGGTTTTATGTTAACGATGCGCGGTGTGGAGAGTTTAAAAAGTGGATAACAAGATAGAAAGAAAAAACACCTGTCGATTCGATGGTGGAGATAATACTGTCCATATCCAGTCGCGTCCTCAGCGACGTCTAGCGGCTGTGAGGCGGGATGGTGGGTGGCGTGATCTCGGTGGTGGCGTTCTCCCCGTCCTTCTTGGCCACAGTGGTGGCAGATGGCTTGGAGGTGGTCCCCGACGACGCCTGACGACGGGATCGAGAGCTAGCGGTGGTCGTAGGGGCGGAGGCAAGGGCGGTTGCGCCCTCTTCGGGTGCATCGGTACCCTGGCTAGCGTGGGCCTTCTCTTCTGGCTGTTTCTCCTCCTCCGCCGGCTTCTCTTCCGCCTGGCGACGCTCGCGCTTGGGTGCTACGGTGGTGGCGTCGGGTTGAGGAACTGATGAGGTGGCCCGGATACCAGCACCGTCTTGCCCCAGCCTCTTGGGCGTGGTCTCGGTGGGCGATTGGCGGCGGCTCCTGGACGAAGGCACCGTTACTGGGATGCTGGTGGCGCCGCTAGTGGCCTCCTTCTCCTCCGCCTCCTTCTCTTCAGCAGCTGGCTTTTCAGTCGGCTTAGTTGCCCCACCGGCCGCCTGACGGCGTTCACGCTTGGGGGTGGTGGCATCTGGAGCGTTGGTGGCGGCCTGGATGCCGCTACCGTCTTCACCCAGCTTCTTCGGGGGTGGGGGTGGTGGAATCGACGGCCTGGGAGGTGACTCCCGGCGGCTTCTCGAGGAAGGCACTGTTACTGGAATGCTGGTGGCGCCGCTAGTGGCCTCTTTCTCCTCGGCTTCCTTTTCCTCGGTGGCTGGCTTCTCAGTTGGCTTTGTGGCCCCACTGGCTGCCTGACGGCGTTCACGTTTGGGGGTGGTGGCATCTGGAGCATTGGTGGTGGCCTGGATGCCGCTACCGTCTTCGCCCAACTTCTTTGATGGCGTTGGTGGTGGTGGCGTTTGAATGGGACTCAGTCTACGGCTCCTGACCTTAGAAGAGGGTACCGTCACTGGGATGCTGGTGGCACCGCTAGTGGCTTCCTTCTCCTCGACTTCCTTCTCTTCACCCTGTGCTGGTTCCTGGTGGGAAAAGAGCTTTGTTATAACCGATGTTACATTGACCAAACCATGTATGCGACATCGTGTTTGCGCCAGTGCAGTGTGGACCGGGTTTTAAACTTGCTTTAACACGGCATTCCATGTGTAATTTCTCACCTGTTCCTTGGTTTCCCCACCGGTCGCTTGGCGGCGCTCTCTCTTGGGGGTGGTGGCGTCCGGGGTGCTGGTGGTGGCCTGGATACCGCTTCCGCCCTCGCCCAGTTTCTTCTGTGTTTGTGGCGTTGGAGTGATCGATGGTGGAGACTCCCTGCGGCGGCGGGAGGCGGCGCCAGTGGGTGCGGCACCAGCGGATGTGGGGGCGGGGGCTCCGGCAGTGGGTTGGGCTTCTCCGGCTTCCACGGGTTCCTGTTCTGCCTTCTCTGCAGGCTCTGCAGGCTCAGCGGGCTCGGCGGGCTCTACAGGCTCCTGTTCCGCCTTTTCAGCGACTTCGGCTTCCGCAGGTTCCGCGGCCTCAGCCGCTTCTCCAGCTTCCGCTGGCGCTTTCTCAGCTTGGCGGCGCTCCCGTTTTGGTGTCGTAGTGTCACCTGACGGCGCCAGGGTGGTGGCGCTCTCTTTTTCCTCCACCTTCTTGGTCACTACTGGCGTCACCTGACGTTCCTTACGCGAAAGACTGGCTTCCGTTACCGTCTTCGCTGCCTCACTTGTCGAAGACTCGGTCTTGGTCGACGGCGCTTCGGTCAACGGTGCGCTGACGGCCACGCCCACCAGCACGGCCAAGCCAATGAAAAGCAGTGCTTTGTTCATGGCGAAATTCTGTTGGTGAAAGCAAAAAAAAAAAAAATTGATTAGTTTTAATTTGCGATTAGCATTTGCGACTGTTCGTTCTTAAAAATGGGAACCTATTTTTTCTGCTTCAGCATCTCCTAGTGGCATATGACATTTCAGTATGGCATTTCCATAATGATCAGCTTAAAGCCTTGTTAAAGGCCCGTACGCCACCAGGAGGTGCTGAACCGGAAGAACAGGCCATGTCTGAAGAATGTTTGGTGACGACTACTTTGTCACGTACATTGTGGCTAAACTGTTTAGATACATCCCCCTTAAGTAATTTCCGTTTAATTATCAAAATTAACAACGACGTGTTAATTGCAAACGCAATTCGGCGTAGATGCCAAATGACTGCATAATTAAACGACAATTAATGGAGTGACGTGCTCCACCCGGAACCCAATACACGAGTTTTCAATTAGGCTATGCATGTTCCAGACAGGTAAATTAGGGAAAATCCCCAAACTTTGTTTTAATAAAGTAGGTTAGACAAAATGCTGATAGATGCAACGGGCAATTAAAGTATTTTGTAACTGAATAACACGATGAGTAATGGTGGTCACGCAATTAATTTTAGCCAATGAAAAAATCGTTTGAAATGTTTGAGTTCATGAAGAGAGCGCATAACCGATTTTAAGCAAATTCGTTTTTTAATCGGCTAAAATTAATGGCGTGACCTGTGAGCCACCAATATTATGACTATTTGATCCTCGATTAATTATTGTTTGAGTGTTAAATATGTGTAGGGTAATTTGAAGTTTAAATTACTGATTTCATTTTTGGACGCGCCACTGTTTATTAATTGGAAATGGCATCAATAATGTTTTCTAATTCCATTTTGTTAACAGGGTTCAATAAATGTAAAATAAAAATGTAATCAAATTTGTTGTAAAACAGTCCTTTTCATTCGAGGTGCAATGAAAAAATTGAGAAATATACATATTTTTTAAAATATCTCACGAAGATTAATTTTCTACGTGATTAATTTTCTATCTTAAACATAACATAATTAAAAAAGTAAAATAAATTTAGTAAAACAAACATTATTTCATTGCTTAAACAGACATAATTTCGGGTAAAACCTTATTAGTCAAACGAATGCTTCGATATATTAGAGAAATAAAATAAAATACTCACCGAGTAATGGATTATCCTTCCAATGGATCAGAAAACAACAACAAAAACAAACGGAAAAAATAACAAAAAACTAATAACGATGAGATGAAACAGGAGAAGGCTGCTCACGGGACAAGGAGCAGTGAGTTTCTGCCTGAGCATCCTTCAGGCGCGCCTTTTATAGAGATCAGCGGGGATCGTAGAACGCAGATGCAGCGTTCTGATTGGTCGGCCTCTGCGTCACTTTCATTGGTCGACTATGACGTTGACCTTGGGCGACCGGCACGCGTTGATGCAAGCACACGTGCTCGTGAGGAGGGGGACAGGGGTTCGCACCCCACCTCCGACCCTTTTTTTTAACTTTTACGGACGATTGCACCAATCACCCTTTAACCGTCGATTAAGACCTGATTCACATTTTTGTCGTTGATGTGGTTGAAAATGAAATTGTTATTCGACCTAAAGATACATCCGTTACTTGGGCAAATTTGACTCTTGAGTAGGAGTACTGATTAGGATTGTGGTGGAATCATACTCTAGACTATAGTACAAGTAGAGTACATGTACTCAGTAGTCATATGAAATCATTATTCAGACTTGTGCAAATATACATACTCACGAGCAGAAGCACTGATTTCGAGTACCTGTGGAATCATACTCCATATCATAGACAGTGTCATAATAATACCACATTAACTTTTTTGTACAGTATATATAGTATACTAAATGGAATTGAATTGATTGGTAAATGCATTTTTCATGAGATCAATTTAATAAACGTAATTCAATGGTAATATAAAATATTAATATTGCCTATTAATTGCCAATTATGGATAACGGCTCGTTTACATTAAAGCTGGCATATGTGATGACAGATTTAAAGTCTATTATTATAATTAAGAGTAATGTTAATAAGTTGTCATGAAAGTAAGGTGATTGCTCTAACTTAATGCAAAACATCTTTTATGGTTTTGTTTTAAGAAATGGTAGTCAATATTTTGAAACATTGCATACTTGGACAATATGTTCAAGTCCCAATTAATGCCGACATATTTAAATATATATTTTGTCATAAATATGATAGAGAATATTTAAGATTATAAAATTATGATGAAAATGAAAGAAGAGTCATTCCAAAAATAACAAAACAAAATGTAACCACAGTTTTAAAATTTGATAGTTTCATATATTTGGATAATTTATTTATTTTCTATTCTAATAAATACGGAAACAATTCTACACGTTGTGCATCCTAATGGAGGTTTTATCGAACCTGTTTATATACAGAAATGCCTTTTTTGGCTTAATAACACAATAGGGAGATCAAAAATTTCCTGAATTTCTGATGGTTTCAAAAATATGATTCCAAATTTTCCCATTGAATTTTTTTTCTAAAAGCTGTAAAAATCACTTGAATTATTTGAATACTTGAAAGATTGAATAGAAAAATAGGCATTCTAAAGCTGCTGTATACAAATTGGTAAATGGAAGTAATATTACGTAATTGTATTGCAATGGAAATAACATTGTTAGTATATTTGTTTGTTTTTTGCAAATATTGTAAACAAGAACGGGATTGATTTTTTTTTTCTAACATATAATATAACTGCTATAAGATCAGTTGAAATAAGACTTGTGTTTGGAGGTGGAAGAAAGCGTCAATGCAATTGTTGGGATTTGTTTGGTGTATAATTAGCGTAATTAACATGGATTATGTTAAGGTCGTCATGTTTTCTTATCTCTTAAAAAGTCCCTACCTTGCTCCTTTAGTTGTAAACAACGAAACATCTTACTTCCCTCGTTTTACATTAATAATATTGTTTTGCCCATTTCATTTCTGGACACTCTGTACATATTCTCTAGATCTTCACTTTAAGAAAGAGGACGAATTTCAGAGGGCTCGCCTAAGATGCGAAATCAATTGGGAATCAAACCCGGTTCTCTTGATTGCCACCAAGTTCGTTGAGCCCCTTTATGGCTTACATCTGTCACCAGACTGTCACAGCGCCATCTATGAAGCGTGTCATCCAACCAGGGAATACCCAAAAGAGGTCCATATTGGGTTCATGTCTACATAGTTTATTAATTTTTTTATTTTATTTTTTTGGACAAACTGGTTTTTTTTTCTTAAAATTTTGTAGATTTTCATCGAATCTGGTTAGCACTGGTCGCATTTTGTCTTCGATGTTGACGAACGCCCTGGCCGTGCATGGTACGGGTCTGTTCGGCCTGCTCGGCTACGTCGTCGTTTTTGAGGTCTCCCTATTAATTAAAACACATTTACATAACCTCAATCGATGTCGAGGTCGACAAAACGCGCTGTCATGGTTGCAGCGCCCCCTCGCACTTTTACTCCTCCACCAACCTCTCGGCTCGGCCTGTGCACTCATTAATTCCTGGTTTTAGAAATCATCTTAATCGTTTTAATAGTAATATTTAACTTAATGTAGAATGCATTTTATAGAATTTGAAAATTCTCAGATTTAAAAAAAATATATATATGCACGTACAAACTTGACCAGCATTCTCATAAATGTCTAAATGTCTCTGCTAATGCGTTTTGAAAAAGCTGAAACCATCTCATTTTTGATATAAGAAATTTATAACTAAAATTTATCGTCCAAATCAGTTTAAACCCCTACTCAATTCTTCTTAAAAATGGTTTATTCCACCAAGATCTTGGTAAATCCTGCATCCTATGTACTTTCCTTCCCCCCCCCCCTTCTTTCCCAAGTACATACATTTGGGACTGGGTGCACATTCCTTCTGGTGTCCCTTTCCCCTTTCACTGCCCTTTAAAACCCAATTAAACAAAAAATAAAAAAAATAAAAAAACAACATAAAATTACCATCATTAATGGCTATCCCCTCCCCTCCCCTCCCCCCACTTCCTCTTGTCCACATGGTATTCACGTGCCTGGAGACTCCTTCCTTCCCCCCATCTCTTCTTGAGGACGTCATTTTTGAATGGCCCCTAACTGCACCCAACGAATTAACTTTTGGGTTCTTTACAGAGTCACAACAATTTACACAAAACAACAGTTCGTAGTATATCAACCAAATGAATGTTTTCAAAATATGATGAGGAAATTCCTCACTTTCTACGAATGCTTCACCCACCATAGATGGCGCTGGAAACCTGCGATCTTTAATGGCGTTTTAACTCCTTTTCCACGAATGAGCCTTTTATTGACGATTACGTCTTCATCCCCACTGTAATTTTCCATTCGTTCATGGGTTATGCAAGGACGCTATTTTCTCGGACAATTCCCTGAAAGTAGTCACTTTTTGTTACTCTTCCCAACAGCGGGTTAATTGCTCAGCATCCGAGGATTCTAATTGAAGGTGCAATTAACAAATATTTACGTTTCTCGTCCCCCGGACCAGCCTAAGATATCTCCCATTGGCAAAAAGTAGGTTAAAAAGTATTTTCACGACAAAGGTCACGGCTGGAGCTCGCACCCCTTCGTGCTGTTTTCAAGGTGCCAAAAAGACGAGATTCTCGTATTGCAACGTCATTCTCGCTTATTAGCATATTAGGCTTAACATTTGGCATGCAAATCGCGCTCCATTTGTTTTGTTATTATTGTCGCTTTTCTCAAACAATTTCACTTCCCCAAAACTTGGCAATTTGTTGAGGTGACACAACATTTTCTCCACAGGTTTCAAGAATGGGAAATGTAATAGGCGACACGGATGACTAATATCCATATATAAAGCAGCATGTCTCAAACGTGTTTGTTGGACCAGTCGCCAATGCCTGGCATATTATAGTTTGTTCCGAAATACGTACATATAAACCAAAAATATTCCAACATCAGTGGTTTTCAATGCACCTTGCTGAGATGCATGTATTTTTATATTGTTTTTCAATTGCCATTTTAAAATCGCATATTTTTAAACAAATATTTCAGCAAGGTGCATTAGTAATCGCTGATCATGGGGTAATTTTTGTTTTGCACGTATTTTCATTATTCTGGTCAAAAGTATGTCGGAAAAATTAAAATAGTAGGTATTTGGCTTGGTCTTTGTTTAAGCATCATCTTACCTCTCTTAAAATAATTTTGAAAATATGGAAGGATCTGGGGGAAAACATTTCTGGGACAAGTGGTCCTATCATTTGAAAAACTGTGTCCTAGAAATTTTGGTTAGGTTAATATTTCTATGGTTTCTAAAACATTTATTACAAAAAAATAGCAATAATAAACTCGTGGCATATTAACATAAATACCACTTTGTATGAAAGACTCGAAGACTACTTGAATAGGTTTTGAAAACCACTATATACAGTTTCTAAAAAACAAACAAAACTGGCCAGAAAATTGCTTAAAGTTTTCAACAAAAAAATGTTTCTAACACTATTCCTTAATATAATTTTGTTAACATTTGCAAGCTTTTCTAAAACATTTCAACGTTTTTGACGTTTAATTTTTATAAATATATTTTACTATAAACATTAGTGATTCATTGTTTATTCCATGCAAAACCGATAATTTGCAAAAATTTAAAGTAAGCCAGAAATAAATACAGAAAACGTGCTATGAATCGTTGTTTATGACAATATACCCTTCCATAAGATTTCTACAAAAATCTGCATACAAATATGCAGAGCTTTCCACACTGATTATTTTTTCTGCAGAGTGGATACGTTCTCGAGGATACAATGCAAACATTTTTTAACTAAAATAATGATTTCATGATGAGAAAGTTTAATATTTTCTACATAGGTTTCTATTCTTCCGCAAACTCCAGCGGCACACTTTTTGGACCCTTTGAGGCACACAGCGGTTTTAAAAACTCTGTGTCTCTTATCTTAAGAAATTTTGAAATATCGTAAGAGAACTCCGTGATGCTTTTAGGACTGAGTCGTCAGTAAAAACTTATTTTGTCACTGCCGAGATGGTGCCGAAGGTACGTCGAAGTCGTCACCCCTGACCCCGGCTGACCTCGGGCATTCCTCCCTTCACTCTTTGCGAAACAGGTTTGACCATGATCGTATTTTTTCGGTTGAAAGCGAACCCGTCTTCAAACAGATTGAGTGACCCCCTTAAATTAATAAATAAACACCTGAAAAGCCATCTTCAGAAGCGATGAAAAACCCGTTTCTCATTTCGATTTCGACGGAATAATGGCATTCGTTCTTGAAAAAAAGAAACTAAATAAAATAATAATAAAAAAACTAAACAGTGTCTCTGTGGTTTTTTAGGCTAACGTCTCGAAGAAAACCAACGAACAAAAAAAAGATAAAAGTCTGGAGGTTAGGGGGTCAGTGGGGACGATATAAACGTCTTAAAGACTATAAAATTTTTACATTTCCCCAAATTGTTTAAAGAAAAAAATACTTAAAATGGTAAAAGTACTCAATGGAATTTAAGTGTTTCATTTCGTGTATACATGCACATTTTATGCTTTTACTACATCTACATGGTAATTATTACGTTTACTTGCATAGGATCAATATCAAAATATAGTTAGATAACTTTCCATAACTTCGAAATATATTATCCAATACTATACTATCTAAAAAGAAAATATCCAGTATGTACTCATACTGTGGCTCAATGTGAAAACTACACACCTATAAACACTCGTGTATATACGTAGATATAATCTCCCAAATTTAAAGAGAAAACAAAATAATAGTGAATTTACATGTAATATCTATTTATATACATTTATATACATTTGAGTTAATTACATAAAATTACTTCTAAATAAAAAAATGAGCTAAAACAATGGCAAAGGGAAAATGATACAGCAATTTAATATCAAAGTGAAATTGATGTCTCTTATTAACTGTATAGATATCATCAGTCTTTAAATTCCATACCCCTAAGTATTTGGTTGGTAAGTATGGCCCAATCAAAGTTGTTCCATCACGTGATTTAGCACAAAATCATCTTTAATATTTAATTTTCCTGCACTAGCCTTTAAATTTTGATATTGTACAATATATTAAGATACTACATCTGCTTGTCCATAATGACTTCAATGAAATGTAAATTCCAGCAACTAACATGCAGCTCATACAATCACCATTCTGCACAATTTCTGGATTTAACAGTATAGGCCGAAAATTTCGTTTTTTTTGAACTTCTTCATAACAGACCAAATGCATTAAACTTACTTTCATCATTTAATAAATCATTATTACAACTGTTTGGCCAACTATAAAATCCGGAGGTGATCGAGTAATGATATAGGGTTGCAAGTCAGCTGCTGAAACAATAAATCTGCACTTATATTAATTGATAGCTTTACGGTTAAGCACATGTGTCTAATTTGGAAGATTTACTGCATATACTGGTCTTGTTTATTGTTTATATTTTCACTTTGAGCCCCTGTACATGTGCATCTAAACTAACACACAATGCTTGGTTTTCCTGCAGTGTCGCAAATGTCTAGGGTTTATGACCTCCCAAGAAAAAGTTATAAAGTCGCCATCTTGAATTTTATAGAATAAAAACATTTCTTTTTTTGTATTTCTACTTTTCTAATTTTGTATTTCTAAATAATCCAGAGTTAATTTTTTCATAGTATTTTTATCTCTTCTTGGTATTATTCATTAACATTTTCGTATGTTTAAAAAATGACGATACATGAGAACGTTCACCCATAAAAAAAAAATAAGGGTTTGTATTTTTTAAATAATGGTGCCCAATCGTGTTTATGTAAATGAATGGAGAAATTAGCATATACATCGTCGATTCCTTTTTGAACTTTGCTTTGAAAAGATTAACAATTTTGGACAGATCTAAATACCTGTTTTTAAACAAGATTAATGGTGACTTGTAAGGTACCTCGTTATCTTAAAAAGTGCATTAAAACTATATATAGGGTCCAATTAATGCACACATTCTCGAATGCTAAATAAGATAATTAGCGCCACCTTTGATGCATTCAGAGGTGTAAAAAAAGTTTATTATAAACGTGCGTCTCCACTGAACGCAACACGCAAACACTCAAACCCAAACATGAAACAATGAATACGGCAACATGTTGATGAACCCCATGTGTATATTTGGAAAACAAACGTTTACAAGCCACATGTGCAACTTTTGTATGGAATTGTGACCGGATAATTTCATAAACCGGTTAATTGCACATTTTCGGTTTGCAGGGTCAGTGTGCAATTAAGTGGGTTCGACTGTATCCCCATATATTCTCTTTACAAATGCATGGCTTGGCACTGTATACAGCAAAAGTGTTGATGGAGGATATGCCCCTTCTCCAGTTCTGTAGGTTTCGTTTTTATTATTTTGTCCACCAAATGGTCCCAATATGGGGAATTTCGAAGCTCCAGGTGTAATTTGTTTGCTGTCAGGACCAAGTGGTCCGCCTCATCTTAAATTTCCATTAATATACACTTGTATACCTCTCTGGCTAGAGCCCTTCTTTGGAAATTAAGAAGTTAATCTTGATGGCTTTTTCTCAGTGTGGAGGCGGGGCAAAGCTGTTTATGCAGCAATCTAAATTGATTGGACAATTGGGATCGTTCAGAATGTCTGTAACGAGCGCCCTCTATAGTGTCATCTTATCCATTAATCCCAACATTGGGAAATAAAGCATCATTTCGGTCGGCGACTCACGATGGTCAAGCATCAAGACTCATTTAAAAACGTTTCAACCCTTTTAAAGGTCCTTGACACCAATATAAAGAAACGTGAAGGATTTCACCCCCATCCCCCCATTCCCAACAAAATATGATGAAAACTCTAAAAATAACGCAATTTATATTTTGTAAACAAAGGCCCGGTACGCGTGGGCTGCAGCACAATTGACCAGCGTCGGTGGTCAAGCGGGTGACCTCAGCCCATGTGTCCAAGGATTTCATCTATGTATACTGTCAAAGCGTAATAACAAAACTAGCATTTATTTAACCGATTGTTTTGGAATGAAATTAAAAATTTAAAAAACGTCCAATTTCGATAACCTTGAAAAAACAAAATTATTTAACGCACGTTTATAGTCTTGACCAACTGACCAACACCTATTTTAATTCATAGCATTGAAACATTGCTAGTCTAATCATTAGCTATAGAATTTCTCGTTGAAATGATAGAGATAATAAGGAATGTTCATATTAAAGAAGCAGGAAAATTAAACTTATTAATCAGCAAAAGCATCGCTAAGCCTAAAAAGCGTGGGAAAATCCCCGAAATTAGTCAGCCTCGATCCAGTAGCCCTCGTTCAATTAACATCAACTGGCTAATTGTTAGACGTCATTAAGGAATTTGTTTCTCAGCTTTTACAAAGGTGGGTGCCTGGCCTACGGGTGAACGACCACCAGATGGCGCAGCAATGCCCGATTTTGATGGCATTAAATAATTAAAGAAACTAAAGATTTTTACCTTAGAAAATATCATAGACAGATGCTAATGCGGTAGCGCCATCTGTTGAGTACCTGCAGTGCGTTACATTTTCAATCTGTAAAATGAACAAAATAACTGATATGAAAAAAAAATAATTAATGTGGCACATACAGTGTATATTGCATTGCTGAGATAAGACACTTGTATCATGGTATATTCTATTTCCAATATGTCCAATTTCTGATATCCATATCTAATTTCTGATATGTCCGTATATGTCAATTCCCATTTAAATACATGTATATTTTTTCCCTGAATTTGTATTTTCTTCCGTCTCTTTAAAATTAATTAGCCCAAATTTTAATATTAAAAATTAAGCAAAATGCATATTTCAAATGGTATTTATTTTATATAATTGCATCTATACAGGTACTTAAAATGATGTCTGTTGCACTAAAAAATGGGTATTTTTTGGTTCATTTTACTTTATATTGTATGCAAACCTGGATATGCAAGTACTTTTATGTATTTTAAATAGATATAAAAAGTATAAACCCATATCTTATGTATGCCAAATTATTTTATACAACAAGAGAGACTATGTCAAAATTATGACACGATACAATATTCAGGTTTACCAGCAATGTAAAGTCAAATATGCATGGACGTGTGATGATGCATATTTTGACTTTATATTGCAAGTAAACCTGAATATGCTTTTATGAAGTTCAGATAGATTTAAAAAGTATAAACCCATATCTCATGTATGCCAAATTATTTTATAGCATGCACAGTAGAGACTATGTCAAAATTATGACACGATGAGCCTACCAATGCATAAAAGTTCATAAAAACCGAAATTAAAACACGAATTTTCCTATGAAAATACGCAGTGCATTCTGCATACCAAAACGAGTTAAATGAAACAGGGGTTTGTGAGTAAGGGTGGCGCCCCCTGTCGAAACGATGTCAAGGAAGGGAAAAAAGGCGTTCGCAAGCGCAATCTGGACAGGTCACACCAGGGGTTACCATCATCATGATGAACAACGAGAGTACAACATGTGAGTGAACACGACAAACACAAACATTTCCGAACGGTGAAGGGCGCCTCGTGTGATGAGCGTGGTGCCCGGTGGTGCCAGTCTCCGCTCGTGCCGCCCTCTGGTGGCCGCGCCTCATCTTGTTAAAGGTGAACCGGTCGAACTTTTCTCCCATGAAAACTGCTTAAAATATTCGGCCATCATCCATCTCGTCGGGACGTGAGAGCCAAATGCCCCGAGCGTCGTAGGTCGAGACGTGATTGGGGATCCCCATATAGAAAAGGGGCGCCTAAGCTCACCCAGATGAAACTGGTCAGCGTCGTTGAAAACTGAATTCCCTGATGTTAGATATACGACCAAGTATCATCCAGTTCCCTGATGTTAGATAAATATGCGACCAAGTATCATCCAGTTTATTTATTTATTGCATGAGCTTATTTAACAACCATGTAGACCACATACAGGTCGAGGAGATTTTATAGAGGAAGGAGGAGCACAGTTGAGGCCAATATATAGAGGAACTATCCCAGCAGTTGAATGGGAAAAACTGTGGAAATAGATTTTTTGGGGAGGGGGGAAGGGAGAGGTCCAATTGAGTTTTTAATAAACAAAGCCTGGATTTCACAATGGCATTGATGTCACGACATTGATGACAAGTAATGTCACGAAAACTGTGATGCACTTGTAGTGGAAGTTGTTAAAGTGTTGAGATGTTAATGTACGACACCACTGTCACGATATGACAATGACATCAAAACCTGTTCACGCGATTACGTCGGTGTCGCGACATTAATGCCATCGTGAGAATCAGGTTTAGGAGAAGTTTTTTTCTCAAAAATTTACAAAGGATAACTTTGTGGCAAATATATATATATATATATATATTTGTAATCTAGTGGGGAAAAAATTGTTTTCCACATTTGTGGGCGTTTTTAAAAACAATAGAGGGTCCGTGTCCCTGTCCAGCGTCAACTGCATCGATTTGGAATTGTTTCGAAAGCATTGGCTGACCAGTTCTGGTTTTGTCAACCACTTGGCATTCTAATGGGTGATTTTATAAACTAATTGCGGAAACAAAGTAATTTATTTTATCGATACGTTTCCTTGATAACGGCACACAAAACGAATTTTTCATTTACGTGCTGAAGTATTTTAACATTTTAATACAATAGTATTAAAATGTTAAAATATTCCAATATTCGTCTTAAATGTCATGTGAAACAATTGTTTTACATTACTGTATACAGTAAACCCCTCTTATTCATCCTGGCTTGCATTGGAGGTCGGTCGGTTAAGGGAGGGAGACGGTTGAAATATAAAAATACTAATATTAATGAAATGCACTTAGTAAAATATTTAATTAGCATATTCACAAAATTTACTTTTTTTTAAAAATTCATGTAAAATGTTACTCGATGTACTGCAGAAGTGTAACTTTGCAATTTTTGTTATATGCACATGTCTATTTCCATTTTATGACTTTTGAAAAAAAACCATTTATTTTACCATTTAAATATTTATATTAAATATCCATAAAAAAAAACGCGTGATAACAAGGAATTTTAATTAATTTGAAAATGCTTATTTACAATAGTAGAAACATATTTCCTTGAACACTAAATAATAATTGAAAAATACACAGCAATTGAATAGGATTTCAAAGCTGAGTTATGTACATATACATTTCCTGAAACTTGCAAATTTATTTTATTTGATATACTGTACAGTGTATATTTTTAAAATTTTTAATTATCAGTGCTGTAAGATATGACTACACTTTTTACGTGATATATTCGTTGTACGTATATTCGCTAAAACAGGAGTTTTCGATTTAAGTATATGTTGCATAACAATGCACATACATATATATCTTGGTTTGTGTATTTTTTGTGCAGTTTTTTTGGTTTTTGTTTTCGATTCGGTAACATTTAATTTATTCTCGAAACGCCATCGGCTTTGGTACCATGGTACCGAAGACCCTGAGGGCTTGCAGTGTTTATTGAGGCGTCAATTAGCATTTAGCCTGAATACTGTAATTACGTCGGCCATATTGATGCAAAAAAAAGGCTGGAAAATTACGCAAGTGACGAACAGAAGAAGTTTCTAGAATTGGATTATGCGTAAAAACAGCCAGTTAATTATAGAAAAAAAGAATTACATAAAGTGGCTATGAAGGTGAGCAATTAAGCCTCAGGGAAAACTGAGTGCCATCTTGTGGCTGTTTTTGAAAATGGCATGGCACATTGGAAAAAAAAGGGCATTATGGCAGTGCCTTGTTAGTCAAAGCTAGGACTGGCTGCTAGAAACCAATAAGCAGAGGGCTAGAGTTGTCTCAGAGAGGTAGAGGGTTGCGATTTGTGTGGTGATAGGGTTGAGGACATTCCACGTGTTTTCCACCTGCACAGCTCTTGCAGACTGCAGACTTCAGACTGAGTATGGAAGCTGCATATAAAGAGTGGCTGAGATCTTGTATGGGAGAGGGAATCCAGCTTATGTGAGGTCATTAAAGCTGCCAAATGTCTGTTCATGTGGTGGTATGGATTAAAACAAAAAGTTGGACAATCAAGCTCAGCAGATCTTGGTGTGCAGCAAAGACGGCATGTGCACAAATGGGAAGAAGGAAATTATAAAGTGTAAAGTAGTATGTGTGCAATGCTAGTTACATACAGCATAGTGGCGCTTCCTTATAGGAGCACCCATCTTAAAGAGTTGGCAACTCATTCAGATTCAGATAACAAAACGGCCACTAATGCCCAGATTAAAAAAAACATTTGTGCTATGTATGGACATAACTGACTCGTTCTATATATGACTAGGCTAGAAATTGGACATATACAACGTATGGTCTTTGGGTGGTCATAAATCCCAGTTTGGCTTTGTTCCTGTTTCTTTTTTGGATGGCCATGGATGAACATATACTTTACGTGCACATAAAGTATATGTATGTATGCTCTTTAAAAGTATATGCATTACAGTGACATTCATGACGTCATTGAGAAGATGAACCAGAGTTGTTATAGATCTAGTGTATGGACTTGAAAACTTAATTTATTGCAATGACGCCATGGGGAAACATCAATTAAAATATTAGAATAATTAAGATGATCACCACCAGAACTTCTAGAATGATTTCCAAGAAAACTACAGTGCAAGCACATTTCATAAATGTATTTATTGCAGCTAGTGACGTCACTGAAAACAACAATTAAAATGATAGGGATGGTTAGGAAAACTTAGCAGATTTTTTTTTCGATTAAAATATGGGAATAATTAAGATCATTACCAGACCTTCTAGAATAATTTCCAAGAAAACAACAGTGTAAGCACATTTCAGAAATATATTGTAGTGACGTCACTGAAAACAATTAACATGAGGGGGATGATTTGGAAAACTATTAGCAATTTTTTCCGAATCCCTACACAATTATAGGTTACTTGGTAAGCATACTATTAATATGTTTATGCTCCTGTAACGACTCAAATATACACATATGTATGTGTATACATGGAGTTAAATAAAAAATCCAAAAAACTCGATATGCATGGCAAACTGCACGAAATGTGCACCATGTATTTAACACGAGCTTAAATTGTGTTTCAAAACTATAATTAGTTTAATTTTAAGTTAACGAAAAACTTGCCAACAAACACTGTTATAACGCCGATAATTTAGTGGAAAAGTTTTGGCCTGCAATTAGGAAAGTTTTACTATCATTAACTGCATGTCATGTAACAAAAAAACAGTTAGTGAAAAGCTTTCGCTGTTGAACACCGAATTTCGTAAAGTTCAACTTTGGAAAATAACATCAAATTTACAACAACAACAACAACAACTAAACTCAAATCCACTATTTCTGAAAAATTGCAGAAAGTGACAAAGAATATTCCATATAGCTTTTCTGATCCACAATTAATAATTAACTTAATAGAATTACATTGATTGGATTTTCTAGACGCAGATTCACTGTTTTCACCCTAAGATTTCTGTTTTCGCAAAATTGGGTTATCGCACGTATTTCGTAAATACTAAGCAAGGGCCAAGTATGGCTCACCTGACGTCACCTGATGATGCGATGATTCATATCTAACACGGCCATTAAGTCAGGTGCTAACGACTTTGCCAACGTGAGAGCGTAACAGCTCACTTGGCGTAAAACTACGCAGACGAAATTAATACCAGCTCGTTAACAAGTCATTTTTTTATTAATGGCTATCGGAATTTTGTAATGGTGCAAGGGAGGCACCTCGCGTTAAATCAACAACGTTTAATTTTCAAGAGAAAAAAGCGACGCAGTAAACCTAGAAACTAACAGTTACTACATTGACACCTCGACGACGAAACGTGCGACGCCTTGTTAGCGCTATGGACACTAGAGAGATTAGAGTTTGAGCCAGCCAACGTTAACGAAACGATAACGAGAAACAGCGCTGGCGGCGCGCCTCTAACTTTAACCTTAACGTTAAGGCGTTGGCTGGTTCAATCTCTCTAATATACGATTGCCAAAGACCAGAAAGTTCTAAACCAGCAGGGAAGCCCAAACTTCCATTGCGACT